>CAUJRU010000278.1:0-600000 GCA_963277665.1 Viscum album
AACGGGGGGGATGTTGTCCAGGGGTGTCCAGTAGGGTGGTGGCTGTCTAGGGGGATCTGTCCCGGGTCTTGGGGGGTGTCCAGAGTTTGGGTGGTGTGGGGTGTCCAGGGTCTTTGGGGGGGGGGGGTTCCACGGTCTGTCTAGGAGGGGGGTGGCTATCTAGGGGAGTGGAGGTCTGGGCTGTCCAGGGTCTGGGGGTGTGTCCAGGGTCTGGGGGGTGTCCAGGGTCTGGGGGGTGTCCAGGTTCTGTCCGTGGGTGTCCAGGGTCTGTCCGAGGAGTGTCCAAGATCTATCTGGGGGTGTCCAGGGTCTGGGTAGGAGGTGTCTAGGGTTTTCCCAGTGGGGTGTCTAGGGTATGTCCAATTGGGGGGTCTTTTCAATGTTGTCTATCCAGGGGGAGGGGGGTTTATGTAGGGTGGGGGTGTCCAGTGTCCAGAAGGGAGGGGTCTGTAGGGGGTGGGCTGCTACAGGGGGGGGGCTGTGCAGGGGGGTGGGGGATATTTTTTTTGGTTTTTCAGACCCTATAGACATGATTTCTAACCGTGGTTATAGGTCTATTTCCATAGTTAAAAATCATGGCTATAGGTCTAATTCCATGGTTTTTAACCGTGGAAATAAATTGTGTCCCTCCTCTAGTATAGCCACGGTTCTAAACCATGTCTATAGAGATATTACCATGGTTCGAACTATGGCTATATCTCTAGAGCCACGGTTGGAACCATGGATATAGACCTATAGCCACGGTTCCAAACCATGGCTATAATTCTAGGCCTATAGCCACTTCAAACATATCAACGGTTTCTCAAACCATGTCTATTACCTATGGCCACGCTTTGAGGACCTATAGCCACGGTTTTAAACCGTGGGTATAGCCCAAATATCCAGTAGTGATATACATATATTATTGAATTTCTCTATCAATGGTATCCTCTCAAATACTATTTAAATATTCTTCTAATCATTGTTATATTGATATTGGTTTTTATGCCCCTTAGTTGGGTACTTTAGAATTTATTGTCACCCAGGGAGATAAAGGTTGGATTTGATATTGGGATCGTACCGATAAAATGGGCTACCTACGTATCCTTGTGAAAGGAATCACAACCCCGTAGTTTGGTGCCGCATAAAGGGACACATCATTACATTTAAGTTCATGTGATAAGGACCTATCCCTATAGTTTAATTTCATTTGGTATGTATCTTTCAGTGAAATGTGCTTAGCCAAGGTTTGTTGTGGGACTTCTGAAAAGTAGCCTAATGAACGTGGAAAGAATATGGGTTTCATATAAGAGTAGACTCTATTGATAATATGCCCCAAGGGGAACATGGTTGAATTAATGTATTGGTTTTGAACCTCAAAGAGGCTCCCTATATATCGTATTTGTATGGGAATTAAAAAAAATGTAGTTTGGTAATTCTCATAGGAGAGTGTATTCTTTTGAGATAAATGAGTTTTAGAATACTTCCTAAAATGAATTCCTTGGTGATTTGGGTGTTTAATTTGGGGCTTATTCTTATAGAGGATTCAAATATTAAGGGAATTAGAGTTGGACTCTTTAAGAGGTTATCCAGTGAGCCCGGTCCCTGAGAAGGCTTCCTACGTATCCAAATTATTGTTGGAATTAGAGTTCTCATAGTTCATTCACCATGGTTTGTGAAAATGTTTTAATCATCTCGAATCTCTAAGCCCATGTTAGTCATGTTCGGTGTGAGAAACAGGAGGATGTGAAATATTCAACAACTGCACCCACACTTTTCTTCCTCCTCTAGAGGAAGAGAACGCGCCTCCAATGATGATAGTGGTCAAGGGTGAGGTGACCGGGGAAGAGGGAAAGGTTAAAAACCTTCCCTCTATTCTCTTTAAATTGGAAAATGGTCCAATGTTAAAAAATATTGAAGGTGAAGGATGTATAAAGATCAATATTGAAACCTTCTACTTCAAAATTTGAGGGGCTTACACCAGGATGGTTGTCGTAAAATTGGTCCTGGTTAGGGAGGTATACTTGGCATTTCCCTGCATGGAAAAGAAATGTGAACTATACCTTCCCTACTAGAGTCATAAGGTTCTGAGTTTTAAATATGAGAAGGGGAAGTCAGAACCCAAACCCTAATCCTTAAAACCTGGAACTTCCCAACAATGTAAATAAGGGAATGGTCTATGTGAGGACGGATATAAAAACCAACCGACACTCCATGAATCCTAACGTCATTGTGATGTAACTATGGGAAATCTCTAATTGTAGACATAAAAACTCAAATAGGAGACTCGCTAATATGTCTTTTTCAAAGGATTGATGAGTCAGGAGGTTTTGGTGGAGGCTTCAACATAATCCCTTTTTGATAAGGTAACCAAGGAAGGGTATACTCTACCATGAATTTCCTAAAAGAGGGTATCTAGAATGATGCATAGGCCTTATGCGCTACTCTGTAGCATAAGTACCCCGCGTAGGTATGATGCAATGTTTTTTAGTTAGGTGTTCCACATAGGTGTGCCGCATATGTTTGTCACGTAGGCCTAAGCAATGAGTGATGAAAAATGCTTTACATAGGGGAACCAAGCCTATGTAAGCTTATAACTGTGAAAGGACTTTCAAAATTTGTTGTTCCCATTTAATTATATATTATTTCATGTTTTTAGATTGCTACCGGAGACAATTTGATGGATCTAGGTGAAAGTGCTACACAATGGGACCTTCAAGGATTCTTTCAACTTTTTTTGTCTATAAATGAGGAGCCCAAGGGTCCTATTTATAGGCAAGGAGGGGGCTAGTTTAAGGAAATGTTTCGGTGAAGGTCCACCACATAGTCCCTCTTCATTGGTCCGTCACAGAGGGGTACAGAATGTATACTGCCACGCATGTCTTCCACGTAGGTTTGTCACGCACGCACTTGAAACATAGTCCTGCCTTTTAATTATTTGACGTTTTTCTTTTGATTTTAAAATATCTGGGGTTGCCTTTATATATTTCGATCTTACTATAGAGTGTCAAGAACCGTATTGATTTATTATATCTATGTGCCATGTCAATTACCTTAATGTATCCAAAATTCTATACAAGCACATAAAACATAGAATGATTGGAATGTATTATAAAACGTTCAAACGAATTGATTCATATATCTTGTATCATGATGAGCCACCATTTTAGAATTTTCTAACTAATTAATGGATTTTTTAGAAATGTATAAAATAATTTGGATAAGAATGTATTGTTTCATAGATCATACTTGTTGAATGTAACATTCCTTTACTGTCATATATTTAGAAAGGAAAATTATTTTCTTCTAGTAGAATATAATTCAATATAAAAAGTAGTTCAATAATGATGGTGGTACTCCATCGATTTCCAACTTTTTTATTATATAGCGATAGTATGTCTAACAATGTTATACATTTATTACAACCAACATATAATGGAATCATTAACTTTTGAAATAGATTTGGACAATCATGAATTTTATCATCAACTGCCTTTTTTATTTCCTCAATACAATTTTAATCATCATTCACACTACTAATCATATCCTTGATACATTCTTCATCATTATTAACACATCTAATTAAATCAGATCATCCATCAAACACAATGGTATCCCAATAAATATATATATTCATTTCTTCCCCATGTTTTGTCCAATATTTATTCCTTTGATCTATTCCAATATAGATCAAGTATTCTTTCAACTCCTCTCGACTAATTATTCTTGAATATAAATAGCATAAACATTGAAAAAGGATTTTAGAATGGAAATATGCATGATATTTCGAAAACATGATGATCCCTTTCACCCCAACCTCATATCATTTTTTCATACAATTTGAATCCATCCATTTTTTATTCATGTAAATCCCATTTGATTCAATATTATTAATATTTAATAAATAAATAAATGCACATAAAGTATCAGAATATAACAAAAAAAGGATATTTTTTATATATGCACACATATAGTCATCATATTTGATATAAATTTCCATTATGTCAATTACATGTTAGAATATAAAAGACTAATAATTATATAAATTTAGTGTATTGGAACACTTATTTTTTATTTCAAAAAGTCACATTACATAAATAATTATATTTATTTAAATGGATTCATCAAGGGTGGTAATTCACTCCCTGTCACTATAAATGTTCACAATAAACTAATTGATTTCTACAGCTAGAAAAGTATTTGGGTATATATAATAACATGACAATGTAAAAAAATCCAAACAAATTACTCATTTTTATAATGTTTCTACAGTGTTTGGAATAATTAAATCACATCAATTATGGTTTTTACATGTGAAAATTTATGGAAGATATCATTTTCATGTTCATCATTTGGTGAAAAAAATATTAGAAAACATTCATATTTTATTTATCCCACATTTTAAAATTAATCATCCTCCACACAATTTAATATTAGACTGATCCAACATAGAATAATAATTCAATAAGAATCATGATTAATTATCTAAAGTGTACCATCCAAAACAAAATTTATGTTGTGGAAACCACTCACACTTCTTATACATAAATACTACAAGAAACCCTATTTCCCACGACCCACTAATAATATTATCTATCGGGTTCTTCCCCTGGGAGAAATATAAACAGAGATTCATTAAAAACAAGTATGGAATATCATACATTTGGTTTTGAAGTTTTATTTGACCTAAATGATCAACTTGGGATACAACAGACCTTCGGTTCTGCGCGGGATTCAGTGCAGTTTCATGAAGAGGTAATGCTAAAGTTATTTTATAAGGGGAAAAGGGTTTTATCAACATCGACTGAAAAGAATTAATATAAGGGTATTTTTCACTGTTAAAAATGTATGTGTTGATAAATACAACATTTTAAATGCTTTATTAGATATGATAAGTCATAAATTTTATCAGTTACAAAAAAGCATTGACAGAAGTAGTATTTTCCAGTGCTTATGTTTTATTACTAATAAAATAAACTTTTATCAACCCTTAAACTAACATAGAAAAAAATTAAAAAATAAATATAAATAAATAATTAATTAATTTTCAAAATTGTTTTGGTTTTGATTTAAATCGGCCCCCAAAAATTAAATTGAAATTTAAGGAAAGAATGTTACAATTATGGTTTTCATAGATATGTATGTGAATCACCATGAAAATCATAATCTACTAATGTGGAGAAAAGTCTTGGTAATGAAAAGGACCTCATATAGTTGTGATCATGGTTAACTTTCTTCAAAAGTGCATCAGCAACTTGGTTAGCTTCCCTGAATTCTTGTGTTACATTTATTTTTTCCTTGCAACCATTTTAAGGTAGCTTACATGGTGTCTAATGACCCGTCATGGTAGATTCCTAGATCATCACCAGAAAGCTTACATGATGATAGTGGGACTATACTCTATCCATAAGTTGTTCCACACAAAGTGAATAACATATTCAATCAATTTGATGATCACATAATGCTCTACATTGTACGTTAGAAAGTTTCCAATGTAATAAAAAAATCAACCTTTCAAAAATTAGTGACATCATCTAAGGACAACTCTACATCAAAAGATACCTGGAGCACCCACAATTTCCTTTCAACATTCACCATCACCCATGATTGGATGGGTAGAATCCATCATAAATATTTTCCAACAAGAGGCTATTTACACCTTCCAGGAACACTAAGAAAATGCAGTATATTCAGATAATGTAAATTATTTTTCATTCAAACTATTTGAACCTTTGAATATGATCCCATATCCCTATGTATAATGATGATCATGACACCAATAGTGATCATTTTGTTGTCAAACAGTGCAATATTTTGGGTAGCCCATATAGTAGAAAAACATATGAGGTGACCACCATCATCATGTTGGAAACCAACTAGATTCCCTTATAATCATCCATAGACATCAAGATTAAATTCACACTACTAATATCCTCTAACATTTTGGCACCAAATTACCCCTGGACATAATGCCATGTTTTCCTGGTAAAGCCACACTCAATGAAAAGATGACTCAAACTCTCATCCATCCATAGAAAAAGGGTGAAAACCAATGAAACATACATCCCTATTCTCCAGAGGTAAATTTCAATTGTTAACTAGTTTTTTCATATTTTCTAATTTAGCATGAATTTAGATGGGGAAATAAGTCTTCTTCTGAATTTAGCTAGCCATCTGGGTAGGATAGTGCCAGAATCACATTTCATCCGATACATTTCCCATGTTATGAGGGACTCATTGGTATTCAGATACCATACAACAATGTCAAAATCAACAAACTAATACCTTTGAATTATGTGTCGTATTTTAGCATTCAATAAATTTATAACTCCCCCAATTTTTGCTAAGGGAGGATTTCATACTAACAATCCACTATGAGAAGTCCATTAAATCAGTGAATATGTATTTCAACGTTGACCATGCTGTGGGAGCCATTAATATGTAATAGCAATTATACATCAGGGCTATGAATATTTTATGGAGAAATTCCATGGAATATTTAGTATAATTAGATAGGTTCTAGAAAAATTTAGACAACATCGTATCATTAAATTCATGGAGGTCATTGATGACTAAATCTCCCATGTCCACTATTTTAGTGCAATCCTTCCCTGCATCGGTTTACCGTTATCTTTCATGGATGCACACTATCCATAAAAAATTCCTCATCAACATGTAAAACTTCTTGATAAGACTAGGAGTCTATTTTTACACAGAAAACATAAACAATGTTTTGAATAATTTTTTTTTAAAAAACATTACAACGTTATCCTGAAATGCATTTAAATAAATAAATAATATAAATTTATAACATATTAAAAATGTTAAAACGTAATAAAAAATGAATAAATATTATTCATATATATTATAAACATATTTAAAATATTAAAACATGGTAAATAAAAATGTATAAATAAATATTAAAATTTGAAAAAATTCTAAAAAAATATATAAAAATTAATAAGTATTAAAAATGAATGAATAATATTTAACAAATGAATATTAATAACGAATAAATAATATTTAATATATAGCAAAACTAGTCATAAAATGAATATATATAGTTAATTCAATTAATTTTAAACACATACAAAAATAAAGAAAACACTAAAAATGCATTTAAATAAATAAATTATATAAATTTCAAAATTTTTAAAAATATTAAAACTTATTAAATAAAATTGAGTAAACATTAGTCATATAAAATTATTAAAAAAGAACTAAAAATATTAAATCTCAGTAAATAATTAAGTATAAATATATATAAAAAAAGAAAAAATTAAAAAATTACTAAAAATAATAAATATTTAAAATAAATAAATAATATTTATTGAATGAATATTGAAAATGAATAAATAAAATTGAATAAATTACAAAAATATTTAAAAAATTGAATTTATAACTTTAATTGTATGAATTACAAAAACATAAAATGAATAAAAACAAATAAATAGATGATATTAATTATATAAATAACTAGATTATTAGAAATGAATTTTATTTACTATATATAAGATATTAAAATTAAAATATGTTTATATGAATCAATGACATAAATTTAAAACAAATTAAAAAATATTAATACTTATAAATAAAAATGAATAAATAGTAATCATTGAAATTACAAAGAGATTGAAAATATTAAAACATTGTAAGTAAATATGTATAATATTTGAAAAATTAATAAATTAAAAAAATAAAAAAAGAAATTAATATCAGAAATGGAAAAAAAATTAAATAAAATATTATTAATAGTGGATAAATAAAATTAAATAAAGCAGAAAAATATTTAGAAAAAGTGGATTAACAACAATAATTACATGAATTGAAAAGACCTAAAAAAGAATAAAATGTATAAATATATAATAATAATATTTTCTTATTATACATGTAATCATTTCATTGATTATATATAAAAATATAATTAAATATTAACGTTTATAATTTTAAATAATAATTAAAAATATAATTGTCTATTTAATTGTATAAATATTTTAAAAATAAATAAATAAAAATCAAAATTGAATATATTAAAAAAACATTAAATGAATATATATTAAAAATGAAAAATAAATATAACTGTATAAATTACATAAAATATTAAACATTGAGAAATATTAAAAATGAATAAATAATATTAAATCAATAAACACCCATACACATACACATTACATACGCATATACATACATGTGCAGACTCACACACACACACATATATATACATATAAACATATACATATATACACACATACACAAACACATACACATACACGTACACATACATATACACATTCATCAGAATATATAAACACATGCATATATATATACACAAACACACAAAAATACAAAGACATACATGTACACAAATATACATATATATACACATAAACATACACGTACACATATACACAGATATACATACACATACACAAACACATACACATACACATAGAAATACACATACACATACACATACACATACACATACAAATACACATACACATAAACATACACATACTCATACACATACACATACACATACACACAAACAAACGCATTGCCATGCATATTTACTCATACATTCCCATACAATACACATATTTACATACACATACATATACACAAACACATACACATATAGATAAACATCCACATTCACATGCATATGCATATACATACACATAGACGTATGTATACACATACATGTGCACACAACTACATATATGTGCATGCACAAACATTCAAAAAAATATGCATACGAAAACATACTACATAAACATACATATAAATATATATATACATACACAATTACTACAAAACCTACAATAAACAATGGCAGCCTTTTATGAGTGCTAGATAAAAACGCAAATAAAGATACCCATTATCATCTCTAAAAAACACTGTAAAAGCATGACGTTTATCAGTGCTTCAAAAAGCACAGATAAATGGTAACCACTATCATTTTTTTATCACTAATAATGAAAAACCATTATTAGAACTTTTATAGCACTGATAAAGGTTATATTCCTCTAAAACACATATCATTAAAAATAATAAAATAATAAATTAATATAAATTTATTGATAAAAATAAAAAATAGTTTATAATATACTAGTTTAATATGAATAAGTATATATTTTCACTTGATATATATGATATTTAGTTAGAAATGTCATATAAAAGAAATATATATATATATATAATTTAATAAAATATAATTTATATAATATGAAATATGTATTATAAATCATATAAATTTATATGTCATATACTTAGTGAAAAACATTTATAAATTTTATTAAAATTATCTAATATTAATTAAAAAATATTTACTAAAGTAATATTGTTTTATTATTGACATTTGTTATCTAAATTTGACATATATATCATTAATAAAAATATAATTATTAATTAAAAAATTTGACTAAATATGTTCCACTTAATATGCAATAAAAAAATTTCACATGTATACTTATACCAAATTAATTCAATATTATATGGAAAAACAAACAAAAATTATAAAAATAGTTAATATTGTCATTTTATTTTTTTATTTATTAATATATAATATATAATATATAATATTTAATATTTAATATAATATGTCTCTAATTATTAAATTTTATTCATTTCATATTTTTATATTTAATATATAATATGTATCATGTTTTAATATATATATATATATATATTACATTTATTCATGTTTATTACTAATTATTTCATTAATAAATTTTGTAATTTTTTTTAAAAATTATTAATTTAGAATTTTTATTTATTTAATTTTTTTTTTCAATTTTAATATTTATTTATATTTATTGATTAGCATATAATGTTTTTATTATATTTTTAGTATAGATAATTAATATATATTAATTTTAATTTAAACATATATACATTATTAATTTCTTAAATAATATAGTCAATCTTTTATTCATTTAATAAAAATAAATCTATTTATCTTTAAACTAAATTTTACTCTTTTTTAACTTGAATTTATGTAATAATATTTATTCATTAAAAATGTTTATTTTTTTAAGGTTTTTTATAATTTATAGATTATAAATATTTATTTGTTTAATATTATTGTAATTAATTCATTTTTAATTTTTCTATATATATTTTTTCGTTAATATATTAAATATTTCTAATAGAAAAATATACTAATATAAATATATATAACAATATATATATAATATTTTCTGAAATATGATTCATATAATACAAAAAATGTATATTTACATTAAATAAGTCATATATTTAGTGAAAATAGTTTATAATGAAAATTTAATATTAATTGAAAATATTGACAAATTGTATCTAGTAAATGACATTAAATTAAGTTTCATTTGTTTTTTTTTTCAATTTTACATATAACAAATTTTTGTTCAACTAATTTCACACGTACATGTATATAATCAATTCATTTTTATATAAAATGTAAATACAAAAAATGTTTTTTAATTTATTATATTTTTTAAAATCATTATTGAATTATATTAAAAAATATAATATTTTTAAAATATGTTATTTTTTTAATCAATAAATTTTATTTTTTTTTATTTTTTTCAATATATATTATTTATTGCTTTATATGATTTTTTCATACTTTTTCATTTATAATATTATTTATTAACTAATAATCTTAATTTACTAAAAATTTTATACTTTATCCTTTTTTTATTTATTTAATATTTTCATAATTTTATACATTTTTAACATTTATTTATACATATTTCCTCATTGGAATTTAATATTTTAAATACGGTTGTAATTTATAAAACTAATATGTATTTATTTTTATTTTATCATATTTTCATTTTTACTTTTTCAATAATATATATAATTAATAATACTTTGTCTTTTTTATGAAATTTTTACAATCTATTGATTTTGTAATTGTTAAATTTCACTCTTTTTTATCATTCATTCATTTAATATTATTTTGTTCCATTTATTCACTTATAATGTTACTTGTTTTTCATTAATTTATAATTTATTCAGTATTAATATTTATTCTTTAAATATATTTTTAATTTATTTATTTTTAATGTTTATTTTCTCATATTTATTCAATACAATTTAATGTCTTAATACGGTTTTAATGTACTTATTTATTATATATTTATTTCATTTATATATATATATAGATATATATAGTTTATAACTTTTTAAAATAATTTATATAATTAATAAAACTAATTCATTTTTTAATATTTTGGATATCTATTCATTTGTAGTTATTAAATTTTGGTCATTTTTAACATTCATATATTTATGATTATTTATTCATTAATAACATCAATAAATTTTTACCTTTTTATTATTTCTTCATTCTTAATATATATTCATTTTAAAAATTTTAATTTATTTGTTATAGTTTTTAACAACACATTCTAAAGAGTGCCGATAAATATTTGTTTTTTGAAACATAAAATAGAAACAACTTATGAAGATAAATTTTTATTAGTGATTTTTGGAAATCACTAATAAAAATAAAATTTTTCAATGCTTTATATTTTAGAGCTGATTAATATGGGTCATTATCGACACTTTTTTTAAAAGAACTCATAAAACCTTTATGATCTTTTAAATAGAACCCTTACATCAGACCCCTTTATTCATGCATCTCATGATCTGGCAGAACTGAAACTTCACTACCACCCTCTCGCAAACTCCTTAGATGACCGACAATTTCAAAACCCACTGTATGATCCACTGTTCAAGCCCTTTCATTGTATTTGAATTTTTATTTATTATTTGGGTGTGTTTAATTATTCTAAAGGCTTTCAACGACACAAGTGATTGATTTTACCATGATATACCTCCATAATTCTCCACCAAATCCACCTCACCTCGAGTAACTACTGCTTCACCCTCTCACTCAACCTCTCATTTATTAACTATTATCTTGAAATGAGGCAATGTTGTGTTGGAATACAATGTTGTAAATTTTTTACATCTATCAAATTATGATGTGTATAAACCTATCATTATTTGGGGTTTCTAGAAGATTTTCTAAAACTATAAATACATTCTAGATTTAGAAATGGTCGTACTATATTCTAATAAATTGGTTTAGTTCAAATTTTTTAATTTATTTATTAATTTTTCATAAACGGTATATGTGGATTTTATGAATTTTTTGTGCAGAATTTAAAATTAAAACAGATAATCAATCATTTTTTGAGAGTTTTATGTGAAAACATTTTCACTAATTATATACATTGAAGTTAAACTGAACTATGTTTAATTTAAAATATTAATCAAGTTATTAAATATTTCCATCTTATATTTTTATTATATTAATTTAATTTATACTACTTATAATATTTATACATTAGCACATAAAACATTATAAAAATAGTTTAAAATGGATTTTTTCTAATATATATGGAGTGAAATGTTATGTAAGATGAAAATTATTTTGTAAAATCATGTTGATTAATTTCAGAATAAGTATATATGGAATTATTTTCTAATTTAAATCATTATTAAAAAATATCCCATGCCTAAAAAATATTGGGTGGTCATATTTTTTATAAATTTTGGGTAATTCCATTTGTGAATATTTTATTAATTAATTTTCTATAACATCACGTAAATTTTTTATTGATGTATAAAAATAATTTAAAAATGAATATATTTTGTCGATGTCACCTGTTATCCTTTATGAGTGTCTTTATCCTTGTGATATTGTTGTTGACACACATCACCTCCCTCATATATACCTGATATGGAACAACCATGACACATTACATCTTATAGTCCCGAAAACATTCTCATCAATCTGGGATATCTCCTAGTTCACCACCAAACTCACATTTATGTGGGTTCACTAGATTCTTCTCAGCCTTGCTATTTTATTTTTTATTTCAAGATCATATGACTGATACTTTTAATTGAAAAAATTCCTCATTTGATTATAATTTATCATTTATTTTTATAGATCTTGTATTTATAATAATATGATATATCTTCGAATTGATCATATGTGAATTATGACCACTGATAAGTGTCATTTACCTGAATTTTCCCTCTCCTTCCACAACCTAAAGTAATTTTTTAGAAACATCATGGATTGAACGTAAAACATTAAGGACAAGAATCCATGTTCCAAGTATCCTTCCTGATCTTGTGGAATAAATTAAACAATTTTCCTATTTTCATCCATTTACTAGAAAAATAAGGATAATTATTTTAATATTATCATTATCATGAACATATAATATTGATTTTTTTAATACAAACCACTAACTACATGATAGGTTAAAAAATTCTTTATTTTATGATTGATACAAAAAGAGAGTATACATTATAGAATTTTTCAGATCATTATTATGTAGGTTGATTCACTTATTTTGTCATTCTATGATCCTCATTTCTATAAATTTTATCTTGCAGTAGCTTTGTAAACTTGTTGATCCCATTCAAAACATCTATCTCTTTGTCAGTATTTTTTAAACCTAACTCATGGTTTCCACTCTGAATTTATTATTGAGTTGATTCTCAATGTTGGTTCCACTAATGCTGAGTTTTATTTTTTATTTATCCTAGTTTATTGGGCTTATACACAAATAATTATTCTGATATGAGGCTTTGTACTCATCCCATTTGGACAAATTTTCATATTTTTTTGAAGTTGGTTGTTTCATCATCTGATAAAATATCATTGACTTTGGTTCCTAAGTAGTCTGAGACTAAAATACCACCCAACCCATGACGTACCAAGTGACAAAATGAATAAAAATAAACTCTTCCATCTTGATGGACTCCCACCTAGAAAATTTATAGAACCCGCCCTAGAATTAACACATTTCTTCCAAAAAACATAAAATCATGAATATTGGCCAACAACCAAATCATTACCCTAGGTTATTTATTTTCATGTCACCTTTATGGAAAATGATAATTTTCATGAATCATCATTGATAACATTCAAGGGATGGGTTCCTCTTATTATATTTATTTATAACATTCTCTTTTAATTATTAATACATTATTCTTAGTAATTTATATTTTATAAAAAAATGAATATTTTATGATGTTAATAGGATGAATATGAATAAAAATGGATGGGTTTTAATCATATAAATAAATAGTATGAGGATATAGTTAAATATATCATCATGTTTTCAATAGAGCATGAATATAAGCTTTCTCACAACCTTTATCTATATTTATTTTGTTGTTATTCAAGACATATTAGTTCAGAAGAGTTGGAAGAACATTTTATTTTTCATAGAGTAGATCACAACTTAAATGTTGAACTAAATATGAGGAGAAACTGAATGTACATACTGATTAGGATGATACTATGATATATAGATCATTTAATATGAATACCATTATCAATGTTCTTAGAGATTGTATGGATGAAATGAAAGTGGGAATTAAAGATGAAATTTTAGAATGTATAATGTTGTTTGAGAAGTTAAATAACTATAATATGAAACCATTGTTTATCCTTTATACTAAATATAAAAAAAATTCATCTATATTGATGTTATAAAATTTCAAATATGGAAATGGATGGAGTGACACTAGATTTACATAAATACTTGGTCTCCAAAATGATATGATTCTAGAGGAAAATGATCATCCTTATCAAACATATGATTGTAGAAATATTATATGTTCAATGAGCATGATCTTTGAAAAAATAAAGTCTTGTCTATAGAACATCGTTTCACAAGGACCATGAATCACAGATAAAAATCCCTAAGTGTATCGTGAATTGATTCAAGAAACTTGAATCATGTCATTTGAATGTTATATAAAATTTTACTTTCATTCCATGGTTTAAAAAAACACTATAGTTTCTAAGAAACTACTACACAATTAACAAGGTATGCAGATACAATAATTTATGATGGTAAACTACATCACCCAAAACACTCTCCTCAATTAATAAAATTTATTTTGTGTATCTTGAACTATTAAATGAGATGAGAAACCTTCATCTTGCATTATATATATATGGACTAATTCATTTTAGTACAAATAAGTATTCACAATAAATGTACAATTATGTTGGTAAATTATAACATTCCACTATAATAATGAATTAACTATAAATACATTATGTTGTTTCTACTTATATCAGGATTAAAACAACCCAGTAATGATATTGTTTTCAATTTGGATCCATTGATCAATTTTTTGAAAATGATGTAAGATATATATGTTATATTGTACGATTCTCATTAAAGTGAATAATTCACATTGAGAGCCATGTTGTATAGGTTGGTAAATGACTATCCTAATGGATATTTTTTAGGGTATATCATTAAATTAATGTTAGGGTATCCCATTTATGAATAATGAATACACTATTTTTGGCAAAAACATTCAATGAAAATATTTTTTTAGATCATCAAATTTTTTTACCACCAAATAGAAATATCAGGCGACATCATTGGATGTGAATATAGAATAAGGAACAATACCATATCCACTAATGGATGATCAACTATTCTAGAAAGTAAAAGTTATTGACCCTATTTTTGGTAATACATTCTCATAAAATATTTGTAAATTATTTTCAAAAGTTTGATCAAAATTCATTGAATTATTATAATAGAATGGTTTCTATATTATAAATTTTCTTGATATCATGTGTTAATAAAAAGCTGTATTTGATATTGTTATAGGTATATTACTAAACATTCTTAAAAAAACAAATGATGGAATTAAGGCTATATTAGAGACGATTTACATAGGGATATGGGAGGAGCTGGCCCTGATGAAGGTTGAAAGGCATAATTTTATAATTTTAGTAGGTTACATTCTATCTATATAAGAAAAAAAATACCTTTGAAATTTAATTAATACTATAAAATTTCCTAAGGGGTATTCATCAAATTTCAATAATTTCAGGTCATTGACTAATTTGAGGTTATAGGGTCTAAAATCACACAACTATCATGTTTTTTTATAAATATTTTATGCCCTTCTATTTATGTTTCATTCTATCTAAAAATTTATGACATTCATTAAAAAGGATTGATTATTTTTCAAATCCATTCAGAGTAAATTTATAGTCCTAATGAAGATTCAAATCCTAAATAAAAAGATTGAAATCTTATTATATGAATTAGAGAAGCTATTATCACCATTATTCATTGATATAATGGTTCATTTGATGGTCACTTGGTTATAGAATTTCAATTGTGTGGTATAGTCCACTATATATGGATTTACCCAATTAAATGATATATGATTATTTTAAAAGGGTACATCAAGAATAAAGTTACTTCATAAGGTTTTATTGAAGAATGATATATTTTTTAATAATCCATTGGATTTTTTAATAATTACCTAATATATGTTGATTGCATCATTCTCCCAAATTATCATCACAGTAGACACCTTATGGGAGAAGGAATTTATAGAAGAGATGTTGTTAAAATATTAATCACAAATCACATGAAAACTCACCTTTACATTTTAAATAATAGTATGAAGGTTTCTAAATACATTGAATCCGCCAAAATAATTCTTATACATTTCAATCCATAAAGGGTTGAAAGATGGATATCCAATATATATAATCAATAGTTTATAGAATGGTTATAAGATGATATATCTAAATATTTATCTAAAAATATGAATTCAATTGTTGATAAAAAATTATGTCTAGAAAGTAGAACACATTTTAATGTTATATCATAAACTAGTTTTGTAATTAATGGCTATGTGTTCTATAAAAAGGATCCAAATGAATGTAGTATGATGAAAAAAGTGGAGTTATGCTTTTGGAGGAAGTGATGCATGCATTTGGTTCCAAGAATGTTAATATAAGATTTTTGAATATTTCAGATTTTATCATCATTAAACATATTTACATGTTGGATTATAAAATATTTTAAGTACTGATTTCCCAAAACAATTGGGTTGACAACAGGAGATGAGTCAAAGTCAATGAATTGGGCTTCATAAAGGTGAATTTTTTTGTAGAAGGGTATAAGGACAATTTGTTCAAAAAGAAATCACAATAATTGAAGTTATTTTATGTCTTAAATATATATAAAAATGAATTGATCAATTTTATGATTGGTGTCTAAAACAACTACACGGTCAGATAAAAATACTATTGAGGTTGACACATTTATTGGAAGATCAAAATAATTTCAGGGAGGTCCCAAAGAAGACACTACATTATATTCTATAGGGGACCCAAAAAAGTGGATTTATATATTAAATATAGGATCCAAATTATTTCATCCTTTATTTAAAAAATAGAGGGAGTTCAATGTGTATTTTAATTTTTTTTCATATAATATGGTTTTAATCATAAAATTTTGTGTTTTATGTTGTATTTATATAATCTTAATTATATTTCGTACTATTCATGATGATAACGACTTCTGCACATAATAATTATACCAATGTCGAATAAGAACAAATGATTGATACCAAAAAGATGGAATTATTAAGGGATCAACAACATGATGTTGGAAAAAACAAGAACAAAATAGCATCACTATGATAAATAAAACTATCAAGGAAACAATAAAGGGTATAAAATTTTATTTTGGATGGAATCAATAAGACCAAACTTTTGTCCCCAATAAGTCAATGATCATTAGTTTTGTTGGGCTCACAATAAGAATACATGTTCCTATTAATATACAAACAAGGAACCATGTATTTCTTTTATTGATGAATATTATTTGAGAAGATATTAAGGTATTGTTATCATATAAATTATCTATTTTACCAAAACAATATATGGAAACATTGGTTTAATTTTTATTATCCCTTGTAGAGTCTATTTATTTTAGATAATTTTTGAATGAAATGTGTCATAATGGCAACTAGAAAAGCTCATAGAGGATTCTATAGACATCATACATAGGAACATCTCAGGGATGTTTAGGGGAATGTAAAACCCCACCCAATAGTTATGTATGCACACATTATAAAACATGATACATAGAAAGATTTCATTATTCCTCGTGGTGATAAATCATTTGAGGTGAAATGTAGTCAATAATATTTTACTTGAAATTATTTATTTTATCCACTTTGATTCAAAATTGTTAATTATGAAATTGAAATGGAGTGTTGAAAATAAAAAACATGCAGAAAAACCAATGTATCCTTACCATAAAACATGGATGGGGTATTATTTACTTTAAAATAAAATGGTATGTAATTTAAATATATAATAAATGTTTTATATAATATGAAACAACACATGTTCCTTTCTTATATGCAGATTGAAGAATCTAAATCCTAATCACCTTCAATCCCAAATCATATGTTATGGAAGGAGTCCCATGTAAATGAAGAGGGTAAACTAGTGTATTGAGGGGATCTTCACTATTTGCTCTGCTCCTCTACAATTCCCTAGCTGCAAAGATGGTCGCTACTTCTATACCTCCCCCATAAGAGGTAGAGGGACCTCTTTCGTCTTTAGTGGGTGACTAACACTCATTCATCCCCTTTTCTAACCCGGACTATATTTTTTTATTTTTCCTCCATTTATCTCATCCATAATGTTCCCAACCTATTCAAGGGTTTTTTGGTTATACCAATCACAGTATCATAATTTATAGATGCTCTTCTAATACATTCTTGACACCAGTATCATGATTCAAGCATCAATGACCATCAGTGGTTGTGTTTAACTGATTCATTTTTGGGTTATGGTGTTTGAAAGATCGAGATACTGTTTTCCTTCTCGACTGCATGCACTTTATGATTCCCTTCACTATAGAGAGAAATGTGATCCAAGCCTAGTCCAGTGCAGCTCATATATGGAATGGTTCTCACTTATTCCTGTTCAAATGGTCATGGGATTTTCTTTATGAAGCAGGACCTCCAACAATAGTGATTTGGGTGAGCTTCCTTGAACTTCAACTCCCATTCCAGAATAACTATATTATCTAAATTCTAGGTAATTTAGTAGGTATATTTATATATTATGATAGTAGAACAAGGGATGTTTTCCACTATGCTTCTCCAAGAATAATCATTGAAGTTAATGTTTCAAAAGGTCCAGTCAACTATATGTGGATTGTTGTAGGTGAAGGATTCTAATATAAACAACCCATTTTCAATGATACTTAAGTTGATTTGTGCTATTTGTTCAATAAATTAGTACAACGGAAGTGAGTGTGTAGGTAATGGTTCATAAACAACATCTATAGGAACGAGGTAGATGGCATAAGTCCTAGTATCAATGATCACATGACAATGTTGGATAGAAATTTGAAGGACCTGACGGATGGGGATAAAAAATGGTTGGTTATCAGAGGGATCCAAGCTAGAGGGACCTTGATCCAAAGGTGGTGGAAATATTTTTCTAGTTAAAACATGATTTAGAGAATAAAAAACTTATATCTGAAATTCCAGTGGAGTTTTAGGTTATATAGGGGCCCTGTCCTTCAAGTCAGTTGGCCCATAAAAGTGATACTATCTTGATTAATACAAGCATAAAGGCTGAGCATATAATTTTTTTTAAATGAGTGTTTTTTCTAGCATAGGCAGTTCATAAAATTCCTAATGATAAAGTATTGATGTAGTGTTTTGGTTTAGAGTAGCTGGTTTGCCTACTATAATATCAATAAGGATTAGGGGGTCTATAGAGGTTAGTGTTTTGGGTTCCTTAGACCCAAACACTATCATATAAAATGACCTATCCTACACGAAGGTTGTGTGAACTATAATGAAGGCTGTATATATGGTTAATGAGAGATGTGTGAAGTCATTGAGCAGGATGATCCTCATCAAAGAAGCCCCAATGCTAAATTTAGGCATCTGTTTTGAAGGTTTGGATGTCCAGGAGCCGGTATATGTTCAAAATGAGGTAGAATGATGTGATGATAGTTATATCCATCTTTAAAAAGATATTTTGGAAGGAATAAAAGGGTATGGAATCCACAACAAAAGAAGTTAGAAAGGGGAATAAGAAAATTAGGACTCGGGTAGATGCATTGTGGCTTAGGGGGAAAATAAAAATGATGCAAAGGTTATTCACAGTTTCCCAAACCAATGGAAACAAGTTCATCTATGAACGGTGTAACCAAAGAAATCTAGGCCCTTAAAAGTGTAAAAATGAAGATCAGAAACAAGAACAATAATATATGGAGGATAAATTTGAAGGGACCAATAGCAAGGTGAGTAAAATCCGTAAGGTAAATATCTAGCACTTATTATACATTCCAATGAAGAACTTCTCTTAGAGTCAATCCAACTAAAGGACATAGAGGATGAGAAGGAACAAATCATGGAGGGACTCCCACATGTGAAAGCTATTGAGGAACACGATGAATGGATCAGTGAACAAGATAAATTCAAGGAAAAAGGTTTTAATGAATGGGAGAATAGAGTTGGGGAGTATTATCACACATGGGATAAGCTGGCTAGTCACTTGGAAGATCTACCCCATGAGGGCCTGAATTTGAAGGTGCATTCTCTTTTCTGGAATCTCTATAATGTAAGTTAATCCAACAACTACAACATAATTTTTAATGATTTTGTAATACATTACACTGTTTAACATACATCATATAACTTTATGGTTTCTTACATTTCCTAAAAAGTGTTTTTTAGATTAAAAATTTTAATTTAGGATCAAAAAGGGAGAGGGTAAAATAGTTGAAGAAAACACCCAGTAATTATGGGATTCATGTGTATAAATTACATAATAGTAATTTGTTATGATTTATAATAGTACTACATAAAATTATCTATTTATGTTTGTATATTTTTTAAATTGTGTTTACACAATAATTAACATCGACTATACCTAAAAAGATATATTCAATAGATTTTAAGTGACCAAAATAATATGGTTGCATTAGTGGTGTAGGTTTTGGAGTGTCACAAATCCAAAAGGAGATACACATGATATTATGAATTGAATTTTGGAACAGATATAATATTTTAAGGATATTATTATCTGGTATGGTTTTGATGACAAATATATGAGGAAGGATCAAAGTGAACCGGTAGTGGAATAATGATATGTACATGAAGAGCTAAATTACCCCACAATCCTTGAAGCTAGCCATTCTACCCATCCACTTACCTTACCAGAGGTAATCGATTTTATCATTACTCTCTCTTAAATGTGCATAAAATTACATCTGATAACATTATATTACAAAGATTATAAAGGGTGAAGTATTATTCTATTTATATCCATAAATACCCATGAATAACATTGTTTAGAGGGTTTAGGGTATAATATCGCATGAGACACAATAAAAAATAAAAAACACCCGAAATATCACAAGAGAGTGGGGATTAAAGTAGATAATGATCTGAGTGTTTATTTTCATATTCTTTTTAATTTTCTAGATTTTATTATGTTCTATAATGAAATTGGAACATTATTATAGTGACTATGTAATGTTATGAAGATACAGGCAAAATGTATTTTATAAAAACCCATTAATAGTTGATGAGAACTGTTTGAAATGAGGTATAATATTATAGATGGATAAAACGATTGGGAAATGGATGGTCAGATCACGATAATCCAATGAATCAACCAATAAATCAAAATGACGTTACCAGATTACCTTCTCCTCGTCAGTTCCACTACCACAAATATTAACATTACATGTTCATAAGGGAACAAAATTCAAAAATATAAATATGTCCAATATTCAATATGAATAAATTTGGAGATTTCATTATCTACTTAGTTGTTCTAATGAATATAAATGAAATTATCATGTTTGAATAGTAAGGTGTCTCATTTTTGAATACATATATGTGGTATATTTTCATAATCCATCTATCCAAAAAATAATCTACTATGTTCATTATAGTTAATAACTATTCATATATTCTAGAGGCGTATATATTACTACTATATAAAGGGAAAACAACATTATGTATGATTTGGAATCATTGATCCTTATATCTTTCTATGCATGATAATTATTTGGAATTGAAATAAACAAAAAATAAAACAGAAACACTAAGAAAGGTATTTTAGATGAAAATAACAGATGAAAAACACTTTGTGATGCCTATAATAATGGGGTAAAACTCTACAATATAATCATATGAAATTTATTTTTCATTATTTGATTACTTATTTTTTTTATGAATCACTGGATTATTATGCAAATAAATTTTGATACCCATCTTTTTTATTTTTTGGATCAAATTCATGTACTTCCATCAAACAGGCCATACATGATATCTATTTTGATTGTTTAATGCACTATAATGGACATTTCAAAAATAAAATTTGAATTATATATTTTAGTGTTTGGTTTAATGTGAATTTTTTTTGATGGGTAGATCTACAAATAAATTCTAAACCATGTTATATGATCAATGAATGAACATAAGAAGCCTATGGATTAATTCAAAAGTAAATATATAAAGCTATATATAGTAATATTTAACTATCAAAACATATTTTATTTTTATATTAATGTTTCTACAGTAAAAAAATAAATTATTGTGGATATTAAGATTTAAAATTTACAAAAGAAATTGTATTCCATCAAATGACTAGCATCCATAGCCATGTAATTTTCAAATGAAATTAAAATTTCATTTAAAATATTCGTTAATCATTTGTCTATCAATATTTTCTTGGTACTACCAATGTTTACAATAATATATGTACTCAAAATAAAAAATAATAATTTTTTAGAGATGAGTAGGAAGTGTAAATGGTGTTATAATGATTAACGTCATCAAATTTAGGTGATTACCTATTATGTTTGATATCAAGTATAGGATATAACCTTAGAGATGCATTCCAAATGTGAATCATTAGTATCATTATTCATATATATTATTTCGGAACTATTTCTAAAAAAGAAGTATAATAGAGGTTTATGTTCTATAGATTCTTGTAGATCTATTATCTTTTTGTAAGCTTCTCATTCTCAAGAGAAATTGAAATTTGAGGCCGAAACTGAGAAAATTGTGTTATGGAAGTGGGTCAAGATTGTATACATAAATCATGAAAATGTAATTTCATAGTAATCATTTAATTATTTTTTTGCATAGATAATGATTTAAGATGAATAAGAAATGAAGTGATGGTGGAAGGCGTGTTGTTCCCAAAATCATGTTCTCTGGAATTGGATCGCATCCATGTTGAGAGTTTCTTATCAGCGTGGATGTGATCCAATTCAACAAAACCTTTTTTTGAGAATAATATGAAATTTTTTTATAGGTATCAATTAACCAAAACCCAATATGATACAATATTTTCCTGGTATAACAAAAATTATATGTTTTTTAGTTTAAAATTTACATTTTAGATCAAATAACACACCCCATAATCAAAACTGAGTAAACAAATTCAGATGTTCTTTATAATTTATGATAATAATAAATATGTCATTTGTGATGTGTTTGAATTTTATGTATCTCATTTTATTATAAGTTGGTCTTGGTATGACTCAAAGTGTATGTTTCAAGTTTAAAATTAACAATTTAGTTCAAAATACACATCACATACTCATAATCCAGAAAAAACATTCTGATTGTTTTGATACTGTAGTAAAATGATCCATTAATCATTTATGAAATATTGTTATCAACCTCAACTCAACATGATACAAAAGATTCCTAGTATGACGTGAATTGTATGATTTTAGTTTAAAATTGAAATTTTAGTTCAAAAACACGTGACATACTTAAAATTAATAAATAAATTAAAATTGTTTTGATACTTTAAAAAAATGATCTATAAGTTATTAGTGCCATGTAGGAAATACCTGCACCTAAATCCAATACATGTTGTGACCAGCATGACTTGAAATGTGTGTTTTTTATTTTCAAATTGATATTTTAGTTCAAAACACACATCACATACTCAAATATGAGAAAAGCAATTATAATTTTTTGATACTTTGGGGAGACCATCCAAAAAACTTTTTTGACATATAAGAATCGATCACACATCAATCAGAAAAAGGATGTGGCTAGTATTAAATGAAGTGCACGTTCTCAATATAGAAGTGTAATTTATGTTTAAAATTCCAATCACATAGCCAAAACTGAGTAAGCAAGATTTTATTGTTTTCAAACCATTAGGAAAAAAATACATCATTTATCTGTGATGTATAAGAATTGACCACATGTCAATCCAACATATGATGTGGTCAGTATTGATCGAAGTATATATTTTTTAAAAAATAGAAGTTCTATTTTAGTTTGAAACATGTAACATAGAAAAAACTGAGCAAACAAGCTCAATTTTTTTCAATATTTCGAAAAATTAACCAGAATTCATTTTTTGATATGTAGTAATTAGACATATTTTAATGAAACAGACAGTGTGGTAGGTATGACTCTAAGTGTGACCCTTCAATATAGTAGTTACATTTTAGTTTAAACATGAGTCACATATTCAAAAACATGAAAATGAGTTGAAATTATTTTTGAAATTTATGAAAGTAATTAATAATTCATTCATGGCATGTAGGGCTTAACTGCCTATCGATCTGATTTATGATGGTTCTGGTATGACTCAAAGTTCATGTTTTTAATATAAAAGTGTCACCTTTGTTTAAAAAAAAATTAGTCACAAAAATAGTGAAAACATGATCATATTGTATCCAAACGTTAGTTAAATTATCAATAATTATTTTTTGACATGTAGTAATTGACTTCACAATAATCTGACACATGATGTGACCAGTATGACTTGAAGTGTGTGTTTTCAATATTATAGTTCCATTTTAGTTTAAAGAATTCTCCACACATCCAAAACAAATAAAATATGCTCATATTTTTTCCAACATAAAGAAAATTGCCCATAATTCATTATTGACATGTTGGAATTGATCTCCCATCATTTATATTCATGATGTGGCCTGTATAACATAGAAAAATGTTTTCAATAGGAAGGTATTATTTTTGTTTAAAACATATTTCCCTAGAATAAAACAATAAAATATGATCGGATTATTTTCAAAAATTATAACAATGATCCATAATTCATTTATGATATGTAAGAAATGACAACATTTCAATCCAATACATGGGGTGTCCTGTATGAATCGAAGTGTGTGTTTTTAATATAAAAGTTCAATTTTTGTTCCAAACACGTTTTACATATCCAAAACCAAAAAAATGAATACATTTTTTTCAAACAACAAGATAATGATCTATAATTCATTAGTTATGTATAAGAATTGACCTCACATTAATTGGACACATAATGTGGTCGGTATTACAAAAAGTGCATGATTTCAATATAAAATTGTAATTTTAGATTAGATTGTGTATCACATAGCTATAACTATGAAAAAGAACTCAGATTTTTTTATAAAATTAGAAAAATGATCCTTAATTCATTTTTTTTACTATTAGAATTGACCATACATCAATTGGATAGACGATGTGGCAGGTTTGACTAGAATTACATTTTTTCAATATAGAAGTGTCATTTTTGTTTAAAATGAGCATCACATTTCCAAAAATTATAAAATGAGGCTAGATTGATTTCATAATTTATTAAAACAATCCATAATTCATTTTTGATGTGTAAGAATTGATTGCATATGAATTTGATGCACAATGTGGCCGATATGACTCAAAGTGCATGTTTTTAATATAAAAGTTCCATTTTAGTTTCAAACATATTCCATTGGACAATAAAGAGAGAATGGGATCAACTTATTTTAAAACATTTGGAAATAACTCCATAATACATTTTTGACATGTAGGAAGTTACTGCATGTCAATCCAACACATGATGTAACTAATATGACTTATTGTGTGTAAGTTCCATCTTATTTTAAAACATTCATCACATTTCTATATGTAAATGTAACAGACAATGTGGTTGGTATGGATTAAAGTACATGTTTTCCATATAAAAGATTCATTTTAGTCTAAAACACACACCACTAGCCAAGATTGATCAAATGAGATTGGATTATTTTCAAACATCGAGACAATGATCCATAATTCAATTTTTATTTATAGGAATTGATTGTACATCAATCCAACACGTGATGTGTTTGGTATGACACTAAGTTCATGTTTTCAACATAAAAGTGTCAATTTAGTTTAAAACATGCACCACATAGATAAAATAAAAAAAACAAGCTTCGATTATTTTCAAACATTATAAAAATGATCCATAATTTATTTGTGACATTTATGAATCAACCACACATCATTTTTACACACGATGGTGTCGATATCACTCCAATTACATGTTTTCAATATAAAATTGTTATTTTTGTTTAAAACATTTATCACATAGAAAAAACTGAGCAAACAAGCTCAATTTGTTTTCAAAATTTAGGACAATGGACAATATTTAATTTGTGACATGTAGGAATTTTCTGCATGTAAATCTGATGCACAATTAACTGATAATATCATTAATATATATAGTAATTAAGGGTATAATTTATCATATGTGTATTACATTACATTAAACATATAATTTGATTATTTTTATTTACGATTATTAAAATAAACATTGTTTTTATTGATGGTACCATCTTTTTTATGGAGGTTGATCATTGGAGAAATTATTATAGTTTTGATTTTGAATATGGGTAGTAATTTGTTTTTGATAAATTGTAAATAAGACATCAATATAAATATTTTGTATGTAAATTTTGAATTTAAATAATGATGAAATATTATATTTGTATTCCAATATGGTTTTGGTATATTTTTATTTCAATTTATGCACTCTAATTGGATTGTTTTTTTAGGGATACTACATGGCTGCTACAAGGATACAAAAGTACATCAACTCATATGGCGAATATCAGCGCTGGAAAAAACTCTGATATAGGCCTCATCTAACAGTGATAGAGAAAGAGATGGTAAGGTTTGTGCACTTTTAATGGTGCTTAGGTAGTCAATGCTTTTTTTCACTCACAAAGTCCTTTTATAACTTTGTTCAAAGCCTCATCTGTTGTAATTTACATTGACACACAGGTATACATACCCATACTCATACGCATACACATACGCATACACATACACATACACATACACATACACATACCCATACCCATACTCATACCCATAAACATACCCATACCCATACACATATGCATAACCATACACATACACATACACATACACATACACATACACATACACATACAGTTTCAAGTACACATACACATACACGTACACATACATGTACACATACACATACACATACGCATACACATACACATACACATAGGCATACACATACACATACACATACACATATGCATACACATACATATACTCATACGCATACACATACACATACGCATACCCATACGCATACACATACGCATACACATACACATACCCATACCCATACACATACACATACCCATACCCAAACACATACACATACCCACACACATACGCATACACATGCACATACACATAAACATACACATACACATACACATACACATATACATACACATCCACATACACAGACACATACACATACACGTACACAAACCCATACAGAAACACAGACACGAAAACATACACATTCACATTCACAAACGCATACACATACACGTACACGTACATATACACATACACATACAAACACACAGACACAAACACATACACATACACCGACACATACAAAAACACATACACATACACATACACATACACATACACATACACACACACATACACATACATAGACACATATGCAAACACAGACACAAACACATACAAGCCACAGACATGTACACATACATAGACACACACAAATACCCATACACACACAAAAACACATATAAACAAAAAACACATACACATACACATACACATACACATACACATACACATACACATATATTTACACATACACATGCACATACACATACACATACACATACACATCAACATGCACATACACATACATAGACACATACACATACAAAGACACATACACATACACATACACATACAAATACAAATACACATACACATACACTTAAAAATACACATATGCTTACACATACATAGATGCATACACATACACATACACATACCCATACATAGAGACACAAACACACAAACACATACAAATACAGATACAGATACACATACACATACACCTACACCTACACATACACATACACATGCACATACACATACACATACACATACACATACACATACACATACACATACACATACACATACACATACACATACACATACACATACACATACACATACACATACACATACACATACACATAGGCATACAGATCCACATAAACATACACATTAAAATACACATACACATACACATCCACATACACATGCACATACACATACACATACACATACACATACACATGCACATACACAAACACAAACACAAACACATACACATACACATACACATACACATACAAATACACATACACATACATATAATCATTAACATATGAACATATAAACATATGTACACATGCACAAACACACACACACACACACATATATATATACATAAAAATAAACATACATACACATAAATACTTATACACATATGCATACACATTCACACAAGAACCACCATTGTCTATGAGACATGCTCTAATCATATCATCCAATGTTTTAATAGTTTTCTTTGACTATCTATCCTTATGTAGATGATATGTTTTTATCATAATCAATTGACTTCAAAGAACCTCTTATCACAATCAAAAAAATCAATAAGTAAAATGGGGGTCTCCTTTAAATAAAATCAAACCGATAACTCCATGTTATCTGACCACTTTGTAGATATAAAATTTTACCAATTCCTCTTTTGCGTTGGATTATTTGATAGAGAAAAAGTGTTCCAACATTGTATGTTAATCCACTACTGACTATATACCAACATGATTTCATAATAGTATTGGTGGGATTAAGAAAAAATCCATTATGATTTTCTCGCATTTCCCAACATGTAGAGTATAACGTCCCGAACCAACGTACCACCAAATTGGTAGCCAGACCGATGGGTCACATTGCTTCAACTGAACCTCTCTATATGAAAGAGGCTGAAGACTGGTATCCAGGGTGTAAATTTGTTTCAATGGGGGATATTGTAGCTTTATTATCTATGTTGAAAAGCGGTATAACAGATAATTGATGAAATAAAATAGTTGTAAAATTAAATAACCAAAACAAAATAGTAGAACAAAATTATTACAACTAAATAGAAATAGAGATGGCCTACACCACTAAAAAATAGATGAATTCAAGTCCTAATGATGATACACAATTAAAACATAATACATACAGAATGTAAAATATACAGTACATTACTCAAATAAGGAAAAATAAACAAAATCCAAAAGTTGATCTCCATGAGAATCTAGAGATCCAGCTCAGTCCTATGCTCTTTGCTCTCATGTACTCGCAAACAACACAAGGAACGACCGATAATATTTTGAACATAATGGTATACTCAGGTACCCTAGTACAACGGTGCCCTGAGTAGGGTGTGAGATATAATCCTAGTAGGTTCCGACAAATGGTGTCTAAAAATGAATTTGGTTAGTGAAATATAATGAAAGTTAGTGTACAAAAATAAGTAAAAAGATAAATAGGAAATTTTGGATAAGTAAACAAAAACCAACTCAGGTTATAAAGGGAAACCTGGTACCTATTACTGCTTCAGCTCATATTCAGAATAATTCTGAACTATATGAATCAAGTACATATTTGATAACAACACGATATAAATCTTTTGACAAAAGATGGGCTGACCCCACGAATGTGATTGGGTTTAGCGGATTGATCCCTTGGATAATAATTATAAAAAATTATACTTTTATATAAATGTTTACACCAATTAAAAATGGAATATTCTTGGGTCCATCCTAGGTTAACATTCAACAAGAATCCCATCTATCACACCAGGAGTTCCATAAAACTCACTTTCTTTAAAGACTGTCCATTTCAACCCATGGAAGGCCTCACAAGTATCAATATCAGCCTAATATGAGACCAAAAACTATTATCCCTTACTAGGTATCTCACATAGGAGGCCAAGAATCACTCATTACCTAGTACAACTATCTCTCCAATGATCCAGTCTAAGGTGTCTCCCCTAGGTAACATGTATCTCTCAAATTTAGGTACAAGAATGCATGGGAAGGCCATCCTAGAATACTAGTATCTCCCCTAGTTTCCATATAATCAAAATAGTGTAAAATATCCCAAGAATGATGAGTCTATACTTTAAACTCTGTGAAAGGAAAACTCATGTATCACTCAATAAATTATTAATTAAGGAATGTACATATCACTAAACAAACGACAAGTATTTTACATCCATTACAATTCACTTCAAATAAATAAAATTCCATTAAGTTAGAAAACCATGATTATCCATTTATCAAGATTAAATGGGAACATAGACGGTTCCTTTTTCAAAAATGACATTTACCTACATTGGAAAATACAATTTATAAAACTGTCAATACAATTTAATGAATTTTATTTAATTAAAGAAAAATGACTTTTCAATTACATGGATAATGATATACTTAGAATGTACCATGGTATCATATATACATTATCTAAATGAGTAATTTCAGTTATTAAGATAGTCAGGACCTTAGAATGTACAAGGTTCAATAGTCAATTAGGGAGGATATAGTCCAATCCATTCACTTTGACGATGCAATGGTTATAGAAAATTTTAAATAGTAAACTCCATTTTTAAATTCCATTAAAGGACATGTATATAAAATGACATGTACCAAACAATATTGAAGGAATAAGTAATCCAAAATCATGGTAAAAACAAAAAAAAATTAATTTTTAGCTTAAAAGACTGTGTAGCTCAATAGAGGGGTTTTGTTATAAAAACAAGACATTGATTATAAAAAATTCATTTAGTACATATAGGAATCAAAATTTAATTATGTTTAATAACTAATTTCAATCAAAAAAGCATTTAAATATACTACCACACATGGATTAGAAAATTATAAACAAGAAAAATGGAATTTAGGTAGTTCTTACACCACTTGAACCATTACATACGAGGGAAAAATCCATTTATAATCTAATTCAAATTTATAGAATAATTCTAGGAAATTAATCATTTTGTTATAAAAGATAATATTTACATAGAACCCCTAAATGGTGCCCAAAAATTATATTAACATCCTCTAAAATACCAAACAATATTCAACAGACATATATAATGGTCAAATAATCATTTTGATATGAAGAAATCAATTTAAAGGAAATGCATGACAAATGTTGGTGTTTGGTAAAACATATCTTTTTATAAAATTATGCAAAAACAAGAGATGATTTTTATACCACTTACCTTATACATAGAATGTATAAATAATCCAATATCTATAAGGATCTGATCTTAAAATATTTCTTAATATTGAATTAAATGAATAATTCACATTGCGGATCTTTTCATGTTTAGAGTTCTAGTGAATTATGACATAACTATTAAATCTCAAAGGATTACAAAGTATAAACTTCTACATAGTTTACATTTTTTTCATAAAATAGAAACTCTTGAAAAAAAGATCAATGTCTAGTTCCATGTTTTAGACAACATGACTTTTCCATGATCCCATCCTTGACCCTATTCATCTTTAGGTCCTGTGAAAACATTTCAAAACATGGGATGAGCATAAAAAGCTCAATAAGGGTTATAAAACAAAGAATGAAAAAATTTGTCCATAAATACATAAAAAACATGAAATCTTTACTTACCTCATGAAAAAATAAGATATATGAAAGACACATATAAATCATAAATCATAAAGGTAACTTTTGGCATCCATATCATACTTACATTGTAGCTATCACAGCTACATAGGGAGTTACTTTGGAATACCCATCACAGTATATTCCCTAAAATCTCTTAGGAGAGAAATTCACGTTTACCTCCACCTTGTTACCTAATGCATTGGAGAGCTATCTCAGACTCACCCGCCCAAGGTTTATCACAGAACCACCCGTATACATAAATAAGGCCCAAGAGCTATAACATGATGATAACACATAACATAAGAAAAAAGGAAAGATAACATTTCCAAATTGAAAGAACAAAATTTCATTTCAAGATATTGAAATAATAAATCCATTCTCAAAATTATTTTCAATACCAAAATACGTAAAAAGAGTATATGGTATTTATTTTTCCTTTTAAAAACATTCTGTCTTGTTAAGGAAGCCAAAGATCAAATAATATTCATGGCGGTGGAAAGGTTGTTGTAACCGCTTACATTAAAAAAAATTCATTTTTGTCATTTACTAAAACGATTCATATAAAAATATTCCCTTTGAATGAAATGAAAATTCAAAGGGGTTTATACGTCGTATAAAATAAAGTCATGTATAAAATTCAATATGCCTCAATGAAAGGGGATTGAGATGATGTACCTTACCTCGTGTCCGACATGACTTGATCATTCTTTAATATCATGAATAATAAACTAAAGAAAATTTATATATTCTTAAGAACCTTTTATAAGTATATTATCCCTTTTTTATAACTTATTACCATGTCATAAATATTATGTAATCATTTAAGTTAATAACGTCCATTTTGTCGATATTTGGTACCTGAGTAAAAAATGAACACATTATATTTTCAAGTTGTCCATGTGTTCAATAGTTCATTATATACAGAATGACAATAATTATTTAGATATCATATATATCATATATATCTAGTATATACATGTATTTATAACAGTACATAACATTTGGAGGTAAGAAATGAAATGCACCGTTCATGGAGATGGTAAGTCGTTCATACGCATGAACGCTACATTAATATCAATTTCTTATTTTAATAGAATTAAAACATAATGATAAATAGTTATATTATGATTAAAATATAATATAATATATAATATCACTAACTATATCCTTTATACACCCCACATAAGTCATTAACGAATCACGTCACTTTGAGGGGGAAGTAGTTTGCACTTCCTCAAATGAGATTATCGTATTTACCCACTATGGAAGCCATAAAGGTGTGATATAATTGGGAGGTACAGAAGAATAATGAAATCATTAAAATAATATATATCATATATAAATACAGTTCCATCATAATGGCCACCATGAGAGGCAGTAATATGTAATTGAACAATCATTGTTTCGTGAGGCGTTAGTTTTTCATCCAAAGAAACATTATGTTCTTCACCCATTAGATGGAGGTGTGTGTAACTGTAGTTATAATTATTCTCATAAAAAACTTCCTAGTATATTGAGTATACTGTTGTTTCTATAAAAGAATGTAATAAAAAGAGTTTATGGGTTTGAGAAGTAAAATTAAATGAAAAGATGTTAAGAGAAACTGTTACCTTTAATTTGGGTAACTTCCTTTGGTTTGAACCAAAAGGCCTTATTGAAGTGCCTTATAACTAAGGTAAGGCTTCTAGGTGGAGGAGAAGGATGTAGGGAGATTAATTGGGCCGATTTTGGACGTGCCAAATGGCTTGAGATGTGTGAGAAATTGGTTATAAGTGGTCTCATTTTATAAAGGAGAGGAGGGGCTCATTAGGAAAGTGTGAAAATATTATTTTATAATTTAATGATATTAGTTTTTTAAAGGTCCAAAAATAATTATAGTCGATGATAAGATGAATCAGGGTCTAAATATAATCATTAAATAAGAATTGGACAGGTTTTGGATAATATTTTAATCATTATAATCTTATTTATTTAAATCATTTATTAATGAGGTAAATACTGCATCATTATTATGTCATAAATAATTTCATTTATTAGATGTCTAAAAATTATAGAAAAAATATTATAATGTATGAAATAATTTTATCTTTCAAATGAATATTTATACACAAATATATTATTTATATAACACTATATTAAAATTAATTTACTAAAAGAGTTTTGTTTGTCATTTTTGCCTTTACATTTAATTAATTAATCTAAACTGTCATAATCATTCATAAGTGGCTCCATGGGGTCCCAAAATAGACCCAAGGATGCCCATGGTCGTCCATTACTCTCCCAATATGGTTAGGACATGTTTTAATGTAGTTTTGAATTATTATAATATTATTTGTACCTTGAATTACCATATTTACCTTTAACTGTGGTTAGAAAAAGTCAAAAGTTACTAATCACCAACAATTTTTTTCATCTTATTAAAACACATTTTACTAACTAATAACAACCATGTATGTTGTATTTTTAAAATTCAATTCACAGAAGTGGTAAATTTTCATTTAAATGAAAAAGGCAGTTTTTTTAACTACTACTAAGTGGTTTCACTATTCATCAAAAATTGAAGTTTTTCAGAAAAATGCCAAAAATTCAGCCTAAGATATATTTGATATTAGGAATTCAAAAAAGATTTTTATTTTTTCAAATTAAAAACATTAAAGTTTCATTAATTAATTTTAAAATTAATCATGGTAGTTAAAACAAATAGAGTGTTTTAAAGAAAACAATAACTATCAAAAGATTGACAATTTTTTACGTCCATTTTCAATGTGAAATTAATAACAGTGGTCAACATTGGATTAAAAAGTAAAAATTTATTCTAATTACACTCTAAAACCAAATAAATATATAATCTAACCATATAAATAAATTATATTAGAACATAGTTTTGAATTAAAATACAATATTTACACTATTCATTAAAAAATAAACTTTATCGGAGAAATTCTAAAAATTTACACAAAGTATATTTTGATGTCCCCATTCCAAATAAGGATTTTATTTGGTCAAATAGAATGTATTAAAGTGACCAAAACTATATTTAAAGAGTGTTCTCCGTTAAAAGGCGGTAAATTGACCTTTTAATGTAAATTATGCTTAAAATTAGATTCATTCACATTTTAAGCAAATAACATTTATTTGATAAAGGTATATACATTTAAAAAACTTGTATAATCTTATTGTAGTTAGTTTTTTTCATTCTGTCCAATACAATGTGTTGGAGTTAATTTCCATTTAAAATAATAATATTGTGTAATGTAATATTTCAAAGAAACCCACTGTTGCGTATCTGGTACGCTATCGAACATTGCAACCCTTTTAAAGTAAAAATAATATTTAATTCACATGTATTAACAAATACGAAAATATATTATGCATAGTTTACTTGGGATGTTACATCCTTCCCCCATTTGGAAATTGTGTCCTCGAAATTTTTATTCACTTATCAAAATAAGTGGGGGGTATTTATCCTTCATAGCATTTTCAGATTGCCACATTACCTGTTCAGCCATATGAGTTTTCCACAATACCTTTACCAAGTTAATTACCTTATTCCGCAACACTTTCTCTCTACAGTCAAGAATCTGGACTGGTTGTTCTCCATAAGAGATATTCTCTTCCAACTAAACTACCATTGGGCTCAAAACATGAGATGGATCTCGTATATACTTTATCAACATCGAAACATGAAAAACATTGAATACCTGTGATAAATTTGAAAGTTAAGCCACTCTGTATGCAACTGATCCAACTTTCTCTAGAATTTCATACGGTCCAAGGAACCTCAGACTCAACATTCCGTTCTTACCAAAACGCATCACACTTTTCCATGGAGAAACTTTGAAAAAGACATGATCACCTACCTCAAAAGAAAGATCCTTCCTCCAGTTATCGGTATAACTTTTTTGTCTACTATGAGCTGTTCTCATGTGCTTCTAAGTCAACTGTACTTTCTCTGCCATCTCTTCAACCAATTTTGGTCCCATCAACTTCCTCTCACCTACTTCATCCCAAAAGCTGGAGTTCGACAAAACATTCCATATAATGCCTCAAATGGAGCCATCTGTATGCTAGAATGAAAACTTCTATTTTAAGAAAATTAAACCAAAGAAAGATATTGGTCCCAACATCCCTGATAATCCATCTAGAAATCACGTATGATATCTTCCAATGTATGAATTGTTCGTTATGATTTCCCATCTAATTGTAGGTGAAAAGTTGTACTAAAATTTAATGCAGTACCCAATGACTTCTGAAGACCTTTCCAAAAGTTAGAAGTAAACATGGGATCACGATCAGATGCAATGGGGAGAGGAACTCCGTGTAACGTGACAAAATCTTTAACATATAACCTAGCTAGTTGATCGAGTGGCAAAGTATCTAGAATATTAATGAAATGATCAGATTTAGTCAATCGATCAACCATAACCCAAATTTCATTATTACCTCAAGATGTCTTTGGTAATACCACAACGAAGTCCGTGGATATATTTTACCATTTCCACTCTGGAACCTGTAGAGGCTAAAGCATCCATTTTGGTAACCGCCGCTCTGCTTTAACCTGTTCATAAGTCAAACACTTCACAGTAAAATCAACAATATCTATATTCATTCCATCACACCAGTAATACTCACAGAGATCTCTATACATCTTAGTACTGCCAGGATGAACTGAAAACAGAGAACTATGAGTTTCAAATAACAACTCGTTCTTAAAATATGAATCACAAGGTACACATAATATCTTTTTTCAAATATCAAAACACAATAATTTTAAATGTTAAAATCAGGAAACTTACCCTTCTAAACCAACACTACATTTTTCTGATACTCACTATCTTCTTTCTACGCATGCTTTATTCTGTCTGATAGAGATGATTTTACTGACACGTGAAACAAAATAGAAGAATTTCCTACCCCAACAACTTCTATTCCAAAGTCCATCAAATCAAAAAACTAAAGGATCTCGTTCCAAATTTATCATGGCTAATGAGATATTAATTTTTCGACTCAAATCACCATCCACTTTATTTGCTTTTATTAGATGGTAATGGATCATGAAATCATAATCCTTAATTAATTCTAGCCATCTCATTTTCTCATGTTCAATTATTTTTGAGTTTATATATACTTTAAACTTTTTTGGTCAGTATATATTTCACATTTTACTTAATAGAAATGATGCCTCCGAATTTTTAAAGCAAAGACAATAGCAGCTAATTCCAAATCATGTGTAGGGTAATTTAACTTGTGAGGTTTCAATTGACATGAATCATAAGTAATTACCTGATCATTCTGCATAAGGACACATCCAAGTCCTTTCAATGAAGCATCACTGTAGAAAAAAAACTAACCATTTCTGGAAGGTAGTTCCAAAATTGGATCATTCACTAATCTTCTTTTCAATTCCTGAAAACAATCATCACATTGTTTGGTCCAGATGAACTTAACACATTTTTGAGTTAACTTATTCATTGGACTAGAAAACCATGGAATTTTAAAAAAAAACCTCCGGTAATCACCTGTAAAACCAAGAAAACTATGGATCTTGGTTATATTTGTTGGTCTTGGCCATTATTCAACAACTTTTGTTTTAGCTGGATAATCAGTTATTCCATTTTTGGAAACAATGTAACCAAGGAAGGAAATTTGTTGTAACCAAAACTCACACCTGCTGAATTTCACAAACAATTTCTTTTATTTTAAGGTTTGAGAGATAACCATTAAATGAATTTCATGTTCCTCTTTAATTTTTGAATAAAGCAAAACATCATCAATGAACACAACCACAATCTTATCCAAGAACTCATGGAAAATTCTATTCATAAGATCCATGAATACAGTAGGTGCATTGGTTAACCCAAAAGGCAGAACTACAAATTCATAATGGCCATATCTTGTAAGAAATGTGGCCTTAGGAATGTTTTCTTCCATTACAATCAACTGATGGTACCCAGAACTCCAATAAATCATTGAAAAATATTGATCTCCCTGGAGCTGATAAAAAAAATCATCAATATGAGGTAAAGGATACTTATTCTTAATGATGATGTTATTCATTGATCTATAATCATTGAAAAGTCTCAATGAACCATTTTTTTAAGAAAGAAGACAAGAGCACCCCGTGGTGATGTGCTAGGTCAAATGAAACCTTTATCTAATAACTACTGCAATTTCTTCTTTAACTCTAAAAGTTCAATTTGATCCATTCGATAAGGGGGTTTTAAAATTGTCTTAGCATCAAGAACAAAGTAAATAGTATTTTCAACTTCTCGATCAAGTATAATACTAGGAAACCTATCAAGAAAACATCAAGGTACTCATTTACCACTTGAACATCATTAATCTGAATAGTTCCTTTGTTTTCAACAATATGTGAAAGGTAACAATCATTTCCATATTTTACTTTTTTCTCATCTTCCTAATATGTAATCAAAATCAAGGGTTCATTCTTGTACACAAACTGTAAATCATTCGGAAAAGAATCCTTTTTAGCTCTACAGTCAATCTTATCATGATAAACAGAAAGCCAATCCATGCCTAAAATTACATAAAACTCTACTAGAGGTCAAATAATAAGGATTGTAGGTAGATTATTTGCACACACTAGGACATGAATGTTCTTATGTTTTCTTTTTTTCTTAACATTTCCTACAGGTGTTTTTACCGTAAGTTATGTATTCATATCTTGAAATGGAATTCCCAATTTACTAGAAAACTTCCCAGAAATGAAAGTGTGTGTAGACCCAGAATCAAACAACACATTGGCATAATCTGAACAAACAATCAGTGTACCTGATACAACATCATTTGATGGCCCAACAACTGAGAAGTTGTAGAGACCCAAAGCATGAAGTACATTGAAACTACATTACATTTGCGGAATACTTAGTACATAACAAAAACACACACACAAGGACCGTAATAGTTTAGTGTCATTGGAAACTCGAAACGTAATCTTCTAATCATGGTGAAAGATATTCAACATCTCCCATAAAGATCTTCTCTTTTTTTTTTCTGACCTAAAACCTTTCTTTATATCCTGGGGAAAACAAAACATAAAAGGGTGAGCTCAAATTCTCATTAAGGGTAAACAAAATAAATATCAATCACATCATATTCATAAGAACATAACATTTTGGAAATCTTAACCTGTAAAAAAAAGCATAATTTCATAACATGGGATAAATCTTAGTAGTGAAATGAAAATCCAATAATCATAACTTAAATCATGAAACTTTGTGGAATACACACATAATCATAAAGAATCATTTCTTGTTAGTCAAGACTCATTGCCAAGACTATCTTAGTGGACAAAGTCCCTTTCTGAACCGAGTCACCCTCGTTTCAGTCCTGTTTCACTAAACCGATATAACCTACCATTCCATCCATGTCTATCTCATGAGATATAAAATCTTTACCCAATGCATTGGAGGGATATATAGGTCCCACCCATCTCATAATGATACCATTCTTATGTGTTCCAAAAAATCATAAATCATACATCATTGCATAACCCATATAGTAAAAATGGGTATCTTAAACATCGTGACATCATAAAACAACTCATATAAGATAAAGGAATTAATAAAAATAATTCCATCACAACATAATCAAATCAATGTAAGAATAGGTATAAAAACAGAACCCTTTATTATCTTAGATGGAAAATAATTTTGATAAAACACTTGAACTCCATTCTTGAGGAAAATATCCTTTCTACTTCAAAAACACTTTTCCTTTCTTAACATGTCGTACAATTATAAACTAAAAGAAGTTGATTAAAAATAAACTTGAAAACTTGTAAAGGAAGCTTCTTGGAAATAATGTTTTAAAAATCCATTCATGTCGTATAATTTAAAAAAAATATTCTTCTCGTACTTTTGTCGGAAAAGTCAAAAAGTACCTCGTACGAAAAACGACAAAAGATTCCTTTCATATCCTTTACAAAAAACTCATCGAAGGGTAAAATTGGATTTAAAAAATTGTAGGTGGATGGAAATAATATTAAATATTGAGAAAACATGGATGTGGATGATAAAATACACCCCAGTAAATACCAAAGTATAATCAATCTCAGATAAAAATGAGATTGTGATATTTCCCTTACCTTAGGTCTGATTTGCTTTGTAAGTGTACGAACCTCCTGTATAATGATTTAAATAATGTCATTGAATTATTACAGAATCATATTCATTATTATGATATCATATATGGTTCACTTATGACTTTATATTACCCGTTCTTTTGTAAATTCCATGTTAAAGAGTGTTTTGGGTAAAATTGATTCATTTGTCGTCCGTGTTTTGACTTGTAATTATTCATATGATTACTTAGATCATGATTACTTAATTACAGAATATAAAACATGATTTATATATATATATATCTTCAGAATATACATATATATAATAAATTAGTAAATGGAAAGAAATACACCGTTCATGGAGACGGTAGTCCGTACGTACGCATGAACGCTGTTTTCGTTTCCTTATTGAGTTGAGTGGAATTAAGTAGATGACATACATATATATACACATAAATCCATTAGCTTTATAGTGTCATATATTTAATTATTATTTCTTATATATACTTTATAATCATTCTTAAATCGTTAACATGGAGAATGAATCTCATCGCGTCGTGGGGACGGTAGTCCGTACGTACGCACGAGCGATGATATCATTTCCAAAATTATTGAATTGAATTGGAGTGGATGATACAATATATCAGAATAATTATGATGTTATAATAACTATGTATAGTTATTCTTTACACCATAATACCCATCCATGTAAGGTGTTGGTGGGAAAAACAGATTACACCACTATGTGGAGACGGTATTCTATACATACGCACGCGCGGTGATTTCATTTTCCATAGGATGGATAGATGGTGAATTAGGATGGTTTCATACTTATAATAACATATCAGTATATGAGTGATACTGATGTTATTACTTCATAATGAAACAACCCAAGAATAAGAAGTGGAAGAAGAAATAAAGGTGAAAGAATCGGTAACAGAAATTACCTCTTCTTTGAACCGCCTTTTTGAGACCTCCTCTTAGGGCACTAAAATTGGTCTTTGAGGAAGACCAGAACCGCTAGGATGTTTCTAGGGAAGTGGATTAGATAATTTGGTAGGGGTTGGCCGAGCTTGAAGGCTCAAAGTTGTGTGAGGAAGAGATGGAGTAGGTGTCCTTTTATAAGGGAGGAGAGGGGAACCTTTGGAATAACTAAAACTATTATTTTATTATAAAGTCACATTCAGTTTTAAATAGCTCCAAATTGATTTATTTCGAGGCTAAGGTGGGGATGGGTCGAAATCCTCTCATTAAATATAATTTATACATGTTTAGGTTCCTATTTTAACCTTATCATTTAGATTTAACATTAAGTTAAATATTTTTACTTTTACCGTGTCTTATTTTGTTCTTATACTATAAGGTTAATAAACATACTATAAGAAGCCAAACGAACCCCAAATTGTTTATTATTAATATATATAACCTTATCTAAGTCATTTGGCCGAACCATAGATTTTTAGGAATAAAATAACAATTAATAATATAATATTTGTTTAAAAAACTAATTTATGTCAATTTTGACACTATTTGGTACATGATTTTTATGAAATTCATAACAGAATGATAAGTTCGAACCAAGTTACTTATATAAACAATAACATGTCATATTAACCTAGAAAATTAATGTAAGTCATAAACTGTCTCAAATTTCATTTATTTTGGCATTTATAACATCAATTATGTCAATATTTCATTAATACGACAATTACTGCATTATCTTTGTGTCATAATAAATGATAATTATTTAATCTCTAAAAATTTTAAATAAATTCATACGATGTAGACAATTGTATTAGATTTTTGGAGACTATTTATTTTCTAAGTTTAATGAAGTTTATCACTAGATTAAAATTATTATACTTATAAGATTTATGAAAGTGACATGTTGTCACATTCTTTGGTTTTAATAATAATTAAATTATTTTCACTGAACAAATTTAATTAAATGAATCTAATCCGACTCTTAGGTGATATGGGTCGACTTTTAGTCATCGAATAGGATTTTGACATTTTTTTGGGTGATTTTAAAATATTATATTTACCCTTAATTACCTGATTTACCTTTAACTATGGTAAATAAAATTTACCGTAGTTACTATTCATAATTTCCAAAAATAAAAAGTAGCTTATTAACATAATTTGGATCCAATGATTCCAAATATGGAATCCATTTTTTAAAATTAAATACACATAAGTTGTAGAAATTAAATTAAAATTAATCTCGTTGTCAAATAAAAATGGGTTTTTCATTAAAACATTGCCAAAGATTGGATTGATTTAACCTATGAATTCAAGGTAAAATCAATGCTAATGACATAAATTATATTAAATGGTAAAAATATATTATATTTATACTTTAAAACCATTCAATATTATAATTTAACCACATATTTTATTACGATGAAAAAAGTTGTTTTTAATTAAAATATACCGTGTTTTTACTATTCATTAAAATATTAAAGTTATCGGAAAAATATCAAAACTTTATCTAATGTAAATTTTTATATCCTGATTCAAAAGAATAATTTTATTTTGTCAAATTGAACATATAAACATGTCAAAAACTAGATTTAATGTGGGTGCGCCATCAAAAGGTGGCAAAACTGCATTTTTTTAAAAATAATTATTTTACCCGAAAAATTTATTTTGTTCTTATACCATGTTCTAGAAAAGGTGTAAGATGAATAATAATGTTATAAAATTCAAAATTTATTTAATAATATTCAAAACGGCTAGTTCATGACAGTATTATAATAATATATCATTGTTTATTAAAACCCGGTTTTGCGTACAACACACGCTATCGAGGAAGGTCGCGATTGCTTGTAATGCAAGCCAAGTCAGGGTTGCGTGTTGTGAAAGAATCCTTCATTGTTTCGTATAACAGAATCCAACCATATTTCATTTATACATTGAATATATATATATATATATACTCAATGTTGCGTAGAATAACTATTATAAAAATTGTGTGTAACACGGTCCAAGAATAGTGTTGTGTATACTGCAAGCTAATACGGTGTTGCGTATAGCGCATGGTAATCTTGGTGTAGAATACAACACAAGACATTAATGAAATTAAAATAATATTTTTCATAAAATCTCGGGGTGTTACAGAAGTAGTTTCAAAGGATTTCACCACCCCTTTCTGATTGTAGTCTGGCTTCTTTCATTTGGTTGTGTTCATTGTTAGACACTCATTTGCATAATGACCCATTTCATTGCACTTATAACATTTTTCTGACTATAAATCAGATTTTGTATTATTGTTACCCTTATCTTTTTTTGTGCAATTACAAGCCATGTGTCCCATTTTACCACATCGGTAGCACCTACCAAAATTCAAAAGACATTCCCCAGCATTCTTTTTACCACATTTTTCACAAATTGTAATTTTATGTTTCTTACCATGAAACTTTTTTGAAGAGTTATTCCCTTTAGCCTACAAACTCAACCTCTTATTCTGTTGTTTTCCAAAGAACACATGATCATCAGTGAACTCCATTTCCACCTTCTCCACACAACGAACACATTTTTAATAACTTTTGAAATAATGAAAAGCTAAAGCCCTTCGATACTTTGGATTTAATCCTGAGTAAAAACAGTTGACTTTACTATAAAGATCTTGTATGAAATTTGGAGCATACCTTGCCAGTCAAGTGAATTTTTCTTCATAAGAAGCCACTGAGTCATCCTCCGGCATCAATTCCAGGAATTGTTTTTCCATTCTAAGAAAAACCAGCTCAGGAAAATATTTCTCAAGAAACATACCTTTGAGTTCATCCTAATCAAGAGCATCAATATCCTCACTATCCCTGATATTTTTCACCATCGACCACAACTGATCAGCTTCACCTTCAAAATGGTAAACAACGAGGCTTGCCTTTTTATGTTCTCAACAACCCATGACATAAAAAATATTTTCCTTTAATCCACCCTTCTACTAGCACCAGATCAGTTGATCCTCTGAAACATGGGGGATGTTGCCTCATGAAATGCTCCACTACTAACATGTTCCTTTTTAGTTGATCTGGCTGATCTCGTACATGGATACAACCACCATTTATGGCTTGAGTCAGTTGTGCCATCACTACAACAAACTATTCATTTCTGATTCCGACCATCTCAGTTTTCTGATTTGGAAGGTTGTATTCCTCCTCATGACATCCCAACATAGATGCCTTTTTTCCTCTGCGGAGAACCATTCTGAACAAAGAAATATCTTAGCCGACGCAACATGGTAATCTGTAAATGCTATATGATATCAATATTAACATAAATTATTTTTCGAATTTTAATTTAACAATACCCTGCATCTTAAAGTTATCTAAACCTACCTCTGAAAATAACTATAAGGACCCAGCCATAAAACATTAAATAATATTAAATTAAATGAATAATTCACATTTAAAATCTTTCTAGGTTAGAGTTTTAGAGAATTAGTATATAAAAATTAAATCTCAAAGGATTACAAAGTAGACACTTCTACACAGTTTCCATTTTCTTCATAAAATAAAAACTCTTGAAAAAAAGAGTAATGTCTAGTTCCATGTTTTAGATAGCATGAATTTTCCATGATCCCATCCTTGACACTATTCATCTTTATGTCCTGGGAAAAAAATTTTAAACTTGGGATGAGCATAAAAAGCTTAGTAAGGGTTATACAACAACGAATGAAAATATTTGTTCATAATTACATACAAAACATGAAATATTTTACTTACCTAATGAAAACATATGATTTATGAAAGACACATTGAAATCATAACATACATACATTGTAGCTATCACAGCTACATAGGGAGTTACATTAGAATACCCATCATAGTATATTTCCTAAAATCTCTTAAGATAAACATTCGTGTTTACCTCCGTCACATTACCTAATGCATTGGAATGCTATCTTGGGCTCACCCGCCCTAGGTTTATCACGTAACCTCCCATATATGTAAATAATGCCCACGAACCATATCCTAATAATAACACATAACATAAGAAAAAAGGAAGATAATATTTCAACATTGCAACAAAAAAATATCATTTCAAGATATTGAAACAATAAATTCATTCTCAAAATCATTTTTAATACAAAAATATGTAAAAAGATTATATGGTATATATTTTTCCATTTAAAAACATTCTGCCTTGTTAGGGAAGCCAAAGATCAAATAATACTTGCGGTAGTGGAAAGGTCATTGCCACCACATACATTAAAAAAACATTCCTTTTTGTAATTTAGTAAAAAACTTCATATAAAAATATTCCCTTTGAATGAAATTAAAATTCAAAGGGTTTTATACACCCTATAAAATAACGTCTTGTATAAAATTAAATATGCCTCAATGAAAGGAGATTGAGACGAAGTCCCTTACATCGTGTCCGACATGACTCGATCATTCATTAATCTCCTGAATAATAAAATAAAGTCAATATATACTTGTTTTTGAACCTTTTATATGTTTATTATTCCTATTATATCACTTATTACCGTGTTATTAATATTATTTAATCATTTAAGTTAATAACGCCCATTTTGTCGATATTTGGTACTTGAGTCAAAAAATGAACAACTTATATTTACAATTTGTCCATGTGGTCAATAGTTAATTATATACAGAATAAAGTTAATTATTAATATATCATATATATCATATATATCCAGTATATACATGTATTTATAATAGTACATAACATTTGGAGTTAAGAAATGAAATGAAATGTTCATGGAGACTGTAAGCCGTACGTACTGATGAACGCTACTTTCATTTTTGTTTCATATTTTTATGGAATTAAAACATAATTTTAAATAGTTATTTTATAATTACAGTATAATATCATATATAATATCATTAACTCTATCCTTTATACATCCCACACAAGGCATTAACTAGTCACATCCCTTTGAGGGGTCGGTTGTCCGCACTTCATCAGATGAGATTTTCGTATTTACCCACTATGGAAACCATAAAGGTGTGATATAATTGGGAAGTACAGAAGCATAATGAAATAATAAACATAATATATATCATATATAAATTTAGTTCCATCATAATGGCCACCATGAGAGGCGGTAATATGTAATTGAACAATCATCGTTTTGTGAGGCTTTGGATTTCCATCCATAGAAACATTATGTTCTTCACCCATTAGATGGAGGTGGGTTTATGTGTCGTTAGAATACTTATTATAACAAAATCCTAGTATATTTAGGATACTTTTGTTTCTATAAAATAAAGGAATAAAAAGATTTTAGGGGTTGGAGAAGTAAAATTAAAAGAAATAAGTTAAGAGAAATTGTTACTTTTAATTTGGGTAACTTCTTTGTTTTGAACCAAAAGGACTTCTTGAATTGCCTTTTGGCTAGATTAATACTTATAGGTGGAGGAGGGGGATGTAATAAGATTAATTGGGTAGTTTTGGGACTATTAAAATGGCTTGGGAGGTCTAATTAATTTTTTAGAAATGGTCTCCTTTTATAAGGAAGAGGAGGGACTCTTTAGGAAAGTGTGGAAATATTATTTTATAATATAATGATATTCGGTTTATAAAGATCATAAAATCTTAATAGTCTATGATAAGATGACTTATGGTCGAAATATAATCATCCTATAACAATTGGACTGGTTTTGGATAATATTTCAATCATTATAATATTATTTATATGAATTATTTATTAATGAAGTAAATACTGCATCATTATTGTGTCGTAAATAATTTAATTTATTCGATGTCTAAAAATTATAAAAAAATACTATCATGTCTTAAATATTATTATCTTTCCAATGAATATTTATATAAAAAAATATTCTTTATATAACCCCATATAAAAATTAATTTACTTAAATATTGTTTTTATGTCATTTTTTCCTTTACATTAAATTAATTAATCTAAAGTGTCATTATAATTCATAAGTGGCTCCATGGGGTCCCCAAATCTACCCAAGGATTACCATGGTCTTCCATTACTCAACCAATAAGGTGAGGACAAGTGTTAAGGTAATTTTTAATTATTATAATATTTTTTTACCTTGAATTACCCTATTTACCTTTAACTACGGTAAAAAAGACAAAAGTTACTATTCACCAAAAATTATTTTCATCTTATTGAACAACATTTTACAAAATAATAACAAACATGTATGTATGATTTTTAAAATTCAATTCATAGAAGTGGTAAATTTCATTTAAATGAAAAAGTCTGTTTTTTTAACTACTACTTTGTGGTTTCACTATTCATCAAAAAATGATGTTTTTTAGAAAAATATGAAAAATTCTGCCTAAGATATATTTGATATTCAAAAATCAAAAATGATGTTTATTTTCACAAATTCGAAACATAAAATTGGAATTAATTAATTTTAAAATTAATTCCCGTTGTTAAAACAAATAGCGTGTTTTAAAGAAACAATAACTATCAAAAGATTGACACTTGTTTATTTCCAATTTAAAGTGAAATTAATTCCAATGAACAAAATTGGATTAAATGGTAAAAATATATTTTAATTATATTCTAAAACAAATTAAAAATATAATATAACAATATAAATAAATTATATTAAAACATAGCTTTGAATTAAAATACAATATTTACACTATTCATTAAAAAAATGAACTTTATAAGAAAAATTCAAAAAATTTACGCAAAGTAAATTTTGATGCCCCCATTCTAAAGAAGGATTTCATTTGGTCAAATAGAATGTATTAAAGTGACCAAAACTATATTTAATGTGGTTTCTCTTTTAAAAGGTGGCAAATTGTCCTTTTAATGTAAATTATGCTTAAAATTAGATTCATTTACATTTTAGGCCTCTAAAATTTATTGGATATATGTAAATACATTTAAAAAACATATATAATCATACTGTAGTTAGTTTTTTTCATTCCTTCCAATACAACTACTATGAGTTAACTGCCTTTTTAAAATAATAATATTGTGCAACATAAGATTTCAAAGAAACCCATTATTGCACATTGGGTACTCTCTCGAACGTAGAAACCCTTTTAAATTAAATATAATATTTAATTAACAAGTATTAATAAATATTAAAATATATTATTCATAATTTACTTGGGTTGATACAATATCAAGCTATGATTCGATCATATTTGGAAGAAATATAAGAAACGAACCATCGCCCTAAAAATAAGGAAAATGAGATCGCACAATAATAGTGGAAATAAGAAGAGATTAAATGAATACATATTCATAAGGACTTGATATCTTACTGATGTGGATCCATAGATACTGGAGACACTTTAATTTGACAATGAACATAGGTGGAATCATCAAGACTAGATTTGTTAGGAGGAGAATCCAAAGGCACCTTGATAAGACACCACACAGAAGGAGGTGAAGAAAATAATTGACTGGCAAATAAATAAAATACTTTAATGTAATTAAGGTAATATCACCCCCAAAAACAAGGTCTCACTTTTTGGTCACACAGTTTGGGCTAACCATGCACCAACTGTATGACACCCCAAAGTAAAAAACTATATCTCATGGTTTGACCTATAAGGTTACCCGAATTGTTCACCAAACATGATAAGAATAGTGATTAAATAATTCCACATTAATACTTGAACTGTTTGAGATGGGTACATGGTTTGGGTAAACAGTGCACAACCCATGTGCCTCTATCAGACCCCCCTTAAAGATGGTGGTTTTATTCCTGAAACTCTATAAAATCAATGATACCACCAAGGGACGTCTTGGGACTTCATCCAAGTCCACAACACAACACATTTAGTTGTTCCAAATATCAGAATAAATTTTTGAAGCTCAGTTTTAAAAACAGCCCGTCTAGTAAATGCCAAAGTTAATTCCCTTGGAATTTTTATCCTATTCAAAACATAGGATTTTACACATAATCATAGAATTCAATATACCTACTGACTTTGGATTATTATCCTTTAACTATTTAAATTTTATACATTCATAACATATTTTTCAATCTTTTGTTTCACACCTGTCCACCATAAATGTGTTTTCATCACCTAGTACATTTTATTAAAATCAAGATGAAGGGTCAATTTAGAATGGTTATATTCTAAAAAAATATATTTGTAACAAGAATGAAGAACTTCAATTTTATTTTAAAATCATAACAAAGAGTTTGTATCTTCCGTCCAATCATAAATGGTATCCCCACTATTTATGTTTGGACCTATGATGATATAATCAATATCTGATGTTTGAGATTATTTTACTAAATTTATCAAGAATATATTACTAATTACATGGATAAAAATTCAATATCACTATGTGTAGTATATTCAAAATTCATATTATGAATCATGCTCATCAACAACCACTTGTCACTAGCTTCGTGGGACACTTCAATGTACAACTTCCAACTAAACTCATTTTCTATAGGATTCCCTATACTTAGTGTGTAAACCAATCAAAAATTGAACATATAGAGGTACTACATAAATATTTGTTCCCTCATGTTCAAGTTTCAATGATAAATGTTGTATTCCAAACTCTTATTGTTAGTGAAAACTGTGAAATTTCATCCAAATAGGTAATACCTCTAATTCATTAAGGCATAGAAAAATGTTGAAAATTCCAAGTCATGTGTAGGATAATTCATCTCATTTACTCACAAATATCTCAAACCATTTTCCATAAAATGATTCCCATACATGAGAACATAACCAAGTCATAATCTAGACACATCACAATATACCACATAGATGTTACCTGGATATGAAAATATTTGGATGGGTGTCAATTTGACAAGATTTTTAAGTTATAAAAATAATTTATGACCTTAATCATTCAAAATTAAGTTAACACCTTTCCTTGTTATACTAGACATGGGTGTATCAATTATTGATAAGGAAAAACAAAGTAGTGATAATCGCATGCTAATCCAGGAAAATTACATACCACCAAAAAAAGTATTTTGTGTCTATTATCTTCTCAGGGTTAACTAATATTCCAAATTTGGAAATGATGTACCCAATAAAATTTATATCTTAAATCTAGTAGTCTTATTGAGAAAACATATCGTACCTAAAATTTTCACAAAACATACTTTGTAAAATTTCAATGGGCTCCGTATGGTCATTCCTATTTCGAGAGCATACCAGATTGTATCAAAAAATACAACAACAAAGGAGTCAAGGTACTTATGGAATATTAAATTCATCAAATCCATAATTTTATTCTTTCACCAGGCCAAAAGGTTTGCTTAAATATTGATATTGGTCATACCGACTCTAAAATGTTGTTTTTTAGATACCCTATCCTCTAACTCTTAGATGATAATATATTGAACAAAGATCAATTTTGGAGAAAAAATTAGATCTATTTATTTGGTCAATAAGATCATACATTCATGGAAGTGGATAAATATTTTTAATCATTACTTGATTTTACTTATTATAATTGACACATAAGAAGAGAGCACCATATTTCTTCTTTAAGAATTAAACTAGTTCATCCCAAGGTGATGTACTAGCTCTAATAATGACTTTACATTTTAAATTTTCAAGATAATATATTATTTCTCATAAATCAGTCAAAACCATTCTGTAAGATGGCTATAGAATAGGTATTTTCCCTAAGATTATGTTAATAGTAAATAAAATTTATTATTCAGGTGGTAACCCTATGAAATTATTTCGAAAAACATCGGGGTATCGATCCACTATTTCAGGAAGAATACCATTCCTTATTTAATCATCTATACTCAAGGTAATTTATGCTAAATGGCTTGAGATTGTTCGATAAACTATCACTAATGGTCATTCCCTACTAGAATTTATATCACAATCCCCTTTGAAAAGGGGGAGGACTCCATCCACGGATGTAAACCTTACTTGTCGAGAATAACTGTCAATAAGGTATTTAAATCCCACGAACTAGTCCATACCAATGATTAAATAAAAAACATACATCTCCTTGAAAATAAACTCTAAGGGAAACTGCACTATATCAATGGTAATAGAACATGTTGGGAATTTGAAACCCTTATAATGCCACTTTCTAAGGGGTGTCTTGATTCTCATGACATGAGGAATAATTTCTATGTGTCCCAATTTTTTAACCATAAAATAAGTAGTGAAATAATGTGATGAACATGTTTCAAAAAAGACATGAATAAGAGTGGAGTTTATAAGAATGAAACCTTTTAACTTAGAGGGACCTTGTCTCTTACTCACAGTGTCCTGTTCTCCTCCATAAAAGTATCACTCAATTTTCATGGGATAGCACTTGCTTCCCAGTTGAGGTGTTGACTAGAAAACTAAAGTATTCCTAGAAACAATCTAGTACACTTGTATTTGTAGATATGAACTATTCTGGTAGGTTTTTTCTATATGATCATATGAAATTCGAGTCCATGTTAAGCTTTTTCAACCTAATGATCTCAAAAGTTTAAGATAAAACTTCCTTATATGGCCTCTCTTTCCATAATGTTGGAAATTCCTTGGTGATGCCATGCAATCTTTTTTCCTGTGATTTAATGAACCACATTAAAAAAAACCTAGTTTTTCATTAGATATTGGAGTAAAATTTACTAATTATGGAGTCTTAATCTAAGGGTAAATACCACCATAAGAGTACACAAACCTATTTCTCTTATTTCTATCTCTATATTTAGAATCTATACCCATTGGAACAAACAAACTACCTACAATAGGATTCCAAAAAAGAAAACTTTTTGCTACTATTTCCTTATTTACAAAATCTATATAATATTTAATACATATAATGAAATTCATGAATTGAATATCTAGTCATAATACCAAATAAAGGATAAGAACCTTCAAGGATTCCATAGAAACTACTTCCTATTAGAAAAAAACTTATATCATAAACATAGTCATATACTCAATCATATAGAGGTTTTCATTCTTAATGATAAAACAAAATATTGTTCTTTCTATTTTGAATGGGTTTGGATAGAATTATTTTTTTAAAAATTCCACAACTTCATCACATATAAGTCTTTGGTTGGATTTTTGTTGTACAACAAAATCCCCCCACCGACATGCAAAATCTTCAAACATATAGGTCACCAACTTAATATTTATCTCTGTTGGTGTAATAATAAAATCAATGGTCTTATTTATTCAAATTTTCCACACATCTACGTTTTCATGTTTAGAATACCCTAAAAAAATAGGTGGATTATGATTCTGAAATTGCACCAAATGGTACACATTCCTGGGTTCATCATTTCAATTTTTTCTATCAATATCTTGAAATGCTTGCACAATACTTCACAAAAGTTTTTGGTTCTCATATGGCTCATGTGAAACTACATTTTCAGAAGAATAATCCCACTAATTTTAATGGAATATTTCTGGTTAAAATTTCTATGATAATAAAAATAAACCATATATAAAATTTCTCACTACAATCTAAATTATTAAATAAATTTCAAAACATTAAAAATAATTATCATTTACATAAGAAAAAGCTAGTGCATCTATCATTTCAAAAATTAACCTTTTGAAAAATATAAAAAAACATGTACATAATTTATGAATAATGAAAACCTAGTGAGAAGTCTCTATAAAATTGTAAAATATGAAATACTCATCAACTAAACCCATGATGATGACATGAAAAATCATTCAAAACTGTCTTAGAACACTTTTGTACCCAAACACCCAGGTAAATATAAGTTCAAAATAATAAATGTAGCTATGTATTTAGATTGTATATATTTCAAGTTAAAATATTCTTATCTCGTTGAAAACAACAAAACTAAAGGACTAATAAACTGAAACCATTTGACCCAAAAATACAAATTGACAGTAATTATCCAAACCATTATAAATAAAATCCCCCTTGTGGTTTAATTAAAATGTCTTATTATGTAATATGGTTATAGAAAGGTCATTCAAATATTTGATTTTATTATATCCAATAATATTTTAATGAACATTAATAATAATTATCACTGATAATATAGCTATTTAATAATGATCACATGATTAGTATAAATATAGGGTTTTAGAAAATACAATTGAAAAAAGTAAAGGAATGGATGGAATCAACCATTTGGAATGAACCCTATAAATATAATTTATAGGAGATTTAAATAGGGATAGAATCACTAATAATTTCCCCTGACCAATCCCATGATGATATCTAACAACTTAAGAATGAGCAAAATAGTTTATTGGAGAAGTTCATGCACATCGAGATCACGAACCAAACAACATTTTCCAAACCACCCCATTAGAATCTAACTATTGCACACCTTAGACTTATATATTTTTTAGTTTAATAAATGTATATGTACAAATAAACTAGAAATATTATTTTTTACATAATTATTTATAGAATATTTAATATATTTTCATCATATTATTGTTACGTTATAAATTAATACTATTTTGATACAATAAAACATAAATAATATTTTTGGGTAATATTCAAGTTAATTAAGGAATTTATTTTGATGAATAAGTGGATTAGTTTTTATAAATAAAAAATATTTTAATAATATATTATTATTACATATTTTTTATTCAATATAAATGACCATTTTTTTGATGTAAAATGTAATTTTTATAAGGGTATGAAATCTGTTATCATCAAAAAACCTAACATTACATACTAAATATGGATTTTATTTTAAAACATAATATTTACATATTTAGAAAATAATTTATATAAAATGAATATTATTTTTGGAATCAAAATGTTGAAATTATCCAATAGTGAATTTTCATGATTTTATCAGATAAATGTTTTTTTGGGTAAGAATTAAATATTGTATAAATACACTTGGTTTATTATGACATCATAAAGACCCAAAAGTGTTCTAATAAATACTATAAAAGGTATAAATTATCAAATATATATTTTCTCATTAAAATCTTTATTTTATTTGTATTTTATTAATTTTATAAATCCATTTTGAGTCCTCCAAAACCTTTTATTTATTTAATGGTTTTAAAATCATTTACTTAAGAGTATGGATCAATTCCACATAAGTAAAGAAATCATTGTATTAATTTCTAAACTTTTACTTATTTAATACTAAAAACCACTCCCATTTGGAAGAAATAATTGGAAAAAACCTTGGAAATCAATTTGGTTCTGTTTATTTTATTATATAGTGTCCAAATTCTATGTTTGGGAAATTTAAAAGAAATCCCTTGTCCTTTACTAAATAAACCCACACAAGATCCCATATATCTTCAATAAAAATACATGTATCATGTCTTTTATCTTCCCTTCCCTCTCTAGAGTCTTCTCATGGCACCCCAATCTCTAATGGAGCCCCTCCAAATCATTTTGAGTCACACACTCAAGTAAGGGGTCCTCTTCGTCTCCTCTTTATTAAAGTAACTTATTTTTGATATGTATTTTATCATAATTTTATAATGTTGGTATATGTTATTTTATATCCCCCTTACTATAAATTTCATGATTAAATTATTATATATCTCTTTTGATCTGATTAATCCCTCCCATGAATCTTTAGGTACAACTATTACCATGCTGAAATTTAGTAAGAGATCATCACCTTCTCTTTTTATTCATGTTTCTTTATTATATTATGCCTTCTACTTCAAATTACATTTGTTGTGATATTTCATTAAATGCCTCTATTACTTCCTATTTTCTTTCGAAATGATAATATTCCCCTTTTCTCTCATAAAAACATTTAATTAACTTTTAAGTGATGTTGTTATGCTATCAAAGTTTCACCACGATTTTCAATTTCAAAACAATTGTGTAGTGAATAATACACCCTTTTCTTATCAAGGGTGTTCACCATTATACACCTATACATATTTAATTGGGACCTACATGTATTTATGCAATAATAATTTATTATGGCATAAAATATAATAAGGAATTAATCCATATTCTATCATCTATATGGCACATGTAAGAATAATAATGAAATGAAGGTGATGAGTGCACCCAAAATTATATAGAGAAACTATGTAATGGGTAATTTTTAGTCTCATGATACATCATGTTGGGATAGATAGTGAACCTAATAATTTTTTGGTAATTTTTCTATCATGATGTATTTGTAGTTATCCTTGAACTATGTTAATGATGTCGTGTTTTAAGTTATTTCCACATTTCCCATGTTTTATTATCATGTTATATCATGCCATGTTGTTCATGTTAATGATTATAACTCATTTTATTAACAATTAATATGAGTATTGTTCAACATGAACAATTCCCTTTATTTTTTCCATTTTTATTCCATTATTGGGATATAGAGCTCACCCCATTCTTTTTTATGCACCCAAGTCATCCAATGCAGTTTTAAGTGTGAGCATGTTAAGGATGTTTTCAATAAATAATTTTTTTTTCTTGTTTTATGTTTTTATGAAGTGTAGATGATTCCCAAAGAAAATAAGGTTCTCAATATTTTAGGCTGTATTCTTATGTAATAAATCATGTATTAAATTGTAATAATGTGTAGGGTTGTTATAGTTGGCATGAGAGGAAAAGTTTGGTTATTTTTGGGATTAGTATTAGAAAAATATAGTGAAAGAATTAGGTATATGACTAAGAATTAGAAAACATATCTAAATTTTGGTAGATGTATAGAATATTTTTTAATAAGAAAATACATACCTCTCTAGATAAAACAAGTGGAAGCAGTTCTGGAACAGATATACATAGGGGTAACAACTCTGAAAATGATTGATGGGTCTAACATGGTGAAAACTAGTGCCTTAAAATGGGTCTTACTACGCACCTGGTTTGACACTATCAAGAGATATGATTTGGAAAATTCAAATTCTTATTATAAACCATTATTAAGGGAACGTAAAATTCTCATAAGAATATATATTAGAAATTTGATCATGGATAACATAGATTGAAGCATAGAAATTCATTAGTTATGGAAATAAATGTAATTTATAAGTTATCCCTTTAATGCCATTGGATTCCCATTTAGGTGTTTAATAGTTTAAAATTACTCATCCCAAATTTTTTACATTATTCTGGACAATGGATGAAAGTAGGAGTAATCAGTTAAACCATCAATGTGACAGTAAATTTGATGACTACCCTAATGAAATGGCTAACCTGATAATAGAATGAATCGAAAACACTGTGATGATACTTTCTCATAAGACTCATGTTCTGAATAGAAACCCATATCGTGAGGTGTGTCCAAATCCCATAAAGAGGGAACATGTTATGATTGAGTTATTTATTTGACAAAGGCCTCCAACTTTAAATGGATCATCTAATCCCTTAATCATGTAATAATGGATCAACTCCATTGATAATATGTTCTCTATCACTCAATGTTCTAAATAATATAAGGTTCTAGTTTCTATTAATCTTATTGAGGGAGAAGCTGATCCTTGGTGGGCTTTGATCAAGAATAAAAAGCATGAGGAAGAGATCAAAGTTATGGGGTGGTAGGAATTTAGGAAAATATTTTTTGATAAATATTTTCATCACATTGTCCAACTTAAAATGTAACGGGATTTACATTCCCTCAAGTAAAAAAGATGAAGAATCTATTAGAGTATATAAGGAAAAATTCACAAGGCATGCAAGATACCCCTCCGGTATTGTCATTACCCTTGAATTCAAGGTTTACCATGCTTTTTATGGGACAGAATTTAGTCTATGGAAATCCCTAGAGGTATTTCACTTTGATATCTATAAGTACATTGTCCAATGTTCCCTCAATATAGAAATTGAGATGGTAAAATCAGAATGGTATCATGGGGTTAAGACGAAAAAAGTCGTTCTTAATTAGGGTGGTCTAATGGAAAAATTTATTTGTTGCAGTAAATTATAATATACCACAGATAAATGGTACATAAATAAGCACCCCAATAATTTCCTATGGGGAACAAAGAAATGCTTGGGGTGTGGAAAGGAAGGACACCTAGATAACGAATGATGAAACGAGAAACCCACTATTGTGATGGAGGAAAGGAATTGGAAATAAGTAAGCTGGGTCGCCATCTGACTGGGCACATGACCTGGTCCGCGACATGGCCTGAGGGGAGTTCCCGATCCAAACGGGCTGGAACAAGTTCTCGGGTACTAGAAAATTACATGGGAACGATTTAACCGAAATAAAATATAAAAAAACAACTAATAAGATAATCAACTGAAACTAGAAACAAACAACCAAACACGCCTTTGAACTATAAACTGGTTTAAAGTCTACTATTTAACTAAATACCCAAAGTGCACTACAACAAAGATATAGAACTAAAACTCCAATACCAACCTCCAATAGAAGATGATCTGCAACCAGACCCACCATCACCTAGCATGGGGCCTCAACCTGGAATACACAAGAAAAAATGTTTACATACACCCAATGGAGTATGTAGGGTGTGAGACAAGAGCCCATCAGGACGTAACCCAATAAAAAGGTTCCATGCCACAACATCAAAATGTAAATTTTACATTCTTATTTAAAACAATACTTTTAAAATTCCTTTATGGAAAACATTAAAAAAATGAAAGTGGAAGGAAAAGAGTAGTGAAAGAAAAAACATATCACAATACTACTTTTAAATGGAAGGAAAAATTCATAAAGAACATTTACAAACTCAAGTGGTCCTCCGTATGCTGAAGGAAGGCACCACATAATGAACAGTAGTGCACTGTTGGTAAATCCCATAAGGCAACTATTATGCGTGCTGTCCTAGAGAAATCGTACCTCGATGATGCATGGCATAAAAACCAAAATAATCAATGCTCATGTACACGAGAAACTTTTAGGGAAACACATCCATTACCCGGTGGACTCCTAACATCACAAAATTTTAGTTAGTATTGTAATGTCAATCCTGCTAGATGAAACCGGGATGAACCACTCACATGTGATCTAGCGTACTAGTCATAATCTTCCCACCTAGGTACCTGGGGTTTTACCTTGAACTCAATCATGTTCCAAATACACAAAATATTCCATTTTCACATATCAAAAGCCCAAACAAGACATTACACACACAAAAGCCACCACTTGTATACCCAAACCCATTTCAATATCACCCGCAAACCAAATCAGTTCACAAACATACCTCGCATCTCTTATGTAGTTTAATAGTTCACTAAATGAAATTACCAAATAGTTTCCAAAAGGACACTACAAGGCTTTATGCTCGAAGGCATACCCAAAATCCACTTTTTAGACTAACCACACACCAAAAAACATTTCACACCATAATTCACATCACTTGCATGAATTGATAAATCCTTTAAACAAATTAAAGAACATTTCTAAATAGCACAACAAAGGGTTGAAAATGATAAATTTTCCTTCAAACAATTTATGAAAAAATTAAAATTATCCAAAAATGGTTTACTCAAGTAAAACACACTTGATTTCCATTTTAGAAAAACCCTTTTTCTAAGCCATAAACATAACAAAACCATTTAAAATGGGATTTTTCACCACACACACATTTTATAAAATAAATTCAAGGTATAAAACAAAAAGATGTGGGTGTGACCAACAATGAATATAACCAATTTTCTTAAAGAGTCCATTTTTCAACACCAAAACACTTTAAATTTTTTCTGAATTTACATTGCACCTTGAAAACAACTCACACGGCCCCCTTCTGTTTTAAATAACCCCACTTTAATACACACACTCACACAACATAGCCATTTTTTTGTAAAAAATCCAAACTTGACACAGAAGCACACCATTCCTTCAATGACACATTTTCCCCTTTCAAAATAATTTAATAATATATTATAACAGTTTATAGAACAAGACCACTACACACACCAATATTTTACATCAAATGTGCACCCAAAACCCTATTGAAATTAGGACCCCACTTCCTCACCATATAAAATTGTGCATCACACCAACAACAAAATTTAAACAAGCCATTGAATAATTTATAAAACACCCCAAAACTATTTACACAATTAAGTAAACTAGGCTCATAAAATGAACCTATTTCAAACCAAATTCACATCATTTTTTTAACTATATTCACACCATGTAACTAAATCATAGAACATATTAAAATTTACCAACCAACCAAATTAAATAATCTTAGAAATTTAAGGGCATGGAAGCACCTACTGATGTGTAGGAACTCTGGAAATTTGGTGCACAACTATAAATTCTCACCAAACGCACCACAAAAAATCCGAAATAAACCTTAAAAAAACACGGTATCCACAAATTCATTAAAATCAAACCAACAGTAAAGAAAACCCTAACCAACTAGGATAAAAACCCTAAATAAAAGATATTGAACCACTAAAAACTAAAATCAGACCCTAGCCAAGACAAAACCTTAAATGAGAATAAAAATCCTAAAATGAATAATAAGGGTTTACCGGAAGGAGGGTGAATGGAGGAAAGGTTGCAATCATCTGAGGAGGGTGGAGATGGGTTCACAATAGGGAGAGGGGAAGGCTTACGATGGAGATTGCAACGGAAGGCGATGGGGTGATAGGACAGCTTGATGGAATTCATGGAGGCTGGAAGACAGAGGGTTCAATGGGGAGGTGGACACATGTGAGGAGGTCAGCGAGGGCGGTGCCGATTGGTGAATAGGCCAGAAAGGGATGTACCAAACGGGAGTGGAAGGGGAGGGGCGGAGAGCACAGCTAGGTCAGGGGAGGGGGTTCGGCCCGATGGGATGGGGAAAAAGGGGATATGGGGTGCGACGGGAGAGAGGGAGAGAAAGGAGAGAGGAGAGGGAAAAAAGAGGAGAGAGAAGAAAAAAAAGAAAATAAAAAAGAGGGGAAAAAAGGGAAAAAAGACTGAAAATAAAAAATAAATGGAACCAAAATAATAATTAGAAGAAAAATAATAAATTTTTTATTGATAAAATGTTAATAATTTTAATATAATCATAACATATTTAACAATTATAACCTAATTAGTATTTTAATGATAATAAGAATAATAATAATAATTTTTAAAATAATTTTTTAAACTTTATCCTAATTTATTTTTATTTCACTTTATTTATTTTTCCTGAATGTCAGGTTGGAGCTGCGGAGAACCGGGTGAGGTTGCACAGTGACTTGGGTAAAGACGCAAGGATTCAAATGTACCCCTCCCATACATCTGATGCTACCATGCCCAAAATGTTCATTTTTCAGTAGAATGTAAAATTTTGATCGGGCTCTGCCTGCACTTTAACAAATATTTTCAAAAGAGAATAAAAATAATAAAAGTAATAAATAAAAAAAATTACTGAAATTTGGGTGTTACAATTCTACCCACCATAGCACTTTCCATCCAAGGAATGCCACAACATAGGCTGACCTCCGAAGTAGCAATTGATACCCCCCTTGGGGTTCAAAAACGATCCCTATGAAAACCATGTAAAAAGAAGAAAAAACATTGTGCTAAGGGAAAGTGACTCAAAAGACAACTTCAAGAAACTCGTAATAGGACTTTATGGTATGTGTCACCATTTCAAAAGAGCTCGAACACCTCTAATTGACTGATCAAGGATATGAACTCCCACACACACGAGAACTAACTTCACAAGAAAAAAAACCTCAAGAACCATTGAATGAAAACCATGTCATTTTACTGGAACAAACAACCATGGTTAAGCACGTACAAGGAACACTATGATCACCTACCACCATGTTATCTCTAGGAACAGAACCAAAATGAAAATGGGGGAAAGCACGAAAGGGAAATCCACCATTAAGAACTTACTGAAGCTCAAGACGAGATTGGGAAACCAACATTGGGAGGCTGGAGCGGACTCCCCACCATTATGGAAAATACATCACTTATTCATTTCGATCACATTTGAGTGAGATTAATCATGGGTCTCCCCACTATTAGAACTACCAGAAAATATAGAAACTTCATAAATTTCTATACATGGACCAGACACCCCACACTAAGGGGTGGGGAGGGTGGGACCAACTACTGGGGTGTCAAAACCATGACCTATGATGAACCAACATCTTCACATCATTGGTTGAGCATTATTTAAATTTGATACTGATTTACCCGACATTCTCCCATACAGACCACCAAAATCAATTACATTTGGTGGGACGCAACCACTGGGACTTGAAGGTAAGAAAACGACCATGCCTCCACATAGTAACATAATTCTTATGCACCCAAACGGTTTTCACAGAATAACCAAAAAAACAATTTAAACATCCTTTAATTTTAGCACCAACGACAAAAATAATGTCAGGGTCTCATACCCTCCCGGGGTTCCTGACTATGCTCTAGCTTCACTCCGAGACCTATGGATGGAGCCCTGATGTTTGAAGCATCTCCTACCTTGTAGTCCGGTATTGTAGACTCCCAAATAGTGATTATCCTTTTTGTGTCACACGCAACCACACTGCAACTGAGACAACACCCACAAACACAACAGATTATAAGATCCAACTGATCCCACATGGAACATTTACCAAAAATAGAGCAGAAATGGTGCATGTGAATCCGCCTTTGTCAAACTAAATGAGAACATGACACTAAAAATAATCACTGAACATGGCCATTGCTATTGGGAGAACATTATATAGGGAAATACTTCTAACTGAGTCTTAAACAACATGTGATTCCTATAATCGACCATAGCATTCCCATGTGACTATGTCCGCCACACTAGTGGCCTAACATAGACCATTTTTTAAATGAATCCAATGATGGTCCATAAGTTATTTAGAATAGTAGCCCACATCGACAACTCCAGGAAACTTCCACCTCTCCCCTCTAGATTCTCCTTCACCGTTCTTAAGGTCGACATTCAACTTGAAGATGTAATACGTAACCCTTGACTATCAAATGACTAAAGGAAATCCAAGTTTCATTAAACCCCTCTCACATCACCCTCTCTATATGGGAGGATTTCTTGATTATAAAGAGAGGTGGGTTGAATCATAGAATTCAAGAAGAGAGTCTTTCGATCAATTGGAGGTCCGCCCAATGACAAATTTCATGTGGCCGCACATCAATCACATGTTAACGCTCTATAGGGGTGTGCACTAGTCAAGAAAGAAAACCATGGACCAAACCAAACTTGTCCAATGGTCAGGAAATATGACAAGTGAACACTAAATGTGCAGGGGGAACCACTACAAGGGCTTCTCGAAGCACTTTTCAAAATAATTCACTAACCACACACTTGCACAACGAATTAAAAATAAAAATTCAAACTCAAGACATAAATCAGATAGAATGGATCCTTGGATCAAAACACCTCACATCTGACAGTTCCAAAACACAAGGACACACCACACAATCACCGGTTATTAACACACCGAATTCTCATTTAACAATTTTTTTTGAAAATATGAAAAGCTAATGAGTTTCACAAACAGCTTTGGTGTCCAATGGGCCTCGCACATGCATGTTTCCATGTCACACAGACACCCACCTCATATCCACCCAGGAATTCATCTGCCCATGCCATTGACCATTTGTCTTTTTATATACACTCAAGCCTGTGGTTTCTCACGAGAACACCAAGGATCAAAACCAAATCGTTCCATTTTTCAAAACCAAAACATCCAATCCACACCTTTCCTACCTCATATATCATTTCCATTTTAAAGTGCTTAATTTAAAAACATTTTCCAATAGAAAATCATTTTACATAAAAACCAAATTTCCATAATTCCAAAACAATCAAAAGAGGGACATTACTAGAGAAAACTAGTGTCAGTGGGTAACTAGAACATATGGTAGGCCGTCATATGCTGATCATGCCACCACCATAGAGATTATTCCAGGACAAAATCTACATCTCCACATGGAATTACAAATCCTGTGAGCTCACTGGGACCACTAATCCTACACCCTTATGATTTCCTCTAAACAATATTAACCACACAAACCAATGTTTTAAAAAATATCAACTTACTCTGGTAACTCAAGTCCCGCCACGAGGAGTGTTGTCCAGGCACCTTGATCGAATCTAGAACATTGAGTTTTGACAACCTTAACTCCAGTCAACCAAGAATCTATCCCAACAGAACACGACCCAAGAGAGAAAAACTCCCTATGATACCATTTTTCACGAGCCAAGCTTGGTTGCCATCCGACCTGGCGCCCGACCTGGTCCAGGACATGGCCCAAGGGGCGTTCTCGATCCCCATGGGTTGGGACAAGTTCCCAGGTACCAAAACATTACATGGAAATGATTTATCCGAAATAAAATATAAAAAAACAACTAATAATATAAACAATTGAAACTAGAAACAAACAACCAAACATGCCTTTTAAATGTAAATAGGTTTCAAGTATACAATTCAACTAAAATCTCAAAGTGCACAACAATAATTATGGATAACTAAAACTCCAATACCAACCTCCATGAGAAGAAAATATGCAACCCGACCCACCATCACCAAGCACGGTGCCTCAAACTAGAATACATAAGAAGAAAGTTCTACATACACTCAAAGGTGTATGTAGGGTGTGTGCCAAGATCCCAGTAGGACGTCACCCAATAAAAAGGTTCCATGCCACAACATCAAACAGATAATTTAATATGCTAATTTAAAACCATAATTTTTAAATGATTTTAAGGAAAACAATTAAAAAAAAATTGAAAAGAAAAGGGTATTGAAAGAAAAACCATTTCACAATGCTACTTTGAAATAGGTGGGAAAATTTTTAAAGATCATGCAAACACTCAAGTGGTTCTTCTGTACGTCATAAATAGTAGAGCACTGTCGGTAAATCCCCTAAGGCAGCTTGTATGTGTTGTGTGCTAGAAACATCATAACTCGGTGTAAGCGTGGCATAAAAACCACAACAATCAATGCTCTCGTACAAGAGCCGCTAGTAGGGAAACACATCCATAACTGAGTGGACACCAAACATCACAAAATTTTATTTAGTGTTGTAACATCAATCCGTCCAGATAAAATTGGTATGAACCACTCACTTGTCATCTACTGTACTAGTCCTAATCCGCCCATCTAGGTACCTGGGGTTTTCCCGTATTCTCAATCAAGTTCCACATTCTAACAATATGTCATTTTCACATATCAGAAGCCCAAAAAAGACATTACACAAACAAAATCCACCACTTGAATACCCAAACACATTTCAAAAACACACACACACCAAATCAGTTCACAAACATACCCCGCATCTCTTATACAGTTTAACAGTTCACTAAAAGAAATTCCTAAATAGTTTAAAAAATAACACTATAAGGATTTACGCTCGAAGGCATACCAAAAATCCACTTTTTAAACCAACCGCACACCAAAAACCGTCTCACACCATAATTAGCATCACTTGCATGACTTGATAAATTCTTTAAACAACATAACGAAAATTTCTAAATAGCACAACAAGGGTTTCAAAATGAAAAATGCTCTGTTACACAATTTATGAAACATTTAAAATTACCAAACAATGGTTTAAACAAGAAAAACACACCTGATTTCCATTTTAGAAAAACCCTTTTCTAAGCTATAAACATAACGAAACAATTTAAAAAGGGATTTCCCACCAGCCGTACATTTTATAAAATACATTCAAGGTATAAAAGAAAAAAGCATAGGTGTGAACCAAAATGAATATAACTGATCTTCTCAAAGAGTCCATTTCTCAAAATTAAACCACTTTATATATTTTTTGAATTCACATCACACCATGCAAACAACTCACACAGACCCCTTTTTTATAAACCCCACTTTAATACACACACTCACACAACATAGGAATTTTTGTTGTACAAAATCCAAAAATGACACATAAGTACACCATTCCTTCAAAAACACATTTTTGTACCTTTAAAAATAATTTAATAATATATTATAATAGTTTATAATACCAGCCCACTACACACACAAATCTTTAACATCAAAGGTTCACCCAAAAACCCTCTTGAAAATTCAACTACGCATCCCCTCCAAATAAAATTGTGCATCTCTCCATCAAAATAATTTAAATAATCAATCGCATAATTTATAAAATACCCCAAAACCATTTTCACTATTAATTAAACTAGGTTCATAAAAAGGAAGCTGTTTCATACCAAATTCTCATCATTTTTTTAACTAAATTATCACCATGTAACTGAATCATAGAATATATTAAAATTAACCAGACAAATAAATTAAATTATATACGGAATGTAAGGGAATGGAACCACCGACCGTTGTGTCGCACCTCCACAAATTCGGTGCGCAACTCCAAATTATCACCAAACGCACAACATAAAATCCTACATGAACCTTAAATAAAATGTATCCACAAATACATTAAAACAATCCAACCATAAAAAACCCTAACCAACTAGGATAAAACCCTAAAATAAAGATATTAGACCACTAAAAACAAAAAACAGACCCTAAGGAAGACGAAACTGTAAAAAAATTAAAAACCTACAATAAAAAAGAAGGTTTTACCTAAAGGAGATGGAATGGAGGCTAGGATATTGTCACTAGGGGTGGGGGCCGGTGGGTTCACAATAAGGAGAGGGTAAGGCTAGCAGAAGAGATTGAAATAGAAGGCGACAAGGTGGCAGGTCATCTTGATCGAATGCATGGAGGCCTGTGGACGGAGGTTGCGATAGGGAGGTGGGCACATGCAAGGAGGTCAGTGAGGGAGGCATCGGCAGGTGACGAGGTTGGAAAGTTCCATGATGGATGAGATCCAGAGGGGAGGGTGGAGCGTGCAGATAGGTCACGGGAGGGGGGTTCAGCATGATGGGATGTGGAATAGGGGAGATGGGGTGCGGCAGGAGAGTGGGGGAGGAAGGAGACAAGAGAGAAATGGAAAATAAAGAGAGAAAAAAAATTATAAAAATGATTGGTAAAATGAAAAAATAAATGAAAATAAAAATTAAATGGAACCAAAAAAATAAGAAGAAGAAAATTAATAATAATATTATTGATAACATGTCAATAATTTTTTTATAATCATAACATAATTAGCAATTATAACCTAATTGAAATATTAATGGATATAATAATAATAATTATTTCTATTTTTAAAATATATTATTTAAAATTTATCCTCATTTATTTTCATTTCACTTTATTTATTTCCCAAAAACGTCAGGGAGGTCCTGTATAGAACCAGGCGAGGCCATTCAGTGACCCGGGTTATGTCGGAGGGCTTCGACCACCCCCGCCTATGCGTTGGACGATGCCACGCCCAAAATATTCATTTATCAGTATAATATAATTTTTTTTGGGCTTGGCCTACACTTTAACAAATATTTTCCAAAGAGATTAAAAATAATAAAAGTAATAAATAGAAAAAAAAATTTATAGATATTCAGTTGTGAAAGGAAATATTCAGACAACCCTCAATGAATTTTAATTTCTTCATCTACTACGAGCCAACACACTTTGAAAATCAATTCCATAAGACAATGGTTTTTAGAGACAACCAACAACCTTCAAGATGGAAAGGGTGATATTTTTTCATCACAACCGTAGAGGTGGATCCTGACAATGAAGTGGGCATAGATACACTAGTTATTCATTCAAAAATATATAATGTAACTTTTATATTATAGTTATATGAATTCCTTAATATCACATATGTTTAGTAAAACTATTAAAATACCACTACAAATCATTGAAGTAGAGTTTTCAGTAAAAATGGAAAATGAAAATATTATTGTATCACGTGTATATAACTCCTTCCCTATCAAAATTTGTTGTCTAAACATTATAGAGAAAATTTTCATACTCCATTTGGTGTAATTTTTTGTAATTTTGGGTATGGATTGGCCTTCCCTATATAAGTCTAATATAAATATATATGATAAAGAAATAAATCATTGTATTGTGAATCAATCAATAATTAATTAAAATTACAAGGAGGAGGATGAATTTTCTTTATCACCAACATCTTAAGAATGTATATTATTTTCATACGACCAAGTGTAACTTTATCAAATGATTAAGTCTATGGAAAGAATAACCCATGCAGATATACCCATTTTGAGTGAATATGTTGATGTGTTTCACAAATAATTTTCTGGTCTTCCTCCTAGTCAAAAGGTATAATTTTCAATCAGTCTTATACATAGGGAGTTACCATTATCGAAGAATATATATAGAATGGCTGGTGGGAAAATTGAGTATCTAGAGAAACAATTACCAAAGAATTTGGATAAAGGGTTCATACGCCCAAGTGCCCCGCCATGGGGTGCACCAGTCCTCTTCATCAGAAATAATGATGGGTTAATGCACCTTTGCATTGATTATCATGATCTCAAAAGGATCATGATAGAGAATAGTTATCCTATTCCCCAGATTGACGAATTGTTTGATCAGCTACATGGAGCACAATACTTCTTCAAGTTGGATATATGGTCAGGATATTGTCAGGTTAGGGTGAAGAAAAAGGATATACCCACGCCGACTTTTCATACAAGGTATGGACACTATGAGTTTATAGTAATTTTATTCAAAATCAATAATTGTCTAGAAATATTCATTGACTCGATGAATAGAGTCTTTAGATATTACTTCAAAAAAAATTCATAGCATTTATAGATGATATTCTAATATTCTCAAAAACCAAGTAGGATTTTGAAGAGAATCTGTGTATTATTTTAAAGATATTAAAACATGATAATATTTAAATAAAGTACAACAAATGTGAGTAATGGTTGAAAGAAGAAACATTATTGGGGTGAATCATCACAAGAAATGGGATATATGTGGTCCCTTAAGAAACAAAAGAAATTAACGGATGGAAGTGTCCCAAATTTATGACAAATATCCATAGTATCTTTGGGTTAATTGGGTATTTTTATCAATTTGTGAGAAATTTCTCATGATTTTCAAACCCTCTTACCATGCTAACATAGAAGGCGTAAAGATTCCATGGAATGATGAATGTGAAGTGATATTTAAGGAATTGAAAAAGAGTCTTATAACTTACCCCATGATCTCACTAAAAAATTGGATAACTATTCATATTATTAAATGATGCTTTAAATAATGGATTGGGATGTTTGTTAATAATGAATTACAATGTCATATCCTATGCTTTAAGGAAGTTGAAAATTCATGAATAGAAATACCCAAATGCATGATTTGGAGTTGGCTATAGAGGTATTTTCTTTAAAAACATGGAGACTCTATCCCTTTGGGGAGAAGTGTGAAATATATACAGATCAGAAAAGACTCGAGAATATATTCACCTAAAAATGGATGAATCATCACCAATGATGATGGATAGAGTTTTTCAAGACATATGAAAAGTCAATTCACTGCCATCCTAAAAATGTGAATAAATTGATGGATTCTCAAACTAGAAAGGATCCAGAAATTCAACCCTTGATGAGAATTTAGTGGAAATATATATTCTTAGATTTAGAGAGGACGAATATGGGAATCATAAAGGTAGGAACATCTTCAAAACATTCATAAATGATTTCTTAACAATACCTTATGAAGAGGTTAAAATATTCTCAAATGGATGATGTGGGGATTTATAATAATGTTGAAAATATATCAAAATTGAATTCCTCAGTGTTCAATGGAAATGAATAATGATTTGTGATATTTGGGACATAACTCGGTATACCATCAAATCCTGAGTTAAATAAGGAAATGTTGGATTATGTACACATTTTGACTTTCTCTATTTACCCAAGAATCTAAAATGTGTATTGAGATCTAATAGATCACTATTTGTGGAAAATATGAATAAGGATATGAATGAATATACATCAATGTTACTGGTATGTCAAAAAGTTTAGGATTTATGGATTAAGTATAGGGGGATGATGCAACCATTACCCATACCAACATGGAAATGCGAAACCATCATGATGGTCATTTGCATGGAAATTTTAACGATATCCTAGGGAAACAATGATTCATGAGTTATTATGGATCATCTTAAAAAGAAAATTCACATTATTTTAATTTGAGAGTACTTCCCATTAGAACAATTTTCCTATATATACATCTGATAAGTGGTAAGGATGCATGGAGTACCACTATCAATTGTATCTGATTGTGATCCCAAATTCACCTCCATGTTTTGGAACCATCTCGTACATACTATAAAAATTGATCTTAACTTCATTATAGGCAATCGCCCTCAAAATGATGCCAATCATAGTAAAATATTCATACACATGAATACATTTTGCAATCAAGTTCTATGGAATTTAAAGGAGGATGGGACCAATATATAACTATGATCAAGTTTTGTTACGACAATAGTTTCCACTAAATCATCCAAAAGAATTCCTATAAATCCCATCATGGTAAAAGGTTCTTAACACCTTTATACTGAGATGGTGTTGGGGAATGAAAACCAATAGGTCCAGAAATGGTCAAGGAAATGATGGAAAAGGTTAATACCGTTAAAAAGCACATTTAGGCTACTCAGATTCAAAAAAAGAGCTATGATGACAATCATAAAAGTTACCAAGATTTTGATGTTAGAGGCATGTTATTCCAATACATATCTCAATTTAAAGAATTCATGATATTTAAAAATAAGAGAAATCGTAGCCCATGATACATCAACCACTTTGAGATCCTTGATCGCATCGGAGTGGTGAGCTGATGACTTGTACTCCAACCGAATCTATCTCAAGTACATTATGTATTCCATGTATCCCTATTGAGAAATTAAATACCCTAAACCTCACATGTTCTCAATCCAGAGATGTACCATTAGGTAATTACCAATCCTATGATGAGAATCTGGTGATGATCTTAGATATTAGAGAAAATGTTCTACGAAATAAGACAATGCACTCCATATAAGTGTTGTGAAGAAAGAAAAAGTTTTAGGAAGAAACATGGGAACTAGAGGAGATGATGAAACAGAGTTACCATCATCTTTTTTAATGTGGAAAATGAAAATTTAGTTGGTGAAATTTCTTATGGGGGGAATCATATAATATCTTGAACTGAAATAAATAAAATCCCCCTTGTCATTTAATTAAAATTCTTTATTATGTAATATGGTTATAGAAAACACATTCACTGGTTTGGATTAATTATATCCTATTAGGATTAAATGACCGCTATGTATCATTAAAATTGATAATATATCCATTTAATAGTGATCACATGATTAGTATAAATATAGGGTTTTAATGAATTGAATTGACATAGGAAAAGGAACTGATAGAATCAACCAATAGTCTTATACCCTATACAACTCATTTATCAATGATTCTGAGGTATATATCATCACAAGGATTTTAAATTGACCAAGACCAATCTTTGAACCAACAACATCAGCATGAGTGAAACTATTTTAGGGAAAATTTAAAGCTCATTATGATCACAACCCAAACTATGTATGCCAAACCACCCCATGAATATCTCATTGTCGCGCTCCTTATTATTATGGAATTTGTTGGTGAATTAAAGTGATATGTATCAAGACCCGATAAATATGAGAATATAAATTATTTTTTATAGAATAATGAATATATTATCATCCTATTATCGTTAGGTTATAATTATTCATATTTTGATACAATAAAACAAAAATATTATTATTTGGGTAATATCCATGAAAAACAAGGTATTTATTTTTAGGAATTAATTGTTTTTTTAAATAAAAAATATTTTAATAACATAATATCATTAAATTATTTTAATTAAATTTAAATTATCATATAATTTTTATGAAGTCAAATTTATTTTTTATAAGGGTTCGAAATGTGTTATTGTAAAAAAATGATGCATTTCTTAATAAATGTCAATTTTTTTAAATGTTAAAATTCATGTATTTATAAAATTATATATAAAATTACTATATTTTAGAATTAGACTTTATAAATTATCCAGAGGTGAATTTTTCATAATTTTTCAAGATATTAGAATTTTTTAGTACAAAATAAATACCATATAAATATACTGTGCATTTTGACATCATAATGAATCAAAAGTTATGTAATACGTATTATAAAAGGAATCCTTGAAAAAATATATGTTTTCTATTTAAACTAATTTTATATCATGTTCATTTGATAAATTTTATAAATACATTATGAATCCTCCAAAACCATTAATTTATTTTAAGGTTTTTAAATCATTTCTTTAAGAGTATGACTCACATCCACATAAGAAAGAGAATTATTTTACAATGTTCTGAAATTAGATGTATAAAATGATGAAATCCACTTCCATTTGGAATAAAAAGCATTAAAAAATGATGGTTTTATTTTTGGTTTTGGATATTTTTCTATATAGAGTCCAAAGCTGATGTTTGAGAAAAAATAAGGAAATCCCCACACATTACTTATATAACCCCAACCAATATCCCATTTCTATTCACCAATACTCCTTTTAGAGATTATTTAATCAAACCAACCATCTCTATATTCCTCTCTTGGTTCCCCCAATCTCCCAAGAATCTCCTCCCAAGCATTTAGAGTCAGACTCAATATAGGTATACTCTTCTTTCTCTTCGTTATTCAAGTGTCTTGTTTATCTTATGTATTTTATCATCATTTAATAATGTTGGGATATGTTCTCAAATATAAAAATTATTGTCCATTTAATGTCTTAATGATGATATACCCCTTTAAATATCATTAATCACTCTCTTGAATCTTTATGTACATATGTTACCATGGAGAAATTTAGTAACAGGTCCTCACCTTCTGTTATTTATTCAAGATTAATTATTATCTAATGTCTTATATTTACAATTACTTATGTTGGGATATGTATTTCATGGTACCTATTACATTATATTTTGCATCCAAATTATTAGAGACCCATTTATCTCTCCTCAAAAAATTTTATGAATTTTATGTGATGTCATTATGCTACAAGAAATTTCACCAAGATTTTCCATGCCAATAAAATTATATAGTTAAATCCATTCCCATTACCTATCAAAAGTATTCAACATTATAAAAATTTACCCCTTTGAATTTGGACTTAAATGGATTTATTCCACTCTCCTTGGTTATGTAATATAATATGATGATGAATGAATCCATGTTTTATGATCATTGATGCAAACATAAGCGGGATAATGAAATGATTGTGGCGAGTATGACTAAAATTATATAGCGCTCTAATGCAATAGGTAATGTTTAGTATAATGAGACATAATTTTTGGATAAGAAGTGAACCCGATTCATTTATGGGTTTTTTCATCATAATTTCTTGGCAGTTATTCCTAACCTCTATGTACGAAGTATTTTTTATGTTGTTTCAACCTTTCCCCTATTATGGTTATCATGTTATATAATTCCTTATTGTTTATGTTTATGTTTACCACTCCTTTTATTCCACATTTATATGACTATTGTATAACAAGTATTATTATCTTAATTTTATTCCATTTTATTCCTTTTATAGGCCTTAAAGATCACCCCTTTCTTATATATGTCCCAAGATTATCCCATGTAGTTTTAAGTATAAGCATGTTAAGGAAGTTTTCAATAAAGATGATGTTTTTCATGTTATAATTTGTTATTTAATATACCAAACTCCAAATCACACTATACTTATCAATATTTTGGGTTATATGTGTAATCTCATGTAATAAATCATGTATTAATATGAAATGAAGATAATGGTTATTACACAGACTAACCAAGACTTATACCATTTATAACACCATGCCCCTCCTCATCGAATTTAGAAGAGGCAAAGTGATACTAGACCTAGGTGACATACCAATGACAGAAAAGGCATGAAATATATTTCAAGGTCTTGAGAGAACATTTGGGGATGATTTTTCCTATGATGATAAAACAATTTGACAATTTTGAATAATAAACATCAAATCCTCTAAATAATGTATGATCAAAAAACCAAATAACTCAATGAATTACCAATAAAGATCAATATTATATTATATAGAAAAAATAATAATAGATCAAGGATCATACTCAAAATAGAAAGCAATTGGCAACATAGTGGCACCATCTCATACAAATATGAATACACACTCCATCTCTATCTTCATCAAAAAATCATGACATCAAGGATCACCACTTGAGAAGTATGAAACATGACCATTCCTTGTATCTTGGTAAAATATGTCTAAAAATGAACCAAATTTATCTTTCATGGGGTTAGTATATCACTCAATATGATTTTCTAAAAGCTTACTGTTATATGCCACTAGTATATGAACAATTTAGCACATTTAATATAAAACAGATAGTGATAATACCAAATCATTTTATCAAAGGAAAATAGATAAAGAATGAAATTTAACCAATTCAATCCATCAAATTTTTCACCAAATTTCTATTGGGAATACACATTCAATGTTTCTTGACCATGCACTCATGCATTTCATGAAAATCCTCACACTTGAGAGTAGAAATCCATCTTCCACCAAGTTTTCATTAGGTGATATCCACTTCTTGATTTCCAATCGACATTGTGAAATGAGTATACTTCAACTAGGCCTCATAAATGTAATTTGAACTCACACCACCATGTATTCCAAGACCAACATCCATATCAAATATTTTTCCAAATAAAATACTTTATCAAAAAACCAAATACTTTGAAAATATTTAATCAAAACATCACATGGTCATCCTTCAAAAATACCATTTTGAATTCACATCATAAAAAGGGTTTTCCGCATAACTTAATTAAGAAATTTTCAATCAAATAAAAAGGAAAATTTAAGAATTTTCAATAAAACATGTTATAAAATAGTATATCGGGAGAGAATACACCTACCTCAATTATGTTTGCACAAAGGGTTAACTTCTTCCTTATGTTCCTCTAAAAAAGAAGATGTCATCACCAAAAATACATACCCATATATCTTAGTATCACACAATTACCTATTTTTGTGATCTAGACAACACAAACATATAAAAAATGAGAAGAAATTACAGAACCCTAACATTGGATTTCCATAAACAAATGATAAAAGATTCATTCTCTAAGGAGTCCAAATGTTCAGGATCACTGGAAATCACCTAGGTTAAGACTTGGTGTTGAGAGTAATAAAATTTAATTGTATTATGAGAATACAACCACTGAATTTTGTATTATTTACAGTTCCTAGACAATTTATAGCATAAATTGAGATTTTATGTCATAAATTCCCCAAGGGTCACTTATATCGAAATACCCATCACCTCGGTTATTTTTCAGCAGAAACTAAATTTATAGTGTAAATTTATATTTTATGACTTGAAAAGTACCATGATTAGAACGTTTCTTTAGGTACATGATTTTAACAATTTAATTCCTAAAACCATAATCATTGGAATAAATTTTCTTTGTAGATTTTCATTCATCTAGAATCTGGTTCTTATCCTCTTTCAGAAGCACCCAAAATGAATAGTGGACTCTAAAACAAAAAAAAACATTAAAACATTGCGTAAATAAAATTGAGGGTGATAAATTCTACAAAAAATTGGAATTTCCTCCCTTAAGAAGCTGGATATCAAAATTTCCTTCCAAAAAGGTGGCCAAATACTCCCACTTAAAATTTTCTCATTTCCATTTTTCCTTGTAAACCTGACCATGCTTCCATAATACTCTCACTAAGGAAATAGATCTCCCTCAATTTTTCTTTTCCCACATGTCTAGAACCCATACCAGTTAATGGATAAAAGTTGTATCTGTTTCAAGAGTAACATAATCTCAACTAATCACATGTCGAAGTTTGGGGTGATACTTTTTCAATTGAGAAACTTGAAAGACATTATTAAAAACTAAATCTTGGAAATATTTCTATCTTGTACGCAATATTACCAATCCATTCTATAAATTATAATTCTACCACATACCATGCCTGAAACTTCCAATGTTTTCCGAAGTGTTGATGACGATGTTTTGGTGACACTTTCAAGAATAAATGGCCACTTACATCAAAAGATAATGGTTGGAGATTATTAATTGTATATGAATTCTAATTTCTCTATTCTATAGCTATCTAATTTTGGATCATTTATAATTTCCTTATAATCTCATGAAAAATACTTGGTCCAATCTATGATATATCTTCTATTTCCACACAACATAAAGGAGAATGAGAATGAATTGCATGCAATGCCTCAAATGGTGGAATCTATATTATTGCATGATATATGTTATTATAAGATAATTCTACCAATGAAAAATGAGCCTCCAATGAACCACCAATGTCCATGACACAAATTATGATCATATCTTCCAATATCTTAGTATTGTGTTCTAGGTATCAATCCTTCTTTTGATGATATGCGATACTCATAGTCAATTGACTTCCAAGAGACTATTGTAATGATAGTCAAAATCAAGAAGTGAAATGTGGATATTTGTAAGATATAATTTAATTTTGAACACCTTGTAATGAAAACCCATTTATAATATACATATTTTTCAATTACTATACCATATGGTACTATATTATAGGAAAAAGTGTGCTAACTTAGTAAGTAGATCCACCACAACCCATATAGCATCACATTTGTTTTTATGTTTCTCTATAGGGCTATGAAAAAATCCACCATAGTTTTCTCACAACTCTATATAGGTATACACATAAAATGCAACATACCATTTGTTCTTTTATTTTTATACTTTACTTATATATATTTCAAACATTTGATCACTTAGACTGAAATATTTTCTTTTATACCTACCAACCAAAAATATGATTTCATCACATTGAATATTTTCTAAACACCAAGTTTAATAGGTCATTTTTAATGGTTATACACTGAAATAAGTTCATACTAAAAATATTGAAGAACAATAATTCGATTCCAAAAACAATAAATATATTTTTCATCTTTTATCCATTCATCAGAAGTATCCCCTCCATTTAGGGTTGACATAATAATGATACAATCAGGATTTGATGTTTGGGATTATTTTACTAGTATTATCAACTTAAGAATGAGAATTACTGGAAATTAAGCTTAACGATAAACCTATGTTGTACAAAATAAATTCATATAATCAATCATTATCATCATCTACCATTTGTCAATATCTTCTTGAACCACTTCACTATACGATTTCTGAACTAATATATCTATTTATAAATTACCATTACCAAGTGTGTATACCAAGTTAAAATTGAAAATCTTGAGGTAACATATCTATCTGTTTCACCTCGACCTCAAGAATCTTTGAAAAAAAAATTATTTTAAACTCTTATAGCCAGTGAAAATTGTGAATTTTTTTCAAAAGAGGTAATGCCTCTAAGTCAATAAGGCATGAAAAACAAATATAAATCAAGGTCATTAATTGGATAATTTTTATCATTCACTCAAAATTGTGTCCCACCATAGGCCATAACATGGATTCTTTTCTTGAGAACACAACCAAGATAGGATCTAGATTCATCAAAATATAAAACATATCAAAAACCATGTTTTTTAATGATTATGATGAGTATAGAGGTGATACAGATTTTAAGGTCAAAAATGAATTTTTTAAATTCATAATTCCATGTGAATGGAATTAATTTCCTTGTTACAAAAATCATTGGAGAAGAAAGTCAAGTGGTGATAATTTCATGTCAATCCCAAATAACTAAATACACTAAAAACATTTTTTGGTGTCTTTGAAGAGACCGCTCATTCTTTCTTCCAAGGGAAAACCAATATTCAAACTTTAAAAAATGACGTTCACATGGAAACATACTTCTTGAATCCAAAATTCTCAGTTAGAAAACATAGAATTCAAACAATGTTCTCACTAATGTAATCAATACTATCTTCATGTGATCCTCATGGTCATTCTGGTTTCAAATATTATAACAAAATATCATCAATAAATACAAAAAAAAGGATTTGAGGTACCAATGGAATATATGGTTTATCAAAACCATGAAAATTACCATTGATTTCATCATACCAAAAGTTATTATGGAATACTCATAATATCCATATTGATTCTGAACTTATCTTTTCAGGATATCCTTTATTATGAATCTAAGATGATGATATCCAAAGCGTTGATCATTTTTAGAGAACCACTTGGAGCCCTTTAATTGATAAAATAGATCATCTATTCAAGGAATATGATACCAATTTTTAATTTCTAATTAATAAGATTTATGATAATAGACACATTAACATAGATTACCATCTCCCTTCTCTACAAATGCAACTGGTGCAATAGCAGGTGATGTACTAGGTCTAATAAATACATTACATTATAACTATTCTAGTGAACCTTTAATTTTGTCAACTCGTTTGAATCGATTTTCTAAGATGATAGTGAAATATGTTTTTATCCCCAAAGTAGGTTGATAGTAAATTAAATTTACCTTTTAGGAGGTATCCGAGATAAATCATTTGAAAAAAAACTGTGTATAGATCCACTATTTTAGGAAGAGTCTCATTACCAATTTCATCAATTGCAATCAACGTCATTGTTGTTATCTAGATTGATAATGTTCTATCAACTATAAATAAGGACTTTATCTGCCTACATTTATATCTTAATCCAACTTGAAAAGGTGAAGGACTCCTTCTAAGGATGTAAATATTACCTTCCAAGTGTAACATTCAATATGGGATTTTAATCCCACTAGGTATTCCATACCAATGATTAAATAAAAATCCATCTCAAGGATTTTATACTCCCATATAAAATTCACTACATTGATGGTAATGGAATATGTTGTTCATTTGATACCCCTACACTCCCACTATCTGAGGAGTGTCTTATTTATTAGGATAAGAGGCATCATTTCCACATATAGTCCTAGTTTTCTAACATAAAAAGAATAAGGAGAATAATGTATTGTGATAGATTCAAAAAAGACATTCATAAAGGTGGATTTTAGAAGAATGGTACAACACACTATAGAGGGTCCTATTTTCTCACTCACAATATCCAGTTCTTATCCATATAACCATCACTCGACAACAATGGGATAACTATTTCTTCTATTTTGATATGTCGAAAGAACAACCAAAGTGTTCCTAGAAACATCAAGGTTCACTTGAGTTGGTGGATATTAATTATTTGGATGGGACTATTACTTATGATCATACAAAATCAGACCCTATGTCAAGCCTATTTCACCTCCTTATCCATGATGTTTAAGATATAACTACTTGATATGTCCTCTCCTTCCACGGTGGTGAAAATTCCTTAGTGTTTTCTTCTATTCTTTCTTCATGTGTGTTAACAAACCATAAGGAAAACAACATGGTTATTGAAGTAGATATTGGAGGAAAATTAACTAATTCTATAGTCTAAATCTAAGGTTCCCTGCATCCATGAGAGTAGGAATCCCTCTTTTTCTTATTTCTATCACTAGAGTTGAAAAATATCCCCATGGGAACAAAAAAACTACCTCTCATAGGATTCCCAACAAGATCCCTTTTTGACACTATTTGCTTGTTCACCAACTCATTATAATCTACAATACCATGAACGACTATCATGGATCAAATCTATAGTTTCAATATTGATTCAATGATATGTTTCATCAAGTAAACACTCATAGAAACATCCATGGATAAACAAAATAAGTTAATAAACTTTGCAATATACTATGTCACAGATAGGTTTTTTTAATTCAAGTTGAATAAATCATTTCTTCTTGTTATTTTGAATGTGTGCAGATATAATTGTTTTTAAAAAATTCCTTAAAATCCTCCCACATAATTCCTTGGTTATATTTTTATTTTTCAATGAAATCTGACCCCCAGAGTTCAATATTTTTCACCATATAGGTTTCCAAATTAATCTTTATCTCATTAGGTGTATAAAAAAAATCTAATATTCAATTTATTCAGTTTATCCACACATATACTTTTTCAAATTCATAATCACCTCTAAACTTAAATAGATTCTAATTATGATACTTCAATGAGTAATCCACTTTTTCTGCTTCAATATTTCTATTTCCTTTGTCAAAAACATTAAATTATTGATCAATACTTTGCTCAAGTTGTTGGTTCACCTGTGGTGTAGGTGCAACCACAAATTCAATGGCTTATTCCTACTAATTTATAAAACATTTTCCTAATTCCATTTCTTGTAATCAATACAATACACCATGTAGACAATTTATCTCTAATAATTTAAGGGTTGAATAAATTTCAAAACATTATAAACAATTTTCATCACCATAATTAACAACCATTACAACAATCATTTTAAAAAATACCTTTTTACCTATTTTTACTAATATTTTTAAGAAATGATGAACAATTCAGTCATAGTGGTAATTCTATGTACTAATTCATGATATACAATATATATCATCTAAACCCATGATGATGAGATGAGTAACCTTCCAAAATTATTTAGCAAAATTTTGTACTCGAACACCCAGGTTACTTTATATTCATCGTAAAAAGGATATATTTGTCTTTTTTTGCTATAAATTTCATATTACGATAGAATTATTTCTTTAATACTAACCAAATCAAGGACTGAAAAAATGGTACCATTTGTCCCAAAAATATATATAGACCAAACAATATTGATAAAACATGTAACACCCCACCCCTCCTCATTAGTTTATGAAGAGGCTATGTCTTACTTGCCTTAGGTGATTTTCCCAATACATCAAAGGATAATAAAAAATTATAAGGTCTTAAGATAACATTGAAGGATGATTTTCACAAATAATATAAAACAATATAGAAATATTGAATAACAAACAAACAATCCTCTAAATCATTCATGAAAATTCAACCACAAAATTCAATGAAATTCCGATAAAAGAAAACTAGCACGGTAAAATAGAAAAAAAAAAGAAATATGTGAGCAAGGATCTATCTCCAAATTGAAATACATTCATACCTGAGTGGAACTATCCCAATAAAAGATGCAGACATTCCCCAGATTTATCTTTAGAAACCAATCCTTGATATCAAAGATCACCTATAACAAAGTATGGAACATTAACCTTCCTTGTATCTTGATAAATGACATCTAAAAATGCACCAAGGGATCAAGTAGGCTGTGATTATAAAACTCAGTATGATTTCCTTAAATAAATCCCATCACACACCGCTAGGGAAGGAACAAGTGATCATATTTAATATAAAATAATGGGTTTATATATAAAATTATTTCATCAAAGGAAAATAGTTAAAGTATTAAATTTAACCAAATCAATCCTTTAAATTTTTCTTTTCACATGAAACTTGGCATACCCATTCCTTGTTTATTAACCACACACATTCATTCCATGACAATACAAACCCTCATGAGTAGAAATATATATTTCACCAAGTTTTCACTAGATGATATAACCATGTACCTTTCCAATAGGTGTCGAACATCAAGTTCATTTAAAAAAAGAATCACAAAATTCTCTATGAACTCACACCACCATATATTCCAAGAAAAGCATCCATACCAAATCATTTTTCTTACAAAACATTTCTTTTGAAATCCAAATCCTTTCAAAACATTTAATTGAAATATCACATGAGAGTCTTTCAAAACTAACCTTTTGAAATCACATAAAACAAGGGTTTTCCACATATACTACTCCAGGGACATATAATAAAAGAACAATAGAATAGAATATATGTTATTTGGTACTGACATTTATTAGTTCTAGAAAAAAATATCTCATAAAATGGGGAATTTTAAAAGTGATCTTGAAAAAAGATGACAATGTTTAATTTAATCAGCGCTAAAAAAGGTACTCATAAAAGGGCACCTTCTATAAATTATTTTTTATAGCACTAATAAAATTCCTCTATTTATCAACGCATTTTTAGCATGGATAAAAGTTACACCCTTATAAATGGTTTTTATTTAGAGCTAATAAAGGTTGTAGTGAATAATTTTATTAATATATAAAATTTTGTTCAGAGTAGGACACTCAAGATGGGGGTGAATTGTTTTCCTATAAAACATTCTATTAAAAAATTTACATAAAAGATTAACCCAATTAAAATTAAAACATTATAGTTTATCAATGTAATAAGGTTATAATAGTTTGACTATTAAAATGCCTTCTTATAAGATTGGTTAATTCTTAGTAGTATCAAAATGAGATATTGATACAACTTTTGAAACTATTATAATAAGGGAAAATAGATTTAAATTCAATCCAAGACCAACTATCAATGTAAAATTTTGTTTTTTGGAATAAAAATTAAAAATGTGAATGACTTTATAGAAACACACAACAGAAAAAACAAGTGGTTTAGTCTCAAGCCAAGAGCTAATCAACTCCACTTGGTGATCACCTCACACCAAGAATATCATATTAATAAACTTGATCCACACCCAGGATCGTGGTTAACAATAGTACACATGATTTCAAGGTCACAAGACATATTACACTATTCTTCCTGGAAAAATAGACAACTAGGTCACACCGTATCTCTTCCACAATTATACCTAGGTAAAGAAACAAAGTGTGGAAGTATATTTGAGTAAGGATATCTTTTATCTTCTAGTCTACTGCAGAAGACAGTGTGGATTTTAATGCAGATACACACACATCTAGAAAAGTAATAAACACAATACAAAATAGATCAAAGATAATGAAAAGGGGTTACAAATTATCAGAGGGTTGTTCTATGCAACTCTGGACATGAAGGATGTAGCATATGAAAATTTTGAGTCCTCTTGTCAACACAGAGTATCGTGAGTCATGTGCTCTGATTTCCAGTTAGATGAGATGGGGTTTGTAGATCTTGTTATTATTAGGGTTACTACTGTGAGAATGTATGAGGTTTTAATATCCCACATTCCAGCCTTTAGGAATCGAGAGTTCATATTGTGTTCTTTAGTGCATATGTTCTTCTATCTTGCATATGGTTCAATTTTCAAGCTCTCGCTAATTGTCCCTCTTTGTCTCATGATTTTATTTTTATTTCGGGTGCATGGGTTGGATCTGATAGGAAGCATGATTTCTACACCTCATACCTCATACTATCAGGGGAAATGTCTACAAAGAAACATAAATTACGTCACTGTCACCAAATGACTCACATATGATCATTATAAATTATATTAAAAAACATAGAGAAATGATTAAGGAATGGTGTCATAGTTAGTCTTGAAATTATGTCACTAGAAAATAGTGTCTTCTCAATTCCCTTGGAGCGGTGAGATAGTCATGGTACCACAGTTTAATTGAGATCAGGAACCAGTAGCATAGATACAGTATAGGGATCACGGTGTTTTAGGTAACGACATTTAGTCCATTGTAAATACATTGAATGATGACTTGGATATAGTAGCAAGGAACCGATGTCATAAACATTATCAAATTTGAAACTAGTTATGGTGTCTGATCCACAGTGTCTAAGTCACAGTGTCAGGGATACAGTGTCAGGGTTACGCAGTCAGGGACTTTCCAAAATCTGGAACTAGTGTTAGACTTATCGTTTCACAAACTTATCCAAGTACATGTAAAAATTATTAAGAAATAGTATTCACAGAATAAATTAGACTTAATAATTAATATAATAAAATGTTATAGAATAAGAGAAAACATTGTTTAGAAGATTCAAACAAGATTTTGGAGATTCTAAATCAGGATATTGTAAATGTTTATACAATGATTTGAAATCATTTAATAATAAGGAAACAGACAATCTCTACACAAGATTTGTGATATGTTAAACAATGTTATCATGATTTATGAGCATTAAAATAGGATTAACACACGAGGAGTCAAATAATATCCCCATTTTTGATGATCACAATTCATGGGATTAAAATGGGATTTATATTCATTTTCTTATTCTCAACCTTTTTGTATTATCAAAAATAAAATAATAAAAACAAAATAAAGACTAAATGAAGACATGGAGGGAAAATAAATAATAATAGTAAAAATTATATTAAATAGAATGTTAAGGTGAATTAAAATCATAAGGAAAAGATAAAAAACATCCCTATCAAAAATAAATCCTTCACTTCTCTATAGGGTCAACAGTCTCCTCTTTTCCCTTGGAAGAAACATCAAAAGGAGCCATATGAGAAGAAGGTGAAGTGGTAGAAGGGGTTGATCCAATTGTGAGAGAATGAATACATACTACATAAAAAACCGAAGGTTCTAGAGTTGGTTTGGTTAAAGACCAAGGCCACGGATGCTCAATAATGACTGTTCTGATCTAGCTTAGAGACTAAGATACCGACATGGAGGTAGAGGCAAAGGTAGTTGATGAGGAAGGGGTAGAGCAAGGTCACAAAGGGGAAGCTGCAAGATCCACTATTGCAGTGCTTTTCATATGAAGTTAAGACCACAATAGATTGATAAAATTAGTGATGACTTCACCTCTATATTGCATAGTTTTTCAAAATCATCCTTATTCTGAATAAAATTTTCTAGAGTAGGTGTGAACTCTTTTATTTTCATCACTTGGTCCATAAAATATCTTGTCACATGTGGAATTTTGAGATTCTCCACAAGATACTTGAAATGAATAGTCAGATGGTGCTATGTATAGGTCCTCTTGAAGAATAAATCCACCTTTTTAGTAATTTCATCATATGTCGTAGAGGCTTCATTTGAATATCATCAAACCATGTCATGAACATGATCACATTTTTGTACAATTGTGGAGAGGATCTTCTGAACGAACTGACATTTTAAATAATAACGATATTCTTGAATCACTTTTCCTTATACCACACTGTCTGAAAATAGAGTTGATTGAACTGGTTCTGTAGAGGAAGAAGGATTTGAGATGAATGTATATGGTTCAAGAAGGCTATTGAGAGCAGTCGCAAAAGAGTTCTTAAAAATACCAGGAAACACATTGATTGATGATACCAATCCTCAAACGTAATTTTTTAATTTAGAACTATTTGGAACCACCTTCTCAAAAATAGAGACCTAACTAGGTGGGATTAGAGTCACAAACCTTTTAGAAATTTAATGTACATCTTCTGTGATGAAACGATCAACCTGGGGTTCAACAGTCTAAAATTCCTTCCTCAGTTCATCAACCATAGATTTTAAATATTTTACTTCCTCACTTAATTTATGATTTTCAAACCTCACTTCTTGAATTTCATGTATCATCCTAGGTTGGGATTTCCATATATGTTTTTGAATATCATTCTATAATATTGTTCACATAGATGAGATACATGATTAGGTTCATATTTTGAAATTTTTTCAAAAACCATCCATCACAGTTTCACCAAAAACCTTTAAATCCCCATGGTTCACAAATCTATGAGTTTATTGCAAGACCTCAAATGAAACAACTAGAATAGAATAATGTTCCTTAGTAGGTATGACTTCTACTACAGAAAGTGGTTTCCACTGAAAGTCCATTTTAAGATCAATTCCTCTCACCGAAGACAAATGAGAGTCATAATCATTAACGTAGCTGGGGAATTTATACACGGAGTCCATTGGGCTTGTCTCAAAAGAACCATTCACTTGAGAGTACTTTCCCAAAGGGGATTCTGCTCCCCCTAAAAAGGTACTTCTCTATTGGGACTAAGATACTCAGTCGCTTGACCTAATTCCATTTCTTATATTCTAGTAGGTTTTGGCACTTCATTATCCAATTGAAAATATTTCTCCATCCTTTCCTCAAAGTAAGGAATAACTTCACATTCTGGTTTTTATTCTGATTATTCCATATCATCAAGGCCTTCTTCAAAAAAAAGTTCTTCTAAAGGTTACTCATGAACAACTCATTCCTCTACACCACCAGGAACTTCTTTTTCTGAAATAATTTTTCTAGAAACTGTATATTCAGTAGCTTGTGGGATAGGTCAGCTATTAACTTCTTTCTCTTTGACATTTCTATACTCATACGAAACTTCTTCATCTCCTACTTATTAACTAGAGTATTCAACAACATCAAAAAGTTCCAGAACATGTTAATATTTTTCCTTAGGTCTTTATGAATTCTTGATTGGATTGAAATTCTCATATAGTCTTTCATTATCTTCCACCCAATATTTTTCCAAGGATTCTAGTTAATTTTCATCCTTATGAGAGTATCCTTATTGATGAAAAAACTCATAATCCTAAATAACTTCTTCATTTGATCCAACTAATCTTTTTTCCTGAAAAATTTGTAGAAATAAATCTTTAATAAAATATGGAGGTTGATTTTTAAGTGTTCTTGATCATATCATTCATGTCAAGAATGATGTAATTACATAAGATGATCTTGTGGTCATTTTTCAAAATGATGTATCAGAAGTACATATTGATACTTCTGGCTTCTGAAATCTCCATTATTTGGAAAAATATAATTTTTAATGAACTTGAAAAACAACCATGTCTCTCCATATAACTCTACTATAATGATCCCTTTTTCTGTTTATTTCATGTTAGGCTTCACAATGCAACTTATAGGTTTAAAACATCACTAGGAGGAGGAGGAGGTCCTCTCTGATGTTCCTCACAAATTCCCTCATGTGGTATTTTGAGATAGGAATCCCACAACCTATATGAAAAAGTACACCTTTGTCCATTTATCCAACTTCTAACAAAAAAATCATCTATCGACTCATTGGAGAACTGAAGTTACTAATAAAACTAGGAAACAAGCTACATATAGATGGGTCACTTCTATTTAGTAAACCATTTCAACCATACTTCTTCATAAAAAATGATCAATATTTGTGACTTACATGTCAGCAGCCACTTCAAACATATTTCGTTCTATAGTACTACAATTCGATGGGCAAGGATTGGATTCAATAGTCCATCATGAATTATTTTCGGAGCCCTTTTAAATTTCCTCAGATACCTTTAGTTCTCAATATTCGATGAAAAATGTTTCTTCATTCTGGGCATCTAACGCAGGTTCGAGAGGGATAAAGAGTTGATGGAGGGAAATAGGTCTATGAGATTAGGATTTCATTTTCAAGGGAGAAGAATGTGAGTGAAGAGAGAAGTTAAAAAACATTAGGTTTTTATCATTTAGGAAGTCCAAATGTCACACACACAAATTCAAAGTATAAAAATAATAAAATAATTTATTCAATGATAGAGGAAATAAATTTAAAAAAAATAAGACATTACGATGAGACCAAAACAGGTCATTATAGTGTCATCATTACGGTGTGACTCCAAATGGTGAAACCCCATCATTGAGACAATAAGTGTAAGATAGTAACTATGAGAACATAAATGTGAGACAGTAATTCCAAGACAATAACTTTTGAATCCATGAATCATGAAACTATAAAATGTTAAATAGTAAGTGTGAGATAGTAAATTAAGACCATAAACCTTTTACTTAAGACTTATCAACCCTAATTCAAGTATGATGTAATTTATACTTTAATAGTTTAATGTTTTAGTGGGTATATCAGTAAGTTTATGTTTAGTGCAAATGAATTCCTAAGTGATATCACCTTTTTGATAATGATCTCTCAAAAAGTGATTCCTTACATCAATATGGTTTGTCTTGGAGTGTGAAACATGAATTTTTGCAATGTTAATTGAACTTTTATTATCACAATTTATAGGGACATGTATAAATTGATGTCCATAGTCTAGAAATGTGTTATTCATCCATAAAATATTTGAACAAAAACTACCAGAAGTTATGTATTCATCCTCAGTGGTAGATAATGCAAAAAAAATTGATTCTTATTACACCATTATACTAGATACTTGTCTAAAAGATTACATGTTTTGGAGATTATTTTTCTGTCTAACTTACATTCACCAAAATCAGGATATGATTAACTAACTATGTCAAATGATGGTCCTCTAGGATTGAACATTCCTAAATAGGTTATTGGTTTTAGGTATTTGAAAATTCTTATAACACCATTTAAATTAGACTCTTTGGTCTTTTCTTGTAAATGGGAACAGATGAAAACACTAAACATAATATCTGGATGACTAGTAGTTAAGTAGAGTAAGCATCCAATCATTCCTCTATAAGTGGTTTGATCAAAATATTTACCATTTTCAACAAGATCCAAATTATAGGTTGTACTCATTGGAGTATTAATAATTTTAGTGTTTTGAAAGCCAAATCATTATATAATATCTTTAGTACATCCACTTTCATTTAAAATAATACCTTCCTTATTTTGAAATATTTCAAATCCATGAAATAATTTTATCTCACCCATTAAACTCAATTGAAATTCATTTGGAATCATCTTTGAAAAGTCAATACATAAATAATTTCATGAAAATACCAAAATAATATCATCAATATAGATTTGAAAAACTAAAAAATCTTTAGAAATTCATTTTATAAAAGGAGTAGGATCAACTATACCTTTTGTAAAACTTTTGGTAATAAGAAAACTACGTAATATATCATACCATGTCTGGGAGATTGTTTTAAACCATATAAATCTTTTGTTGATTTAAAGACATGATTTAGAAAGTGAAGGTTCTTAAATCCATGGGTTTGTTCAACAGAAATATCCTCAACTATTTACTCATTTAGGAATTCAATTTTTAAATCCATTTGATATAGTTTGAAATGTAGATGTGTTGCATAAGAAAGAAAAATTCTAATGGATTATAGTATGGATACTGGTGAAAAGGTGTCTTCATACTCAATTTCATCTTCTTGATATTATCATTGGGAAACCAATCAAGCTTTGTTTCTAACTATATTACCAACATCATCTAAAATGATCCTGAAAACCCATTTAGTGCCTATGGTCTATATGTCTTTTGTTCCATACACAAATTTCCAAATATTTTTTCATTCAAACTAAATCTGCTCCTCTTGCATTATTGTCACCCAAAATACATCACTGATAGAATCATTGATGTTTTTAGCATTAAGTTGTGATAAGAAAGCTTGATATTCAACTTGATTTCTAATATAAGCTATAGTTTTTTTCCCTTTATCTAAATCATTAACAACATCAACTAAAGGATGTGTTTTAAGGTTTCTAGTTGGTCATGGAAAGGAGGGGATAATAATATTAGGTTTATATATAGGTTCAGGTTCGTCTTTTCCTTATTGTAAATAATTTCAATAATTATTTTATTTAAAAGATTCCTTGACAAGATGATTAGATGATTTTAATTTTATGTCCATATTTGAAAAATCATCTATAATATTCTTTATGGAGGTCATAGGTTCATGTGGATCTATTTGATCAATTTTGACACGTATAGATTCTTCCACACACTTGGTTATTTTATTAAAGACTCTATAGACTTTACTAGAGGTTGTGTAACTTTGGAATAATCCTTCATCACTCTTGGATGAAAATTTTTCAAGATTGTTCTTGGTATTGAGGATATAGGCTTTGCAACAAAAACATTGAAGTAATTAACATTGGGCTTTCTATTATTCCACAACTCAAAGAGAGTTCTTTAAAGAATATGTAGGATAGAAACTCTATTGATTATGTATAAAGTAGTATTCACATCCTCAACCCAAAAGTAAATAGGGAGATCATATTCATTAAGCATAGTTCATGTTGTCTCTTGTTAGGTTGTATTTATTCTTTCTACAACACCATTCTGTTGATGTGTCCTATGGGAAGAGAAGTTATGACCATAGCTATTTTGTGAGAACAAGGATTCCAACTCTTTGTTTTAAAACTCAAGTCCATGGTCAATTATAAGAGATTTTATACTAATTCCACTATGATTTTCTATAGTCCTAAAATAATTGGGGAAATAAGAGTTGGATTTACTTTTGGGGGTCAAGAAAAAGGTCCAAGTATACCTAGAATAGTCAACTACAAGAACATAAAGACAGTTCTTCTCATTTAAACTACAAACTCTATATGGTTCAAACAAATTCATGTGAACCAAATCAAATGGTTAAGAAGTTGAATCTTCCTTATTTGGTTTGAAAGATATTTTGTGTTGTTTACCATTTTGATGAGGATTAAAGAATTCATCATTTGGAAACTCATGTTTGGGAAGGTCTTTAACTATGACTTTTCTGAAAAGAATCCTAAGGAAGTTTATATTAAGGTTTCCTAGTATTCTATTCCAAATTCAAGACTCTGTGAAATACATTTAAACAAGAAATATTTTGAGAAAATAAATAATCTAAGTTGACATCATAAACATTTTAATTTCTAAATGTATAAAATAATAATTCATTTTTAGAGATAAAAAAATTGGAACAAACATTTCCAAAAAGTACATGAAATCCATCATCAGATAATTGGGAAATATTAAGAAAATTATATTTCAGTCCATCAAAAAAAAGTACTTTAGAAATTGAAACTGATTTAGAGTTACCAATCTGGCCGAATCCAGTTATTTTTCCTTTAACATTGTCACCAAATGTGACATTCCCACCATTAATCTTCTTTATGTTCTTGAATATTGAATATTATCCTATAATATTTTGTGAATATCCACAATATAAGTACCATAAGATTTTACAAGAGTTATTCAGACATCTTTCCTATAAAATAATCAAACAAAATAGATTTCAGTACCTATACTTGTTTGGTTCTGTGACATTAGTAATCAATGATTTAAGAACCCACATACACTTCATACGTTTCCTATAATAATTATATAAAATATTTGAAAAATAAACTCTATTTAGTCTAGAAGAGATAGAGGTAGTAAAAGATTGTGTAGAACTAGAACTTGCAGTAGAATTGTTATCATTTTGTAATAAAACGAATTTTTTAGAGTTAGATACAAAATTTGTTGTAGATAGGTTTTTATGTCCAAGATGATATCCAATACCAGTGGAGAAGTCTTTTCCTTTTCATTAGTAAGTTCAAAATTAATATATATCGTGGGATCATGATTCTATTTAAAGATTTATATTTATATTTTAGTTTATATCATGTATCTTCCAATATGCTACAATATTCAAATAATTAGTCAGTAGTCATATTTTAGATGAAATTTCATTTTATGAATAATAAGTATTGTGTACAAGTGAATCTAAGGTTACCTCAGAATTATTTTTCTTAATGAACATATTTTCCATGTCATCGTTCTCATCATGAGATGATGGTGATTGATAGGATCTATCCCTAGAGGCACTTGAGGTGGCCTTCATATCATTATTATACTTATTGTCATTGTTTTTATACTTCTTTTTGTATTTTATTTTTGGAATGTTATCTTTGACACGTCCTCTCCTCTTACATGCATTAAAAAAACATCCTCTGAGTTTTCCTTTCTTCTCCAGTCCTTATTCCAGTTTCCCTTATTATCATACCTTCCTTTGTAATTGGTATTCCTAAAGAACATATTTTTATTATATAATTTCTTGAATCTTCTAACCAACTGAGCCATCTCTTCATCACTATCTGATGTTAATTAATCATTACAAGAGAATTCAATAGAGGATAGAACATTCTATTTTCCCTTTTTCTTATAGTTAGTAGTATTAAAGGCTACAGATTTTCACATAGGTTCATCCTCTTCATTATTGACTTCCAGATCTTCTTCATACAACATAAGATATCTAATGATTTATTTGACATGTAGTTTTCTGATGTCACATGATTCTATAATGTGGATAGAAGTTCATCTCCATCTATCAAGTAATCATATGATAATCCTCAGAATTATTTCTTTTGCAGTAACATATCTGCCTAAAGAAATCACAGTGTTCAATATTTCATCATACCTGAGATACAAGTCATAAATAATCTCTTCAGGATTCATTTTAAAGGTACCATATTCAATAATATATGTGTTAAGTCTCATTTATTTAAAGCTATAGGTTCCTTCATGCGAAAAAAATAAAGTATCCGAAATTTCATGGGATATTTTACATGTAGAAATTCTATTAAATTATTCATATTATAAAGAAAATTATAAGGAATTAATGTATTTAAAATTATTTCTATAAGAATCCATAGCTGGGTCATCCCAAGTCTCTCTAGGAGTAGTAGGAATCTTATATACATCTATAATTGATGACCAAATTTCAAAACCCATACTTTCTAAGTGCATTTCTATTTTAATTTTTCATTGTGTATATTTTGTTCTATTAAATAATGGAGGTCTATTGGTAGTAACACATTCCAATATATTATCCATAATTAGTGAATAAAGTTTATAATTATTGTTTTTAAAGAAATAAAAATTTAGAACTAATATAAATTTTGAGATCTTTAGAACACAACTAAAATCACAGTTGAAAAATAGTTTTGGAAGATTGAAAATTTACAATTTTCAAAATAGGGATTTTAAAAACTCTTTTTATATGAAATGTTGTTCGGAGTAGGACAATCAATAGGGGTGTGAATTGAGTTACTAAAAATTTCTGTAAAAAAATGTACATAAAAGTTTCATCCAATTAAAATTAAAATAGGCTTGTTAATCAAGGTAATAAGGTTATAATATATTTGACTATTCAAACAACTTTTAAGAAAATTTATTAATTATTAGTAGTATCAATATGAGATATTGATAAAACTTTTGAAACTATTATAATAAGGAAACACAATTATAACTACTATCCAAGACTAACTATTAATGTAAAATTTAGTTTTTTGAAATATAAATAAAAACATAGAAATACTAAATAGAAACACACAGCAAATAATAAAAGTGGTTCAGTCTCAAGACAATCTCCAATCCAATCCACTTGGTGATCACCTTCCGCCATGAAATTTTTATTAATAATCTTGATCTGCACCCTAGATCGGGGTTAACAATATTACATAAGACTGTCCAGGTCACAAGAGCACTTACACTATTCTATGTGAAAAAAAACTATCATGTCACACCAGACCTCTTCCACTGTTATACGTGGGTAAACAAAAAAAATTTAGAAATATATTTGAGTGAGGATATCATGAATCCTCCAGTTTAATGTAGGAGACAATGTGTGTTTTAATATATATACACACAATGCTCGAAAAGTAATAAACACAGTACACAACATAAAAAAGATGATGATAAGGGTTTAGAAATACTCTGATTGTTGTTATATGTAGCTTTGGACTTGTAGGACGCTGAAGATGAAAATTTCAAGTCCACTTGTGAAAACAATGTATCATGAGTCTTACGCTTTGATTTCCCATTAGATGAGATGTTCTTCATAGTTCTTGTTATTCTTTGTGTTACTACTAGGAGAAAGTCCAGGGTTATGATCTATATCTTTATAGCCTTCAAGAATCGAGATTTATTCCAGTGTTCTTTAGTGCATATGTTCTTTTATCTTGCATGTAGTTAACTTTTCAAACTCTCACTAATTGTGGCTCAGAGTCTCATGCTTTTATTTTTATTTTGAGTGAATGAGTTATAGATGCCATGATGCATGATTTCTACACCTTGTACCTTGCACTGTCATGTGACATGTATACAAAGAAACATAATTATGTCAGTTTCATTAAATGACTATAATATGACCATTAGAAATTAAACTACATAAGACAGAGAAATGATAAACTAACAATGTCGCATTTTGCCTTAAAATGGTTTCACTAGGAAACAATGTCTTTTCTTTTTCCATTGAGAGGAGAGACAGTCATAGTGCCATGGTTGCATTGAGATCAGGAACCGGTTGCACATATACAGTGTAAGGACTATAGTGTATCAGGTAATGGTGTCTACTATTTTGTCAAAACATTGAACGGTGTCTTGGAGATGGTACCAAGGAACTAGTGTCACATATTTTATGAAATCTAAAACATGTTACGGTGTCTGAGTCACGATGCAAGGGATATGATTTCAAGGTTATGGTGTTAGGTTTACGGTGTCAGGGTTACGATGTAAGGGATACGGTGTCAGAGAATTTTCCAAAACATGGAATCAGGGTCAGACATATGGTTGTGTAGACATAACCATGTATCTGTAAACAGTCTTAGTAAATTGTATTCATAGAATGAATTGAACATAAACATTAATATAACAAACACATTATAAAACAAGAGTAAATAAAGTTTTAAAGATTAAAAAAATATTTTTGAGATTATAAAATAGGATATTGTAAAATTTTATACCACGAGTTGTTAGCATTTAATCATAAGGAAACCAAAAATGTCTATATAGGATTTGTGATATGTTAAACAAGGTAACCATGATTTTTGAGAATTAAAACATGATTGAAACATAAGGATTCCAATGTAAATATCAATACCTCTTAAACGAAAATTTATATTAAAATAAGTATATATATTTAAATATAATACATAAATTTGATTTATATAAATTTTAATAAAAATGAATCTTATTTTCATACTTTTATTTATAAAAAATTTTCAGATTTATATTAGTAAAAATGAATAATAGTTTATTTATATACATTAACTACACAACGTGTGTATAATTAAATTAAATATCATGTACTAATTTTTTATTTAAATAATTATAGAATGCATAAATGAATATATACATATACATATATTAATTTTGAATAATATATATTGTATGTAATTATGGTACTACATGTATGTGGGTGTGTGTAGATGTGTATATATAAATATGTATGTCTATCATGTGTATGAGTAGGTGTGTGAACTAGTCTATTTCATGTTTTTAATATTATTTATTATTTTTAATATGTCTCTAATTTTAGTAGTTTGTGCATTTATTGATTTATTAAAATTTATTATTTTTAATATATGTTTATTTTAATGAAAATTGTATGACTATGGATTGGGAAGCCAACACCATAATCCCAAAATTTATTATAAAATGTAAACATTCAATAAAGGATGGAGAGGATAAATATATGGTAATCAAACCTAAAGAGAATGATAAACAAAGATCATGTAATGTTGATATAATCTCTTTTTGAACTAGCACACCCATCTCCAAGGCCCACCAAGATTAACAGGGTGTCACCCCCAGTTCCACTGGGGGATCTGTCACAATGTGAGTGCTTCATCCACTAGAACATCATTTGAAGAATCTCCAATAACTTCCTCAGATATAGGCCTTCCTACAATTTTATTATTATTTACACCAATGGATGTTTCTACCAATCTTGAATCCTCAGGTGTTATAATGGGCAGTCCTCCATATGTTCCACCATCACCATCACATGTTACCTTTAGATAAGATTTTCCTTCAGCTTAGATAACTCCATGAGCATTTCCAAATTCCTCAGGGAAAATATCACTACTCTTAAACAAGTTTAGGATGCCAAAAAGACTAATACTCTGCTTATCAAAATTGGATGAACTCATAGTCTCTTCCAATATATCCTAAACATATTTCAGAGGATGCGTGCTGGGCACTAGATCCTTCCCATGAAGTACATTTTTATATGCCAAATCACCAATTTCCTATGCTGGTGGGGCCTTCCCATCCTCAGAGGGATGCTTAGATAATTTTATTTTTCAATATATTTATTTTAATATACCCAACATGAATATGTGTGTGTGTTTTATTTAATTTAATTTAAGTTGATTTAATTTAATTATAAATATTTTTTGAGTCATTATAATACATTTTTAATAATACTATTATTTACAAAATTAATATATTGTATTTATTGATTTTTATTATTTTTATGTGTTTGTAATTCATGTAAATGTTATGGATTCAATTTTTTAGATAATTTCATAATTTATTTAATTTTATTTATTCATTTTTTATTAATTTATTTATTATTACACATTCATTAAAAATGTAAAAAATATATTTATGAAAATATATTTGTAATATATATATATACTTATATTTATATATAATAACATATTTATAAATGTATATTTTATATATTTATAAAATTATATTTTTATAATTATATATATATATATATATTTAAAATTATTAATATAATTACAAATGAATAATTATATAGTTAAATAACTATAAAATAATAATAATTATATTTCTTATATTTATAATTATATTAATTAATAGGTTAAAATATATATATATAAATATACAAAATTATTTATAATCATATTAAATTATTTTTAAACGTGTTTTTTTATAATTATAATTATAAATATATATCTATAATTATATTTATAAATATATATTTAAAATTATTTTTATATATTTATAATTATATTAATAATTATTTATTTATAATTATATATCTCAAAAAATATTTACAATTTTATTAATAAATCCAAATATGAAATTCTTTAAATATATTTATAATTATATAAAAATTCATTTATAATTATATAAAATTATATTTATTTATATTTATCTATATATTTGAAATTATTAATTATATTAATTATATTAGTAAATATTTTTCAAAGCTTTTCTAGAAAGACTTTATCAGCACTAGAAAATCACAGACAAAAGCTATCATTATTAGTTCTAGAATTCTAACACTGATAAATATAGGTTTTATCAGTGCTTATTATTTTAGGACTAATAGATCCCCTATTTATTAGTTCTTTTTTAGAAGAGATGAAAAAACCCTTCAGTATATTATCAATGTAACCCTAACCATACTGATTCTCTCACACTGTTCAAGCTCTTGTAGAACTGAAATGTCATTGCTACATTCCATCACTGACGTTCTCCATCACTGTTGCTCTCCCTCGCCACTGCTCTCCCTCACTACCACTCTCCCTCACTTCCATGCACACTCCCTCACTCTCCCTTTCCACCACACACCCTCATCACTGCTATCCCTTACTACCGCTTACCCTCTCTCACAGCCACACGTTGTCCCTTTTTGTCTCTCTACCTCACCATCACACACTCTCTATCCCTCTCATTTGTTGTCACGTTTCCTCACTACTTATCTTTCTCACATCCATTTTCTCTTTCTATTGTGTGCTCCCCCTCATCATCATACACTCTCCCCCACTCTCCCATGGAATAATCAACACTTTAAAATCCGATGGTAGGTGACTTTCTATCTATCATTCAAGCATTAAAAAGTTTTAGTTGTTATTTGTGTGTATTTTTTTCCCAAATATTTGAACAACGCACCACCTCTCTCGAATACCTGATATAACCCTACCCTCACACACTACTTGGGAACCACATGGTTCACCATAGCATTTTGAAGGAGTGTGACGATTTTGGTAATTGATACTTATTTTATGTATCATTTTTACACTAACATGTATTGGTTACACAAATTTTATCAATCCTCCGACCATAAGGAATTTTTGGAGTCAGAGCTTAGATCAAACATCCAATGAAAGGAATAATAAGAATAGATCAAGGTATCCTTATTACTCTCATGGATTAAAATCGAACAAAATTTCCCGTTTTTTCCAAAATCTGAAAAAAAAACCTCAATCCTTTTAATATTTACATTACTGTGAACATCTTCTCATCCCATAGGGAACTCATCAATTCATATTTTTCATCACTTTAATAACCATTATCTTCATCATGAGGTAACTGAACATCATTCACTTATTAAATCAATAACCCCACCTAATATTTATATAATGTTTCAACCTAATTTCCATAATGACCACATTACTCATCATCCAATTAAGATAATAAATGTAGGTTTTTTGATTTTTAGAACTTATTATCAATTATATATGAGTGAATATTTTGGTTTCTAAACATTTTAGTTTTCTTCATATATGAACTTTTTGTTAAATTTTATTAAACTTCACTTTAATTTTCTATAAATATAGTAAAATTAGTTGTGAAAATTAAATTATATCTTTATTTAAATCTCTTCAATGGAATGTTATATTACTAATTTATTTTTAAATTACAATAAACTACTTACAATATTAATCATAAAGTTGAAGATGGGTTATATATATTTATAAATTTTTCATTTTTTCTCATTGATTCTTCATCTTAGCTATGGGAATTGTATAATATTAAAGCATTCATGAAACCCCAATTAAATTGTTCTCACTAATACAAAAACAGGCATTATCAGCACCCAAAACTGGATTTAAGAGCGCTAAAAAAGTTATGTAAAGCTCAGCGCTGATAGGGGTACCCTTTATCAGTGCTAAAAATGAATTGATAAATGCCCTACCTACTGTAGCATAAAATTCTACTGCAGCACACCCAAACAAGACATGAAAAAAAATCAGCTTATCAAACAAGCAGTTCACATAGATAAAATATGATATGGTGGTCAATTTCAGATCAAAGGACGAGAAAAAATCCATACCTAATGTGATGTACTAATTATTAATTATGATTATAAAAAGGTAACATTAAATAAAATCTCCTTGAAATGATATCTTACATTGCCATAGATAAAATATATAGAGAGTGTTCAATGTTAGAACCTTACGAAAAAATTTATTAAGGCATGCATGTGAGTTATTATTTAAGTTTTTGTGTGGTTACGATTCATGTCAAGCCTGGTTATAGAATTTATTTATAGATTTTGAGTTCCTTTTGGTATATATTGACTTAGGACTTCGAGATTTTCCCCTATAGATTCTTCGTGTTAGATGGATTTGGTTAATTCTTGGGACACTTAAAGAAATGTGTTCTTTTGTTTGATGCCTTTATCTCATGGTTTTTTGTCCTCTTTTCATGCCATTTATAGAATTTATAAATGGTGGGAAGAATTATACTTTTTCTTTGCCCATCCTTGACTCTTGATTAGTAGTCATGTAGTTCCTTTATTAGGTGAAAAAATTTATAAGAACCCTAGTGGGTACACTTTCATGGGGAAGTTTCCTATTCATTTTGAACATTTACTATTTTACATACATAAGAAGAGGATGGGTTGTATGACTCCCAGTGAAATCCATGAAACATACCTTTTTGAGGGAGTTTTTTGGGAACCTTGGTTGTTCACAGTTAGGAGAAAACATGTAGTATGGTTATATAGTTTAACTAAATCATTTGGAATGATTAGAACATGGTTAGTTAACTGTTTTTTCAAACTATGAAGAAGAGGGTTTCTTATCCAATGGATCCCAAAAAGTTGGTGAACAATTTAGAAAACTGCCCAACCAGACCGTGAATGTTGCCAATGATATGGAAAAATTTAAGGGATTTCATCCTATTTCCTCCTGTCCCCTTCTCAAAATGTAGTCTTATATCCCTTTATCTTGAAAATTTATCCAATTTAATTCCTATATTCTTTTTTCTTTACCTTTCGTTCTTCTCCCCCTCCCTTTCCTCTTTGTTTTCATCCCTCACAATTAACTCTAGGGATATATGTTTATATTTAGGGTGTGTGATGAATTATTAACGAGGTTTTATTATATAAGGGCTACATAAGACTCTATGAGGTTAGTCTATATGTCTTATGTCATAGGTAATAAATTTTTGGATTGTTTTCCATTTGTTAGTTGTTGTTTTCACTTAAAATTATGTACATTTTAAACAAAAGAGAGATACATTGAGTGATATCAGTCACACCATACATCATATTGAGGTGTGGTAGACTATTAAATGTCACAAATGACCCATGGATCATTATAAAAAAGTATCAACACAATATGAATGCGTTTGGTCAGTTTTACATAAGTCAGTTGTTGTTTTCAGTTAAAATTCTATCCATTTTAAACTAAAGAAAGACACATTGAGTGATACTGGAGACATCATTCCTCAGATTGAGGTGAGGTTGAAACATACACATAAAAAATGATCCATGGATATTTCTCCTAAAATATCAACAATATCCGATAGCATTTGGTCAGTTTTCCGTACACTAGTTTTTGTTTTCACTAAAAATTCTGTCCATTTTAAACAACAGAGAGAGACATTGAGTGATACTGGTCACACCATGACTCTAATTTCAGCGTAGTTGACTTCTAAACATCAAATATGATCCATTGATAATTTTACAAAAGTATCCACAAAATATTAAAGTGTTTGGTGGGATTTCTGTATGTCAGTTGTTGTTTTCACTAAAAATTCTGTCCATTTTAAAGAAAAGAGAGACACATTAGGTGATAATGACCACACCATGCCTTGTATTGAGGATTTTTGACTCATACAAGTCACACATGACCCATTTATCATTATTATAATGTTCCAACACAATTCGAATTCATTTGGTTGTTTTTCTATACGTCAGTTGTTTTTTCCACTTAAAATTCTGTCTATTTTAAACAAAAGAGAGACACTTTGAGTGATACCAGTCACAAAATGCCTCGAATTGATTTGGGGTTGACTCTTACATGTGAAATATGACCCATGGATCGTTTAAATAAAGTATCATCACAAGAAGAATGTTTTTGGTCAGTTTCTTGTATGTCAGCTGTAGTTTTCAAATAAAATGTTATCCATTTTAAACAAAAGAGAGACACTTTGAGTGATACCGGTCACACAATACCTCAACATGTGGCAGAGTCAACTTGTACACATCAAAAATTACCCATGAACCATTCTAAAAAAGTATCAACACAATCCTATATTTTTTGTTAGTTTTTCATATGTTTGTTATTGTTTACTCTTAAAATTCTATCCATTTTAAACAAAAGAGATAAACATTGAGTGATATCGGCCACACCATAACTCGGATTGAGGCAGAATTGACTCATACACATCACACATGACCCATGGATCTTTTTCCTAAAGTATCAACACAATAAGAATGATTTTGGTCAGTTTTCCGTACATCAATTGTTGTTTTCAGTTAAAATTATGTCCATTTTTAATAAAAGAGAGACACTTTGAGTGATACCGGTCACACCGGGCCTCTGATTGAAGTCGGTTTGACTCATACACATCAAAAATGACCCAAGTATTGTTCTACTAAAGTATCAACACAATATGAATGTGTTTGGTTGGTTTTCCATATAACAGTTGTTGTTTTCAATTAGAATTTTGTCCATTTAAAAACAAAAAGAGACACTTTGAGTGATACAGGTCACACCCTACCTCATATTAAGGCAGGGTTAAAGCATTCCTGTAAAAAATCACCGATGGATCATTATAGTAATGTATCAACACAATACTAGTGTGTTTTTTCTATTTTCCATACGTTAGTTATTGTTTTAAATTAATATTCGGTCCATTTTAAACCAAAGAGAGACACTTTGAGAATTACCAGCCACATCATGCATCGAATTGAGGAAGGTTTGACTCATAAAAGTCCCAAATGACCCATTTATAATTGTCCTAAATTATCAATACAATCCAAATTCATTCGGTAGGTTTTCCATATGTCAATTGTAGTTTTCACTTAAAAGTTTCTCCATTTTAAACAAAAGAGAGACACTTTGAGTGATACCAGTCACACCATGACTAGGATTGAGGCAGGGTAAACTCATACATGTAAAAAATGACCAATGTATTGGTATTATAATGTATCAACACAATATGAATGTGTTTGGTCATTTTTCTATACGTCAGTTGCTATTTTCACTTAAAAATCTATCCATTTTAAACAAAAGTGATACACTTTGAGTGATACCAGCCACACCGTGGCTCAGATTGAGTCTAGGTTGACTATTACATGTCATAGGTGATAAATGGGTCATTTTCCTAAAGTATCAACATAATCCTAATGCATTTGGTTGGATTTACGTACGTCAGTTGTTGTTTTAATTTAAAATTTTGTCCATTTTAAACAAAAGAGAGACACTTTGAGTGGTACTGGTCACATCGTACCCCGAATTGACTCATGATTAACTCTTCCACATCAGAAATGAATGATTCATCATTTTCATAATGTATAAACACAATTAAAATTTTTTTGTTCAGTTTTCCGTACGCCAGTTTTTGTTTTCACTTAAAATTCAGTTCATTTTAAAAAAAAGGAAGACACTTTGAGTGATATCTACCACACCGTGCCTTGTATTGAGGTGAGGTTGACTCTTAAACATCAAAAAATGACCCATCCATCATTCACCTAAATTATCATCCCAATCTTAATGCATTTGGTTAGCATTCCATACATTAGTTTTGGTTTTCACTTAAAATTCTGTCCATTTTAAACAAAAGAGACACTTTGAGTGATACCGGTCACACCGTGCCTAATATTGAGGCGGGGTTGACTCATGCACAACATAAATGACCCAGGGATCATTTTTCTAAAGTATCAACTCAATCTGAATGTGTTTGGTAAGTTTTTTGTATGTTAGTTGTTGTTTTCACTTAAAATTCATTCCATTTTAAACAAAAGAGATACACTATGAGTGATATCGGTAACACCATGACTCAGATTGATGAGGGGTTGACTCATAAATTTCACAAATGACCCATGGATCTTTCTCCTAAAGTATCAACATATTCTAATTGTGTTTGGTTGGTTTTCGTACACTGGTTGTTGTTTTCACTTATAATTTTGTCCATTTTAAACAAAAGAGAGACACTTTGAGTGTTACCAGCCACATCATGCCTCAGATTGAGGTGTAGTTGAAACATACACATCACATATGACCCATGTATCATTGGACTAAAGTATAAACACAATCCGAATCCATTTGGTCGGTTTTCCGTACATCAGTTGTCGTTTTCTTTTAAAATTCTGTCAATTTAATCAAAAGAGAAATACTTTGAGTGATACCAGTCACACCATGCCTCATATTGAGGCGGGGTTGACTAGTACACATCAAAAATTACCCATGGGTCATTGTGCTAAATTTAAAACATAGATTTCTTGTGGGAGACCCTATAGAGGATAGAGGTTCCAACAATGTTTATTTTCTTATTATGGATAATCAGAAAACATATGATTTCTACCAATGAAAATGTTCAATGCATGTGAATCCATTTGGAATCTCAATGATCATACTGCAATCAATTTGGGGCAGACACGTTTACTCGTATTTTCTTTGAATGTGAGTGGGTATACGTGATATGAATGTATTTTAGAGATTTTACTGGTTTTTGTAATCCAAAGCCCAAAGAAAAGTGGTTCATCATTCTTGCATGTTGTTGGTGCACTTCATATATTAATATTGACAAATGACTCATTAGATAAATGATATTTTATTTAATAACAATTAAAATTTTCCTAGGATCATTTACATATATAAATGTTTCATCTTCTGATCTATGTGAACCCCTCTCAAAAATTTCCTCAAATTGTAAACGTCCCCAAGTGAGATCTTCATGATATCTATATACAGTCTTCCATCAGGTATGTGGCCCACTCATTTAAAAAAATCAATATCTTCCTGTGAATATGAGGTTTTTTGACTATCATCGTAGTACTACAAAATATATAAATAAATAAATAATAAATAATTTAAATTAAATAGTTGTTTTTTTCGAAAATACCTCTTTAGGGATGCTATTTTGTTGATGGAAAACGATCTCTCTCATAAATTTACAAACATAATACCTAAAATCCGAATAGTTTGTTTATTTTTGACACTACCAAAACATTGATCATTAAATTATATAACTTTTTTTTAGAACTAAAATGTAGGATGTGTTGTCTTATAAATTCAGAAACTCTATCATGTGTGGTGGGTTTGTTGGATATCTTTGCATTGAATCAAAAAAATAAATCTTTGGAGTATTCATGTTCACTGCAATTAGCAGCCAATGATACCTAAAAACCCAAAAATTCATAAGTAATGAAATAATTGATAATATAATTGATGTTCTTTAATCTTAGAGTTTTACCCCTTAATTGTTGATATTATGAAGTGTCTTTCATACATATTCTTGCTTTCAAATGTTTTTAGCAAGCCTTTCACTATTTCATCCATTTTTTATGGCTCTAATTTTGTTAGTTATGTTGATGTGGTATGACGACTAACGAGTCTGAATTTTGGATCATAGAGAAATTCCTTCAACTATTTATCATATATACGCATGCCAATAATATAAAATGCATTTAGTCATAATTAGCAAATTATATTAGCTTTTAGAAAATAAATTCTTGAAAACATACCTCGTATATAAATTTACAATTGTGACGCCTAGCCAACCGTATTCAAGGATGTCGTTTACATTTTTAGCATCAATGAAATCTTGAATTCCCCCTCTATATATATTCTTTTCAAAGATAATATGACTACTACAACTTTTTAGCTACATATCAACATGAGTCTTCAATGACGGTAATTGTTGATATAGAATAGGAGGTGCTATTGTTCATTCAGTAGATCTTTTAGATTAGTTGGTTGGTACTTTAAATGCTTTTGATCCACCATTTCATGTCACACCCTTTTCTTTCTCCATATATAAAAACATTCATTGGTTCAGAACTTTTTTCATTAAATGGTAAAGGTTTAGCTTAAAAAAATGGAAATAAATACCTCTTTGTCCATATGTACGCTAACAAGTTGTGATGACCATGCAAAAAATGTCCCAATAGCCTTTTCGACTGTATGAATATCATCGTCATCAAGTGGAATAGGTATATCTGCATTTGGATCATGAGATATAGTAATCGTCAATTTTAGATGACCTATTGGAAGTGGTCTATTATGTAGCTTGTCCTTTGGGATGTAGAACACCATAGACCTCACTAAAAGGTGACAGGTGGGTGTTGATAGATATAAATAACAGCCTTTATCGCCCTGTATAAGATCAGTATAGGAAAAGTATCAGTGTTTTTCTGATTCTAATTTCATGGGAACTATTATTGGAATATTGATTTCCACAACTAAGAAAGCTCTTTGAGGGGAATGGCTCGCCTCAAGGCTGGTGGGGGTGGGGCAGGATCTTTACACGCTGGTTGTTCTTTAGATGTGTCTTCTCCTTACATCCCACACATAAATGTTTCTAGAAACTCTCCCTACCATTAAAATATTTCTTTAATAGTAGCATGTATTTCTCTTATTTGTTTTATTTCTTCATTTATTTCATCTATTTTTTTTTAAATATACTCAGGGTGTCACCCCAAGCCCTACACTTATGACAAAACCCTATTGTTCTAGCCACTACAAAGCTGTCGATAATAGGTTGGAATCTTCTATAGAAGTAGATGATTCCTATGACTGTTAGATATATGAAAATAAGTAATTATTATATAATAGAAATTTAAAACAAAACTTTTTATCGTTCCATACTTATACATATTTCCCACACTTTTGTGTGTTATCATCTACTAGATTCCCTTATTTATTCACATGTTCCTCCTTCCATAGCACATGATGTGGGATGGAAGTGTCTTTGGATTTATACTCATCAATCAACATATAAATATAGAAAGATAATTATGATATTGTTTCTTGGAACATAACAATATTACTGTAAATTTAAAATTCATTCCATTTTCTTTTCAAGTGAAGTGTACCGCATCCTTGGTTTACGACAGGGGTATGTTGGTTTTGATGGAAGTTCCTTATTTTCAATTCTGATTTGCTATTTCAAAAAAGAAATATTGACAATAAAAGTGATGAATACATGTATCCTCAAATAACGTATTATCAGCCACAATGTACCTAAAACATTTCATCCTCACGACGACCAATAAATGCATCCCATGCTTCTTGGGATATCAGGTGAGTGTAGACAAGGGGTGGGTGCAAGTTTATTTTACCTTTAGAATCTTTTAGGTCACATTTTGTTAAAATAGTGAGAAAAAATTAATGAATCCTTCGTGTAAGCCTTAATACATAATTCTTGTGTTAATAATCTACTATAATTGACTCTTCAAGGTATTGAGAAAAGTAATTCACTATTTTTATTTTATTTACTAATAAATTAAAGAAATAATATCATAATATTATTGTAATTTCTTCCCAGATCACAGACTTCAGCCCCGACACAACATGGTGCCATGAATCTATGTCAATCAGCACATGTTGCCGAGTGACAATTCCAATGTAAGTACTAAACAATGACTTGTTGGGATTCACATTTTTCCCTCGTGCATTCCATCCAACATCAAATTTGATGGATTTGCATTTCACCTTATGAACTTTGGATAAAACCGTCAAACTACAACACACCTATGTTTTCTCCGACGTCGGTCCTTCATCCCCAACCATTTCATCGATATCAACATCATAAATATATTCATATGAAATGGTAGAAATAGCATGTGCTGATAGTTGTTGGACCTCAAAACAAGGAGTAGCAACAGGTTCAGAAACTTGTTGTTGCCCTGCACTATGAGCAGTGACAGCAGCAGCAACAGCTTGAGAGATTTGTTCAGCCTCAAGGTAAGGAGCACCAGAATGTTCAAAAGTCATTATATGCAAAAGTGGTTGAACAGTTAATTTAGATTACAAAAATTATGTAATGATTAAATAATAAGATGTGATAACAAAATCTATATTACAAACAAAATATAACATGTTTATTGAACTCTCATTGTTTTTTTAAAATTCTAAATAGATTTGACAACTCTATCGAATATCCAAATCCCTTCATTGAGGTCTCCTCTAACATACAAAATGTCAACTACCTTGGGACAACTGAGAAATGATTTCAATGTACGACAGGAAAGATCGTCCTTAATTGAATTTTCATCAGACCCTTCCGTTGTTTTGGATGATAAGAGAACAAATGACCACTTTTAGTTTGGTGGATCTGGAACATAAAATACATGTATCTCTAGTGATTTCATTATAAAATATTTTTATTTGTACCCTTATTTACTAAAATCAACTTTCACAAATCCCAATTCATCTATTTTTACACCACTTTTATTATCTACCCATTTGCATTGAAAAATAAGCAATTGGAATGTCATGTAACCCATCTCCCAAATTTGTTTGATAATTCCAAAGTATGACATATTCGCATAAATTGGATTTCAGTCATTACTACCAAAAACCTGAATCACTTTAGCCATAAGTGAAACTCCACAATTTTGCATGGTACTATCTATATCATGTTCGTCTATATTGAATGTATAATCATTAATTTCATAACCATTGAAAGATAATACATACACACCTGGTCCAGCGTGTAACGACCCAAAATTTTGAATAAATCTTGTTTACTAATTTCATGTGTTATTTTATTTTATTTTTATACTCAACCAAAAATGTTTTATTTGATAAACATGATTATAATTAAAATGAGATCAGTGGGTTTTGACTATTATATAACCATCGGTCAATATGACCGCTGTGAACAAAATGTTTTGATTATTGTGTCTAAATATAAGTAATCTTGGTTAATTATTATAAAAAGAAGATTTGATGGCCTCACCTAGTAGTCTTGGACCGATCGAAGCCCATCTAACAGATCTTGGGAAGGAGGTAGCACCATTGGGCTTTGCTCTGGATCAAATCCAATCCAAACTTCATCATGTGAAGCTGGAACGGAATCGCCTTCGTGAGAAGTTCAAACTGATAGAAATTACTACTCAGGCAATGTTGACTGAGCCGCCCCAAGCTTCTATCACCCTAGCACACCTTACTCTTAGGTCCTATGCTGGTATTATAAGGGGCTATGTAACGAGACCGTAACTACCTTGTGTAATCCTTGTTTTAAATAAAAATTGGGATTTCTTCTTATGATGAAGTTTATGAATTTTGAAATGACCGGATAAATATAGTATGCATATTTTTTATGAATTTTAGAAAAAGGATATTTTAAAAATGTTTATGTAAACCTTAAATAATTAAAAATGTGTAATGATTTTCAAAAAATGGTCTTCTACAATTATGTTGAGTACAAAATTTGGAGTCTAATAAGATCAACTTAATTTTTGATGAATAGTAAATTATGAATAGTGATTTTACGCTTAGGATTAGTAAGGTGACCAAATGGATTTGTAATCTCACTTAAAGAAAGTTTTAAAATAATCTAGGAACCTTGATTAAGTAATGTGATTCAATAAAATGGTTAAATAACGGTTTCATAAATTATTATTCAAGTATTAGTTTTTTCGGATGAATAGTGTTTTTTAATTAAAAATTTAATTAAAAATAATTAGAAAATTATTTTTATAAAAATGACTTTATTTTTGAACTAAGAGCATCGATATTATGTTAAGGTAATTTTTGTGGATTTTTCTGAAAAAAATGAATTTTCGATGAATAGTGTTTTTATTTAAAAATTAAATTAAAAATATTTACAAAATTATTTTTATAAAATGGATTTCATTTTTGAAATCAGAGCATTGATATTTGGTTAATGTGAAATTTTGGGATTTTTCTGAGAAAGTTGAATTTTCAGTGAATAGTAAAAATACAGTTTTAGGGTTTCAGTATGTTTAATGACATCATAACGGTGTCATGATGATGTCATGAAATCTTTTGAGGGTTGGCCGGCCAAGGGTGATGAATTATTGTTTTGGGGGCCCCATGTGGCCTAACTCCATGATAAATGCCAAGGGAGAGCACATGGGTTTGAAAAAAGCACATGCGAGGTGTCCCTTGGCCATTAATGCTTTGTCCCCTCACTTTCCCTATAAATACCCACCCTTTCCTTCTTTAGTTTTCACTCCCAACCCTCCCCCAATGAAGTTATGGTCTTCTTACCTCCCAAAGAGTCCTCCCAAGGTGCCCCCAAGGCCTCAAGGTCCAATCCTTTGAGTTTCAAGAGTCACGTTTTAATGTAAGGGATCCGACCCCTCTCTTTCTTTTCATGTAATCTCTTTTATGTCATTCCTATTATGCTCCATGTTTTTATGTGAGAGGATGTTCTTTTATATTCCTCTTACTTCCCTTTCATGTTTATATGATGAGAGATCCCCTCTTACTCTCATAATTTAATTTTATGAAAGTTTAAGTGACGCCGTTAGGCTGCCGAATTTTTAAGGGATTCTTTCACCCTTCTCATTTTTCAAGTTCGATTTTCATGTCAAGTCTTTCAAGTTCCTTTTTATTATGTTGGGGTATGATCTCTATATCTATCATAATGATCTCTTATGATCATATGATGAGGGACCCTATTTGATCTTGTCAAATCATTTTCTTTTGAAGTTAAGTGACGCCGTAAGGCTGCCGAATTTTCATAAGAGAAATCTAATCTTTTTTCCTTCCATGTTTTTCATTTCAAATGGTATGTCCCTCAAATTTCATTACCATGTCCATATGTCCTTCTTACTCTTTCACCATACTGTTTTATGGATCATTTATGAGTGGGTGACCCATGTCCCCTCTCATTTCAATGTTTTCTAAAACCCTGAAACTTAGCCGTTATGCTGCAGAATTTTCCCTTCAAAATGCCTCTCTCTTTTCTCAAAAATTATTTTATGTTAGAAAGTGAATACTCAAAGATCCTATTTCTACAAGGGTATTCACATATATACCAAAATGTTCTATTTTAAAATTTGGGATTTACATACATGAGACCCACCTTCCTTTTCTGTGGGTTTTAAAGTGATATAAACATCATGTCTTTAAAGCAGTTTTTAAAAAGTTATGATTATGAAATGAAACCCATTTCCTTTATGCTATATGGGTTATTTATGAAATGTTTGATGATGATATATGTGGCTCACATGATAATAAAGGCAAATTTAAGGGTGCGCCCTGATAGCGCTCCAATGCATTGGGTAATGATGTAACCACTAGAGATTACAATTTTCACGATACCTTGGTGAATAACCTTGGTAATTTTCAAATGACACCTTGGGGATGGACCTTGGTGATATGTTCATGATTGTCTATGTTAAATTATGTAGCCACATCTTCAAGTTATGAAAAATGTTGTTTTTATTATGAAATGCCTCATGATTTCTTTCTCATGCCTTAAAGATCTTTTCATGTCCTTATTGAAGTATATCAAGTTTACATGTAAAATGGTCCTCTTGTTTCCCTTACCGGGCCTTCTGCTCACCCTTTCTTTTGATGTATGTCCCCAGGTTATGAGATGCAGTAATGAACCTAGAATGAACATAAGGAGACACCTTTCAAGTGTTTAAGAAGAATGTTTTATGTTGTTTTCATGTATTATGTTCCTGGTTTCCAAGACACTAGACCTTAAAGATCCTCAGTTTTGTGTAATGTAATGAAAGTTTATGTTATAAAAAGGCGGGATGCTATAGTTGGTATCAAAGGATGGTTTAGTTATTTGTGGATATTAGGATATAAAAACTTTAGGAAGAACCCTATAGAAATGTTTAAATATAGGAAATCTTCCTGGTATTTTGGAGAGTATTGAGTAAGGGGTTTCCAAGAAAATACATCCCTGTCTGGATACGAGCAGGTAGAGGTGTCTCTGGAATAGATGTACATAGGGGTAAAACCCGAAAACACTGCTTTGAGCTAGACTCGAACGGGAACTGGTACACGACAACGGGCCTTGCTGCACTCTTGGTTACGACACTCCCGGGGGATATGCTTTGGTAAATTCATAAGCTTAGTATGAACCATTGTTAAAGGATCAAAGATAAAATAAAATAAAGGTTCACATAAGAATATATGATCATGGATAACCTAGATGGGAACCTAGGGGATCACAAGTTAGGGTATACTTTTCAACTACAAGTTATCCTTATATGCTTTAAGTTTCTTTTCTTGATTATTGGCTAAGTATTTAAGCCCCTAATTATAGTTTCTTTTCTTAGTTAATGGCGGGAAATGGAAGAACATGTCTCAACAACCAATGTGTTAGGAAATGCTACGATTGCCGTATTAAGATGACAGAGATGATTAGGGGATTAAAATATGATTTTTATTTTGGAAGACGTTCACTATTTTGGGGAAACTATATTATCGAGGTAAATAGATTACAACGGTATTTTCATTGAGGAGTAAGGTTGACTTATATTTTGAAGAATCGATGAATTTAAGGTGGACTTATAGTAATTTAGGTTACTTACGGGAATGATTAACCTATCTTGGATAAAATATGTTTAGGTTAGCTACTTTTGTTATAATATGTTAGGAGTGGTTGATGTTGTTTGGAGATGAACAATGAAGTTTATTTTGGAAGACTATGTTATCAAATCTTTCTTGTATTTGGGTTTCAATCTTAGTTTGGTTTATTTTGAGGAATCTTAAGGACCATTATTTACGGAATGGACTATGATGAACTTTGGGTAGTACCATGGAACTTGAATATTTAAAAGTAGTTTCCATTCCTATGGGATTATTTCTTTTTGAAGAATTTTTTTTACCTTACTCTTTCTGTTTTTGGGATAATGTTTAAAGATAGAAGAAATAGATAGTTGATCTTTTGTGGATTATGTGATTCTCTAGAAGACGATTCTTGTGTTTTGATGAGACGAAGTAGTTTTGAATGCTCATAGTTTAGAGAAAGATTAGTTTTGGGTAGAAACTTATTAAAGGATTAAACTCTACATGAAGGTAGATATATTTCCTTATGTTTTTGTTCTATGTTGTAAATGAATTCCTCAAAGTTATGAAAAGGAACGTAAAACAAAAAGGTTGTTGGTTTACGTTTCCTACTAGGTAATCAAAGACCGCTTGAACACATCATAATTTTGGGATTTTCTGGTGGTTAACTTCCTCCTAATCATGTTTTCTATCACTCTCCTTTAGGATGTGACCCTTTGTTTTCTCCTCCATGTCCATGTTTCCTACATGGAATCCAAGTATGAGTAAACTCGGGTGGCCTTTGTACTCCCTTTTATTTCTTTTAAAGTAATAGTGTTACTGACTCTTTTACCGATGTGGGACATTCAATGAAGTTTCAAAACCCAATTTTAAAAAATTGCGAGGATGCAATTTCTTAAGGGGGGAAGATTGTAATGACCCGAAATTTTGAATAAATCTTGTTTACTAATTTCATGTGTTATTTTATTTTATTTTTATACTCAACCAAAAATGTTTTATTTGATAAACATGATTATAATTAAAATGAGATCAGTGGGTTTTGACTATTATATAACCATCGGTCAATATGACCGCTGTGAACAAAATGTTTTGATTATTGTGTCTAAATATAAGTAATCTTGGTTAATTATTATAGAAAGAAGATTCGATGGCTTCACCTAGTAGTCTTAGACCGATCGAATCCCATCTAACAGAGCTTGGGAAGGAGGTAGCACCATTGTGCTTTGCTCTGGATCAAATCCAAGCCGAACTTCATCATGTGAAGCTGGAACGAAATCGCCTTCGTGAGAAGTTCAAACTGATAGAAATTACTACTCGGGCAATGTTGACTGAGCCGCCCCAAGCTTCTATCACCCTAGCACACCTTACTCTTAGGTCCTATGCTGGTATTATAAGGGGCTTTGTAACGAGACCGTAACTACCTTGTGTAATCCTTGTTTTAAATAAAAATTGGGATTTCTTCTTATGATGAAGTTTATGAATTTTGAAATGACCGGATAAATATAGTATGCATATTTTTTATGAATTTTAGAAAAAGGATATTTTAAAAATGTTTATGTAAACCTTAAATAATTAAAAATGTGTAATGATTTTCAAAAAATGGTCTTCTACAATTATGTTCAGTACAAAATTTGGAGTCTAATAAGATCAACTTAATTTTTGATGAATAGTAAATTATGAATAGTGATTTTACGCTTAGGATTAGTAAGGTGACCAAATGGATTAGTAATCTCACTTAAAGAAAGTTTTAAAATAATCTAGGCACCTTGATTAAGTAATGTGATTCAATAAAATGGTTAAATAACGGTTTCATAAATTATTATTCAAGTATTAGTTTTTTCAGATGAATAGTGTTTTTTAATTAAAAATTTAAATAAAAATTATTAGAAAATTATTTTTATAAAAATGACTTTATTTTTGAACTCAGAGCATCGATATTATGTTAAGGTTATTTTTGGGGATTTTTCTGAAAAAAATGAATTTTCGATGAATAGTGTTTTTATTTAAAAATTAAATTAAAAATATTTAGAAAATTATTTTTATAAAATGGATTTCATTTTTGAAATCAGAGCATTGATATTTGGTTAATGTGAAATTTTGTGATTTTTCTGAGAAAGTTGAATTTTCAGTGAATAGTAAAAATACAGTTTTAGGGTTTCAGTATGTTTAATGACATCATAACTGTGTCATGATGATGTCATGAGATCTTTTGAGGGTTGGCCGGCCAAGGGTGATGAATTATTGTTTTGGGGGCCCCATGTGGCCTAACTCCATGATAAATGCCAAGGGAGAGCACATGGGTTTGAGAAAAGCACATGTGAGGTGTCCCTTGGCCATTAATGCTTTGTCCCCTCACTTTCCCTATAAATACCCACCCTTTCATCCTTTAGTTTTCACTCCCAACCCTCCCCCAACGAAGTTCTGGTCTTCTTACCTCCCAAAGAGTCCTCCCAAGGTTCCCCCAAGCCCTCAAGGTCCAATCCTTTGAGTTTCAAGAGTCACGTTTTAAGGTAAGGGATCCGACCCCTCTCTTTCTTTTCATGTAATCTCTTTTATGTCATTCCTATTATGCTCCATGTTTTTATGTGAGAGGATGTTCTTTTATATTCCTCTTACTTCCCTTTCATGTTTATATGATGAGAGATCACCTCTTACTCTCATAATTTCATTTTATGAAAGTTTAAGTGACGCCGTTAGGCTGCCGAATTTTTAAGGGATTCTTTCACCCCTCTCATTTTTCAAGTTCGATTTTCATGTCAAGTCATTCAAGTTCCTTTTTATTATGTTGGGGTATGATCTCTATATCTATAATACTGATCTCTTATGATCATATGATTAGGGACCCTATTTTATCTTGTCAAATCATTTTCTTTTGATGTTAAGTGATGTCGTAAGGCTGCCGAATTTTCATAAGAGAAATCTAATCTTTTTTCCTTCCATGTTTTTCATTTCAAATGGTATGTCCCTCAAATTTCATTACCATGTCCATATGTCCTTCTTACTCTTTCACCCTACTGTTTTATGGATCATTTATGAGTGGGTGACCCATGTCCCCTCTCATTTCAATGTTTTCTAAAATCCCGAAACTTAGCCGTTATGCTGTAGAATTTTCCCTTCAAAATGCCTCTCACTTTTCTCAAAAATTATTTTATGTTATAAAGTGAATACTCAAAGATCCTATTTCTACAAAGGTATTCACATATATACCAAAATGTTCTATTTTAAAATCTGGGATTTACATACATGAGGCCCACCTTCCTTTTCTGTGGGTTTTAAAGTGAAATAAAGATCATGTCTTTAAAGTAGTTTTTAAAAAGTTATGATTATGAAATGAAACCCATTTCCTTTATGCTATATGGGTTATTTATGAAATGTTTGATGATGATATATGTGGCTCACGTGATAATAAAGGAAAATTTAAGGGTGCGCCCTGATAGCGCTCCAATGCATTGGGTAATGATGTAACCACTAGAGATTACAATTTTCACGATACCTTGGTGAATAACCTTGGTAATTTTCAAATGACACCTTGGGGATGGACCTTGGTGATATGTTCATGATTGTCTATGTTAAATTATGTAGCCACATCTTCAAGTTATGAAAAATGTTGTTTTTATTATGAAATGCCTCATGATTTCTTTCTCATGCCTTAAAGTTCTTTTCATGTCCTTATTGAAGTATATCAAGTTTACATATAAAATGTTCCTCTTGTTTCCCTTACCGGGCCTTCTGCTCACCCTTTCTTTTGATGTATGTCCCCAGGTTATGAGATGCAGTAATGAACCTAGAATGAACATAAGGAGACGCCTTTCAAGTGTTTAAGAATAATGTTTTATGTTGTTTTCATGTATTATGTTCCTGGTTTCCAAGACACTAGACCTTAAAGATCCTCAGTTTTGTGTAATGTAATGAAAGTTTATGTTATAAAAAGGCGGGATGCTATACAGCGAAAAGCCATCAAAGTCGTTCTAAAATTGAATTCATATTTTCAGCTAATTACTTAAAAATATTTTCACAAAACCATCCTATAAAATGGTGATTATATATATTTGATATCCAATTTTCATCCCCCGATGAATTCAACTATCTAATAATTTATTTGTGGGTTTCAACATATGAGGAAACGTCCCAAAATTTATACAAGACATAAAGGTGGGACAACTCTCGATATGTAATATTGATTGTCACAATATCTCTTCTAGAAATTCCCTCACCCTCAATGCATCCAGTGTGACGAAATTTTTGGAGACCAATTCTTTCCAGATCATATAATTATTCAGTACATAATTCAATGGATTCTTCAACAAAATATCACTATACAATACATCCCTTTGCCCGACATCGATTTTAGACATACCCTTTCAAAATAATCATATTCCATTCAATGGGCTACATCCATATATAGTGCATAGGACCCCAAAGTTGAATCTCTCCCACCAAGTGAACCATCAATGAACCATCATATCAAAGAATGATGGTGGGAAGAACATTTCTAATTCACATAATATGAGGACATTTTCTCTTTCCATAGATGGAAATTATGCTGGGTCAAAAACACTACTGCATATAGCTTTGAAAAAAAACAATGTTTGGTTAATGTATGATGAACATTCTGGGTGAAAATGCAACCTAAATCTATAGGAATTAAATATCTCATCAAAACATGGCAGTCATGTGATTTCAAACCTTTTAACTTCAAATCATTCATTGAAACAATGTTCTTAATATTTGTTGAATACACCTATGGAACCTTTACATCACTGAAGAAGTTGCAAAACTGATATCTCTCCTCCCAGGAATGAGTGTAAGTAGCTGGAGGAAGAAACATTCAATTTTCACCCTTCACGGGAGGCAACTCTTCTCATATTCCCATGTCAACCATGTCCAACCTTGCCTTAATTCCATCCTTTATTTTTCCTAGAGCATTTAGCAATGTTACAATACCACTGTCACATACATTTTTTCACATACATCACATCAAGAAAATGTTTGACGTACAGATATTTCCTTTATGGTAATTAAAAAAAATGATCTCTTTTTCCAACCAATTTTCTTATGGTATTCTGAAAATGGTTTTCCAAAAACTATGTTCACATCTTTCACTTTTTCAAACAACTGATCATCTGTTAGTGGAGACAATGTTTTGCGTTGTTCTGAACTTCCATTAAATGATGCCGTACAAGATCGGTACTTATGCAGATGAGGTAGAAATCTATGATGTCTCAGAAACAAATATTTTGATGAATTTTTCAACCTAATTGCTTCCATATCTTCTTCCCACATGGGACACCCTTGAGTTACTTTGCTATAGCCTAAAAAATTTCCATAAGTAGGGAAATAATATATCATCCCATACAACATTGCTCTCAATGTGTAGAATTCAATTTTATAAGAATCATACCACATAACACCTGAATCCCTCAATAACTTCAAATCATTGATCAAAGGATCCAAATAAACATCAATATCGATTACTGGTTGTTTTGGTCCTGATATAAGCATATATAACATGATAAATTTCCATTTTATGCATAACCAGGGTGGAAAGTTATAATTTACCAACACAATAGGCCATGTACATTGAGTTCTCATTTTAAAACCAAAAGGATTCACTCCATTTGTAGATAATGCAAGAAGAAGGTTTCTCAGCTCATTTCCAAAGTCAGGATACTCATGATCAATTCTATTCCATTGAGGTGAGTCAGTTAGGTGGCGTAATTTCCCATCATTATTTCTTTTATCTGCAATCCATGACAATTGTCTTGAAGTTTCTTCACTTCCATATAGACGCCTAAACCGTGGATTGATTGGAAAGTACCATAAAACATTCGTAGGACTAGATTCATCTTTCTTTTATCAAAAAGCACCAGACTTGGGGCATTATTTAAGTTATTTATTCTCTTTTCGAAACAATATACAGTCTTTTGGGAAGGTAAGTTTTCTTTCAGAAATCATTCCCATCGAGCATAGATTTGGTTTAGCTTCATATGTCTAAATTGGGAGCTCAATATCTTCCGAGTGCATGTCATTAAATAGAGAAAGTAGTTTCGTAAAACTGATATCACTCAATCCATTGCCTGCTTTCAATTTATACAACTTCAGTGTAGCTTTCAATGTTGTATAATTAGTGCAACCAGATTAAAATGGCTTCTTTACACAAATCTTTAACTTCTCAAATAATTTTGGGAAATCACGGAGTTCATCTTCAACTGTCCTTGTCATTTCCACAATACGATCTTCATCATCATTGACATCTTTAATCACATCCTCCATATGGGCTTCATCATTATCCATATTTTTAATCATATCTAATGATCTATAAAACATAGTTTTATCCCAGCAAGTAGCTACATTTTCTTTTTATCCATGTTTTTTCCAACATTTATAACTTCGATCAATTCTATGACTTATCAAATGTTCTTCCAACTCCACTGGATTAATTAGTCTAGAATAACAACAATGTAATCATAGACAAAGGATTTGAGAAGGATCCTTTGCATGATCCATTGCAAACATGATGAACTCTTTCACTCTATTCTCATATTGTATTTCAAAACGATTAGTATCCATCCAATATTTATTCATCTCCATCCTATTTGAATGTGAAATATTTTTATTTTATGATTCAAATACACAAATAAATACTTCCAAATATAGTAGAAGAGAACCACTTCCTTATAAAAATAGATATTAATAGAGCCTAAACATTTCCAATAAAGATTTGTAAATTAATAGAACCAGGATAGCCCCCCATCAAAATCAATGCACGTTCCACCCCCTTACCAATAGTTCAAGCACCCACCACACTTGCATCAAAACATTAAACATCCTTTTAACCACCCCTACCAGCCACCTCATTCATAAAAAAATAATCACATCAAACAGCCCAAAAATAGTGACCAAACACAAATAAAATGAAAACAAGGATACAATTTTTATAAGAAAACTAATATAGTAGAGACATTTCCAAAAACAAAGGGGATCACATGGGAGACAAATAATGTAGGTTTATTGAAAATTACTATGGAATATCATAGGTTTTGTTACCCAAATTAACATAAGAAATAGAAAATTGAGGTTAGTGAACATAAATTCTATCATGAACATCTAAAGGATATGAAATAACTCTCCCACACCATCCCCAAATGTGTTACTAATATCCATAGACACGTCTTACATCCATTCTATAAAAAAGAACATTCTCATACAAAGGGATAAAAACAATACCTTAGTGTTAAAAAACTCACACATAAGGGAGAAGGACCACATCGATCATCCCTAACCAAAACTCAATCCTCCAGTCACTAACTATTAATACCTTACATAATATTGAAAATATTTTTGAAATTAATTTTATAAATAAATTATTTCCCAAAATCATGACATTTAGATTAGAAACATTCCCATCCATTTAGGTAAAATAGAAATATGATTCCTTTTCTTCTTATGAATCATTAAATTTGTAAAAACACACTAACCAACTCAATAAAATTCATATTTTCACAAGAATTTGAAGCTAAAGGGAATTAAATGATTCCTTTGAAAATAATTCATCTTTATCTTTTAGTATCAATTGAATGAGGGTATTGGTTAATAAAGGGTTGAGGTCAATAACTCATGAAATAATCATTACTAGACTCTCAAACCAAACTCACCAGATCCCAAATTTTTATCATCTAAAAGATAACCATCCGATAAAATAAAACTACACCTTACTGAAACTAAGAAACACCATGAATCATGGGGAACTCATACTACCGATTCCCCACTACATCACCATTGAAATAGATCAGCTATGCATTTATGTTACACCTTGAGATATTGAACCCTATTACATAATCCCTACCATACAACTATAAAATCTCACCACTCCCTTATTCCTCATTCAATTATGACCACAACTCAAGGAACCATCTTTAGCCTTCTATGAAACTCGAAGAAAAACACTCTTGATAACATCATCTTAATCCCTCTTCTACAACCAAAACCTCCAACATAAACTCCCAACCTTCCATAGAATCTCTAACCTCAAAGATGACTCAAAATTATAGGTTTTCATTTATTCATCATCCCAGTGTTCTAAAAAATAGACCATCAATGCACAGATGTGAATCCCAAGGGAAAGCACACTATATCCAACTTGATTGAATTAAATGATATTCTGTATACCCTCATACTTCTATATCTAGGGAATAAAACTCATCCTAAAACAACTTTTGACTGAACATGATTTTCCTTGAATTATTCTCCAGCCACCCTTAAAAGTAATCCCACAACCAAGGAAACTCATAAATGAGCTAGAATATTTTCCAATTCAAAACCCTCCTCAACTGCATCTACAAAATTCGTAACCTTAGGACCCAACACCTAGACATTAAACATCACCACCTCCTACTATTGAAATTTTTCAACACTCTTTCTACTTCTAGCGCACTTTACCATGATAATGTTTCAACATGTATAAGCATCAAAATTAATCATTTTAATCCAAAAAATTAAATAACATACCAACACCAACGAATAATCTTCCACCATTAAAGAATTATATATACCCCAACATGTATAAACAACAAAACCAATTCATAATAAATCACAAAATATTATATTCCTATGAAATCATCACTATCAGACCCTCCAATAACACAACCACCTCATCACCCCATGCCACCATTTTTAAATCCCTTGAAAAATCTGACAACCTATTTTCTCCTTCTCACTACTCACATTTACAATAGTGTTTTTAGAATAATCTTAATCTTGAAAATAACTTAACAAAACCATATAAGTATTAAAAAATTAACATGGAAAAAATTTAACCCCTTCATGCATTTTTGAAATAATGTGACCTAAAAATGTATCCCAAACACATAACACAACCCAAACCAAAAAAATCTAAAAAACCATTGTGAATATTAGAATAAGGAAAAAAGGAAACGAATGAGGATGAGAGGAGAAATCACTAATGATCAATGATGGGAAGAAGAGAATAAAACCGTGTACAATGAAATCCCAAACACTTGAATAATGGTTCACGGTGGAGTACGGATAGCCGCGGAAGAGGTCTGGAAATGAGAAGAGTGGCAAAGTAGGGTTAGCGGTGACAGAGGTCTAGAAAATAGAATATTTACAGAGTAGTTCTAGTGGAAGAGTTGGGCTAACGATGGTGGAGGTTCGACATAGAGAAGATCGGGGGGGGGGGGGGAGCTGTGGTATGGGTATAGTCCCACGGGAGCTTTAGGACACAATAAATAGAGGGCACTATGCACCCCATTTTATAAAATGGGATTATGGTTTTATCAGCCCGAAAAATTTATCATTGATAAAGGATAAATTTATCAGTGATTTTATAGTACTAATAAAGACTCCCTTTATCACCACTACAAAAGCGCAGATAAAGGCACCATTTATTAGTGCTAAAATTTTAGCGCTGGTAAATGTAATTCATTATCAGTGCTAGACAAGCGCTGATAAAAGGTGGTGATTCCCTTTCCCATTTTTGTAGTAGTTTCATTGGTTTTCCCAATATATTTATAATCCCATCCCCATACTTATGGTTCATTTGATTTAAATTCAATATCTACTTCAAACATTTTGTTCGTAAGACCATGTGATTGGGTTGTATCATCATTTTCATCTTTTGAAAAAATATCTACTTCATTTCCTAAGAATCCTATCACAGAAACATCACCTATTCCACAACATACCAAGTGAATAAATTAATAAACATCAACTCCTCCCTTATGTTGTTCTCCCACATAAATGAGTTATAGAAACCATCCTTGATCTTTATGATTTTCAATAGATGAAAATTTTATTATATTTTTTTATCTTTTTAAATATCACATATTCCATTCCTTTATTAATTTTCTACACTAAAAACAATCTCAATACACATAATTTATCTCTTATTATCCTAGAAAAATGAATTCATTTAGCTTAAATGATTCTTCAAGAATGACCTTTTATGGTATCCAAGAATCAACTTTATATTTATTAATTTATTTGGTTAAATATTAATATTACTAAATCATGTAGGAAAAATATGCATAAAAATGGATGGATGCTAATAACATGACAAAAGAGTATGAGGATGCAGTGAAATAGTTCATCAAGTTTGGAAAATATCAGGCATATGACCCAAATCAATTCTATTTTCCATTTTTTACATTGTTGTTATTCAAGACTAATTAGTCCATAGGAGCTATAAGAACACTTGACCTATCACAGAATAGACCGATGTTATAAATGTTGGACTAAACACATGGAAAAATACAATGTATCTAGTGAATGGGATAAGAATTCATTTTATAGATCATCTGATTTGATTAAAAGTGTTAACAATGATGGATATCGTATCATGTATTAGATTACAAGTGTAAACGATGATAAATATCATGTTGAGGAAATAAAAATCATATTTAAAGATGGAATTTTTGATTTACCAAATTTTTTTGAAAATATAAAGAGCAGTGAAAAGACCCCATTTTATGTTTGTTGTACTAAGTACAATACATTATTGTCTTTAATGAAGCTCCATAATTTAAAAGTTGGAAACTAATGGAGTGTTGCTATTTTTATTGAACTATTTTCTCTCTTGAAAGATTTTCTTCCATAGGAAAATGATCTTCTGTGGAAAAGATATGATGATAAAATAATGGTATGTTTAATGGATATGATCTTTGAAAGAATACATTCCTATAAATATGAATTTAATCTTTTTCTCAAGGACCAAAAACTACTTAAAGAATGCCCACAGTGTGGTGTTTCTCGATTCAAGATAGAAGAATCGGGTCTTATGAAAGTTATACAGTACCTTCCAAAATTCTATGGTTTAGGATCTATTATGTAAATGTGGAGACTATAAGAAAATTTATGTTTCATATAGATACAATAAATAATGATTGGAAACTTCTTCACATGAAAAACACTCCCTTGTGGAATGAAATTGATCACGAGCAACATAAATTTTGAAATGATCCTAGAAACCTTCTTCTCATGCTATCTATATATCGAGTGAATAATTATGGTTTTCAAATAAGAACTCATTGTACATGGTAGCTTATGTTGGTAAATTATAAATTTCTACCATGTTTATGCCCGAAATGAAAATATGTTATGTTATCTATACTTATATCATGGCCAAAACAATAGGGTAATGATATTGATGTTTTTTAGATCCATTGATCGAAGATATAAAATTATTATGGGATTATGTTGTTATGGAACATGATTCAAATAAAAATAATGATTTTAGATTGAGATCTATGTTGTATGGGGTAATAAATTATTTTTCTACTTTGGGAAAAATTTCAGGATATAGCAATAAAGGAAATCAAGGGTGTCCCATTTTTGTAAAAGGAACACAATTAATTAGGTTGAAACATTAATTTAATACTCTTTTTCTTAGAGATCACTAATTTATACCCCGATGACAAAATTACCAATCTTAGAATACATCATTCAAAGGGATTTTTGAAGAAGGTAAAACACCACCTCCAAAAATAATTAATCAAATTTTTGGGAAACTAAAATATATGGACACAAATTTTAGTATTTTTTGAAAACCCATAGAAAACCCGATTGAAAAAACACATTAGTTTTTTAATTACCATACTAGAATTGGTTTCATATAAAAAAATTCCATGTGTTATGAATGTCTAGGAAAATTTATGTGATAATTTCATTGGAATGTCACTAAATAAACCCAGAAAAATAAAAAATGGAATTAAGTCCAGGTTAGACATGATTGATATGGGGATAATGGAAGATTTGGTTTAAGTGAATAGTTAAAATGTGATTTTCTTCCTCCAGCTACTTACACTCTTTTCAGGAAAGAGTTTTATCAGTTTTTAAACATCATGAATGTTGTAAAAATTATATAGGGGTATTCATAAAATATTTATAATATCATGTAAATGCAAAATTTAATGTTAAAGGGAATGAAATCACATGAATGTAAGGTTTTGATGCAAGATGTAATGCATGTAGCTTTATTTGTCATTTTTTACATGAATTTCCACCATACATTAACCGAGATATGTATATTTTTTAATGAATAATAAAAAAATGTTATAGATGTTATGAAATTTCTAACTACGGAAAATGACATTGTTGTTGTATTTTGTGAATTGGAGATGTTATTGCTACCATAATTCTTGAATACGATGCTTCACTTGACAGTTCACTTCCTAAGATATATTGGACTATGTGGTCCTATAAATTATAGATTTATGTACCCCATTGAATGGTATATGATGATTTTAACGGGTGTGTCAAAAATCAAAGTTATCTAAAAGGTTGTATTGTGGAGTGATGTGTTGTTGAGGAAACCATTGAATTCTATAACGACTATCTGTATGATGTGGAAACCATTGCTATACCAAAATATCATCACACTAGGAAGCTTATGGGTGAAGGAATTTGTTGATTAGATTTAGTCACAGTTACCATTATATAGTAGGATTAGAATCATCTTTACATTTTGTATAATAGTTTAGAGGTTGTGCCATATATTGAAACACACAATGTAAATTTTTGGCATTTGAATCCATCAAGGGATGAAATATTTATATTAAATACACAATCAATTTTTTATTGGATGGTTTTGAAACCATCTTTGGAAGGATTCGACTATAGCTCTGGATTCAATTTCAAAATGGATTTGATGGCTAGTGAGAAGACCAAGTGTGCAAGTATTATCTTATAATGGTTATGTAGTTAATTGTAAAATGCTATATACATGTGAACATTATGAATACAGTACCCTGAAAAATAGTGGAGTTACAGATATGGATAAAGTGATTCAAATATCTGGTGACAGAGAAATACATAAAATTTATGAAAATATGTCAAAATTTGGAATCATTAAACAAATATGGGATTTGGATTATACAACATTCCCAATGTCTAGGTTTCATTACAGGGGGGTTAATAATAATAGTATCAATAAAAAATGAGTTGAGATTCATGAAAGTGGATTTCAATAAGGAATGGTACAAATATGATCCATTTATAATAGAATCACAATAATTAAAAATATTTTATGTTCCAAATACAACAAAATTAAAGTGTTCAATTGATTTATTATCAACCAAAATCACTTAAGGGTCATATGTCAATTAAACTGAGTGTGACCCTTTAATTGGGACGTTTCAATAATTTTGCAGCAGTCCTAATTTAGATAGGTTTTTGTATGTTACAGAATACCCTAATTATAGGATTTAGATACTCGATAGAGGGTTCAAGTCCCTGAAACCTTCTAAAAAATTGAGTTCAATAATCAAGTTATTTTTTTGTAAAATACATTGTGTTACATCATATTATTATTTCTTCACTTCTACATTTACATAATCTAAATTAAATGTCCAACCGCTTCTGTAGATAATGAAATATTCACATGTTAATGCTCCAAATCCAGAGGAATAATTTATTTCTCAACATTTTTATTCTCCTAAGGTAGAGGGACAATATGATTATTGATATAATAATCATACAAATCCATAAGAACAATATATTAATGATTTAAAAGTCAATAAAATGGTATAAAGTTAAAAAAATATGTCCAAGAAATAAATAAAGTTTCTTTGTGTGAAGGCGTTATCAAAATTTATTATGGCGAGAAACGAAAGCATCGAATTTGAGGGTGGACGGAATTCATGTGGCCAATATTTTTACCCCAATAAAGACATGATCCATAGTTACATTGGGATCTCCACTCGAAGGTGAATGAAAATTGATGTAGACTCATAGAAAAATGTAATTCATGTGTTTTGAGCTCTTATGTGGGAAGATATATTTTTAACATTATGATATAATATCATTATTTTATATAAAAATAAGGAAATTTTAATTTAATTTTAACCTTCCCTTTCTGTGTGAATATATTGTAGGTGGATTTCAAATTAAATTTGTATTAATTCTAATTGGAATGGATCATATAGGATTTAATACAATTCTTAATATGTAACATCTCAATTATTCTTAAGGGAAAATAAACCCGCACCCACCATTGATGTATCAACACCTTATAAAACCACAATCCTGTGTGTATTTAATGGTATTCATGAGGAGAAATCTATTTTGGTACATTGTGAATTGTAATACAATTCTTTAAAATACATGTATTAATCTCATTGATAAATAATTTTTAATTTATAACAGTGATGCTCGTATAAGGGGCACGACATGTAAGGTTTTCTCCCGTCGTTACCACCTCCTTCGTCTTGGGTTGATGCGGTGACACTTCTGGTGCTCGGCGAGTTCTGGAGGTGAATCCTTGGTTGTGGTGGTGCTCTGTGGAATCGGTCATCTCACCATTTGTACCGTTTCTGGCCTTTCTTCACACAAATCCTTCAAAACTGGAAAGTGTATGACATGGAAACATGGTGCCCATCCGCAAAAGAGATTCAAGATCTAGTGGCCTGAGTTCACCACCTTGACTTTGGTGTCTGCAGTTGGTACTTTGTCGTGGTCTTCGAGTGCGTAATGGTTAGTGGAGATGGGATCTGAGTGATGGGAATTCCATTTGGTGTACTACTGATACTCTTTTTATTTATATTTTTCATTTCATTTGGTTTGGGATATGCTAGTTTGTGTTTCTGAGTCTGTGCAATAATGTTAGATTTCTTTATGTTTAATCCTTCATTTGGTATTGTGTTTTTGGTTCTTTGGCTCTTGCGATACTGTTGTATTTGTATTTTCTCGACTACCTACTACTGAAAGGCCAATGTTTTGATGGTGCAATATACACATGATTCTTAGTTAGTATCATGGTAGTTGTTTGGTTATTTTGGAGGGAATAAGTTCTATCCAGCTTGAGGAGGATTGATGCTGGGAGTTGGAATTCTATGCATGAGAGATTATTTTGATGCAGTTGGATTGATACTAGGAGTTGTATTTTTTTCATGGGAGATTGATTGGATGAAAGTGGTCTTTTTTTGTAGAATTTTGCTGTTGGTGCATTGAAATTGTATTTTAGAAGGTTCATCCAAACATTCTTAAAAAGACTTGCTCCAGAAGAGTATTGGAGCAGGTGCTTTCACCATGCATGACTATCCAGAATTAGAAGTTTGAGAGGGTATGGCTCTGCCATCGGTTCCAGACCCGTCCATTTGCTTTATGGGACAACTTTCAGAATGGTCATGCATTGGTGGATGATTTCTATACAGATGATTATGTTGGGGAGGATTATATCTAACTAGTTGTGTTCTGGGAATTTTTCTTTTCTATTTGTTGATGTATTTATGTCAATGAAGTCTTGTGAAGTTTTCACCCTTTCTTCCTTAAAAGAGGGTTTATCCAAAAATTAATTAAAAAATTTAGGTGTTGAGGAAATTCAGTCAGTTAATTTCTTGAAACAACAATTGAGTGCTGAAAATAATAAACATGTATCAAAACCAATATACCCCTACCATTATGAAAGGATGTTATATTCTTAAAATGAAAAAATGATCTTATTTTAAATGTAAAACAATTATTTTAGATGAAATAAATAAATAAAATAATTATGTTCCATTTTTATATATAGATTGATGAATCAAAATCCAAAACACTCCCATCTCACTTTATGGGTTATGGAAGGATAAACATGCAAATAAATATGGGATGATAATATATAAAAACACACAAAAAGTCTTGGAATCATGTGTAGTTATGACATAATAATTTTTCTTGATTAGAATCAGTATTATATAACAATGATTACTTATTTTTTAATATATTATATTTCACTTCGACATAAGAATCATAATCAATTGTACCCAATTAATAGCTACAATCAGTGTCCATGAAGCAGCTTGGACAATAATTCCACATCACAGGTGTGGGTTTCTTCATGTCACCATAAACATATTTTGATAAAAGAAACTAATAGAGGGATAAAGATATGAAAATATAAGATATGAAAGAATGAATAGATTCTCTAGAAGAAAAACATAATTGCAATTCAATGTTGTTATAAAATGTAATAGGAAGGAACCAAAGAGAGGAAAAAACACAATAATAACCTATGTGAAAAGATCCCCCACCCCCACTATCTTTGAGGCAATCCATTCCCCTAAAAGTTATATCTTAGAAAAGGTAATCAATATTGTCATAATTGTTTCTTTGAAATGTGAATCCATAAGACACTGATACCTTTAAATTACTAATATTCTGCATTGTGAAAATGTTTGTGATTTGTATCTATCAACATCCACCCATTGCCTTATTTTTAGTGGTATTAAGTGAAATATCCATAGAGATAATATACATAGAAAAAAAACAAATAGTTCATGTGAGAGTGGGGATTCATATAGATCAAAATTTGTGCACTAAGGGACATGTTACACTGAATGATATAGATATTAATATAGTATAGCAAGCTACTAGTTCATTTTTTCATGGTTATTATATATTTTAAGAATACATGTTGATTAAGTGGGTTTCATTTCCCATTTATATATTATTAAAAACCTTAAAAAATTAATGAAAATGTCCTGAAATGATGAATGTTATTACAAAAAAATAAAGGTAAGGGATTGAAATGGAAGGTCGAATGAAAATGATATAAATTATCAACAAACCAATCGAAAAGAAATTCAAAAAGCACATTTACCTCGCATATTAAACATCCAATTTTAATATCATTAATGGTTCATGATGATATAATTTTTTTGAGTGGTTGTATACCCATATTTTATATGGAATAATAGATGTACAGATAGGCCACTACACACTGTGTTGGTCTTGATAATGTAAATGAAAACATCAAGCATGAATGGCTAGGTGACATATTGGTAAATGTATACATGAGGTGTTTTCAGGATTTGTTTGTCCAATAGAAGATTTACTATGTTAATTATGACTAAATGCTATTATTAATTCTTTCAGGCATATATATCAGTACTATTTGGATTGAAAACATAGTGAATATAAATTTCGACTCATTAGTCCTCACATCACATCTACACAACTATTCTCATTATAAAAAAATAAATATGATGTAATAGAGTTCAAACTGGCCACAATGTTTTAAATAAAACATAATGATGATAGACTCTTCTTAACACTAATGATTTTAGGGTAAAACCGTACAATTAGATTATATCAAATATACTTTCATTAATTATTTAGTTTGTTTTTTAATGTAGAATTTTTTACTCATTGTAGAAAATTTGCATACTCTAGTGATTTCTTTTTTAGATTCAATGCATGGATACCGAACAAACTAACAACATGTGATTAAATTTACCAATTTTTAATACACTACATGAAATATCTTACAAATAAACTTAAATTTATACATTTTATATTATGTTTTAATGAATTTTTTATGATAGGTTGGTTGTTAAATATGTTCAAAATCATGGAATGAGGATAGTCCATGAGCCCAAAAATCGCACTATATTCTACAAATGGATAAGTATTAGGGTATATATAATAATATTCTATGATCAAAACATATATCAAAATAAATTATTACTTTTCCCAATATTGCTGTAGTGATTGGAACAAACTAATTACTATGATTATGGTTATTATGTTTGAAACATTATGAAAGATATTATACTCCATCAACAAGAAACCAATCCCAAAGAGGTATTTATAATGATAATTACAATTTCATTTAAACTGTTTATTAATCCTTTTTTTATTTATATTTTTTCACTACTACCAGAACTGTTGATAGTCCTCATATTTACAAGAGGAAATAGATTTTTTAAAAATTAATGGGTATAATACATGGATTCAGATTGTATAAAGACATCCTGAAGCGGTGATGTGATGATCATTCACTCAAAAAGGACGATTCTCTCAATATGATTTAATAATTTTTTTATTCTTCAATACATTGAACATTCTGAGTTATCAAACAAAAATATTATTAGATATCCCAGAATTTTGAGTGAATTGTAGAATAGAAAGACACAATGTGATGTGTAGGAATCGATTGTACCTAAATCTAATACAAAGTGGTCCCAATATAAATCCAAGTGTAAGTTTTTAGTTTATAATTTACATTTTAGTTTAAAACAGACATCACATACTCAAAACCAAGAATCAAAATTTTATTGTTTTTATACTTTAAGAAAATGAACCATTTGTAATTTATGATGTGTATGAATTAACTACACCTCAATCTAATACATGGTGTGTTTGGTATGAATCAATTTTGTCTTTTCATTTTAAAATTGACATTTTAGCTCAAAACACACATCACATACTCCAAATTTATAAAGAACATTCATATTGTTTTTATAATTTTGAAAAATGATCCATAAGCCGTTTTTGATTTATAGGAATCATCTTCAGCTCAACCTGATACATAGTGTGCATAATATGACTCAAAGGGTATGTTATCATTTTAAAATTGATATTTTGGTTCAAAATGTGTATCAATAATTGAAAATGGAGAAAAAAACTAATATTGTGTTGATAATTTATTGAAATGATTCATACATCATTTGGGACATGTAAGAGTTATTATCACATCAAACCGACACACGATTTGACCAATACGTCTCAAAGTGTGTGTTTTCATTTAAAATTTAAATTTTACAAATAAAGACATATTACATTATCAAAATTGAGAAAATGAATTCAGATTTTTTTGATACTTAATGAAAATTATCCTTATGTCATTTTTGATATATTGGAATCAACAACACATCAATCCAATACACTATGTGATAGGTGTGACTCCAAGTATGTATTTCTTTTTAAATTGGCATTTTAGTTCAAAATGAAATGGCATATACTCAAAATAGAGGAAAAAACTTTATATTGTTGATACAAATTTGGAAAATAATACATAATTCATTTTTTTATATGTAGAAAATATACAACTATCAATCTGATATAGGTTGTTGTAGAAATGAATCAAACTATGTGTTTTGAGTATAAAGATGACATTTTAGTTCAAAACATGTGTCACTCAATGAAAAATCAGAACACATTCTCAAATTGTCTTGATACTTTTTAAAACAATTAATAAGTCATTTTTGATAGATAAGAATTAGCCTCACATCAAATTGAAACGTGATGTGACTGGTATTACTTAAAGTGCATGTTTTCAATTAAAATTGACATTTTTGTAAAAAAAGATATGCGACATAATCAAAACTAATAAAATTCATTCATATTGTTTTTGTAATTTTGGAAAATAAACCTTAAGTCATTTTTAATGAGTTTTAATCAACCACACATCAATTTCATGGATGGTGTATCCAATATGACTTAAAGTTTAATTTTATTTACAATTGACATTTTAGTTCAAAACACATGTAACATACTCAAAAGTGAGAAAATGAATTAATATTGTTTCTATAATTTATAAAAATTATCCATAAATCTTGTATGACATGCAGTAATCATCCTCACCTCAATATGATAAATGGTGTGCTAGGTATGACTCAAATTGTATTTTTTCAGTTTAAAATTGACATTTTAGTTCAAAATGTGTTTCACTCACTGAAAACAAAGAAACAATGATAGTATTCCCTTTATTCATTAAGAAAATTGTTCATAAGTTATTTGTGACATGAAAGAATCAGTCTCATATCAAACTGGCATATGATGGGATTAGTATGAATCAAAGTGCATGTTTTCTTGTTTGGATAGAGATTTTCATAAAAAGTCACCTAATATACTCAAAAAAGAAGAAGACATAATCAGATGTTTTGATACTTTAATAAAATTATACTTAATTAATTATTGATATGTAGGAATCAACTGTACGTCAATCTGATGCACAGTGTGACCAGTATGACTCAAAGTGTTTTTTTGTTAAAATTGACACTTTAGTTTAAAACACGTGTCAAATACTCAAAATTAGGTGAAATTCATATTTTTTTGATACATTATTAAAATTACTCTTAAATAGTTTTTTACATGTAGGAATAATCCATAAATCAATATGATACATTTTGGGCCTGATAAAACTCAAATTGTGTGTTATTAGTCTAAAACTGACATTTTAGATCAAAAAGTGTGTTACTCACTAAAAACACAAAAAACAAACTTGAAATACCTTTATAACATATAAAACTGATTCATAAGCCATTTTGGATGTAAAGGAATCTGTTTCCTATCAAACAAACACATGATGTGGCCAGTATGCCAAAAAGTTCATGTTTTTAGTATAATTTCACATTTTAATAAAAAGGGATCATGACATAATCAAAACCTATAAAATGAATTCATATAGTTTTGATAATTTAGTAAAATATATGTTTTTGTAATTTATGTCATTTTTGAATCAACCCATAATCAATGTAACACAATATTTGACTAGTATGAATTTAAGTGTGTTTGTTTGTTAAAAAATTAAAATTTAATTCAAAACAAAACTAAAATACTCAAAACCAATAAAATAAATTAATATATTTTTTATATTTTATGATAATGATCCGTATGATGTTTTTGTTGAGTAATATATATATATATATATATCAACATGAAACATGGTGTTCGCAGTATGATGCAGACTCTTTGTATTGATTTTAAAAATCACTTTTTAGTTTTAAAACATGTGTCGCTCCCTAAAAACTAAGGAAACACACTCGAATTATCTTGATGATTATGTACACTAATTCATAAGTTATTTATTCTATTTAGGAACCAATACCACATCAAACCAACACATTATTTGACCGGTATGACTCAATGTTTGTGATTTCAGTTTATATTGACATTTTAGTGAAAAAGACACATGACATACTGATAAAAAACAAAAAATATTTGGATTATATTTTTAGTTTAGAAAAATTATCCTTAATTCATATATAATTTATAGGAATCCACTAGATGAAAATACAATGGATGGTGTGATTGATATGGATCAATTCGTATTTTTAAGTAAAATTGACATCTTACTTTAACATACAAGTCACATACTCAAATCTGAGCAAATGGATTCATATTATTTTTCAACTTCTATAAAAAAATCAATAAATCATTAATAGTATGTAGGAATCATCCACACATCATTATGATACACATTGTACCCAGTATGACTACAATTGTTTGTTTTGAGTTTTAAAATGAAATTTTTGTTTAAAACACACGTGACATACTCAAAAATCAAAAAACACAGTCATATTTTTTTAACAATTTTGGGAAATAATCCCCAAGTCAATTTGAATTTATAGGAATTAGATGAAACTAAATCTAATACATGGTGTGACTACTATGACTCAAATTTTGTGGGACCTCTTTAATAATTACTTTTTATTTATATATTATTTCTTATTTATGTTTTATTTTTTTTGTAGTATTAACAACATAAAAATTAGTTTCTTATTCAAGTGGATTTTTTTTCAAATTGGGGTTGTTTTTCTTAGATCTGATAACATGATCAGGATTTTTTGAAGGGGTTTGTGTACCAAAGACAATTAAATCATTAATCTTTTTGAAATGTTTCTGTTAAATTTTACATACTTATATAATTGAACAAAAAGAATTTAATGGTTTTTATATGGGGTTTTTATTGTATGTGTGATGTAATTTTTATTTCAATTAAATTATAAATTTTATATATGCATATATTTTTTATTGTCACATACTGTCATTTTAACATCACATTGTAACAATATGGACCTTTCGAATCTAGAAATAGTGATGATAAAATGGCCCATTATCAGTTCTAGAAAACTGTTGACAAAAGGTTTCACCCTTTTAATTGAGCTTAGAGAAACAATGTTTTTTTAAACTGATTTTTCAAGCACTCTCTTTATCCCAATATGTAGTAGTGGCATAAGGAAAATTTATTAAGATTAAATCCAATAATTTCTTGACTAGTATAGTGGGAGAGAATCTACCCACATCAATTACATTTTAAAAAAGAATCTGCTGCTTCCTTCCATTCTTCTATCAAAACTCAAGAATATATCATAACCAAAAAACCAAACCAATAGATATATATCTATCACAAATTGATCTATGGTTACGATCAATCCTACACAAATAGATCTAATATGAGAAGGAATAATAAACTCCTATATTTTTATTTCCTCAAAAAAATTCTCGAATATTTATTTTATATAGTGTCCAAACAATGATGATCTTTGTAAAACACCTAGGTTAAGCCTTGGATTCTATAGTAAGAAAGTAGTAGGGTATGAGGAAAATATAAACGCTATCTAATGTAATATTCACTAGGACCGAATGATTTACACTATAAATTGAGAATTTATGTGTTAAATTCAATGAGGATTACTTATGATGAAATACTCATTACCAAGATTATTTTTATATGAAAAAATCTATTTATGATTTAAATGTATATTTTACGAGGAAAATTATTTTTCCCCAAACAGTTTATGTTCTCAAACCATAATTTATATAGTAAATTTCACTTATATATTTTCTAGCTGCCAGAATCTGGTTCTTCTCCAATATCACAAGTCCAGGAACTAACCCATCAACTCTAAACTCAAAACAAAATCAGAAAACGCCAAGGTACCAAAAATAATATGTGCTACAATAAATATTATTTAATTATTTTAATTATTTATATATAAATAAAATTATTCATTTTTTCTCTATCAGTGTTTTTTTCATGAGGCTAAAGGCGGATATTTTATGAGCTATATGAAAAGTGTTGAAAAAGTGAAAAATTTATCAGCACTAATAGAAGTGCTAAAAAGGTTACACTTTTATAAATGATTTCTTTAGTGCTGATAAAGGTTACATTTATCAGTGATATTAGCAAGCACTGATAGAAATACATCATTTATAAGTTTTTTCTGTTTAGTCTTGATAAAATTCATCACTGGATTTTACATGATTTGTAGCAGTGAGTGTTCTTCATGTGTGATTTACCTATTCATTTCAATAAGAAGTTAGATTAACATGTTGTGTGGATTGTTGAAACATGAAAGTAATATAAATATGAATAATTTCTATCAAAATTCATGAAATTCATCTAACAAATTATAAATTAAAAAGTGAATTCTTTCATTCAGCATGAATGTTTTTAGTTTAATGAAAGCAAAGGGTGGTTCCAAATTCAAGGTTTTCTTAAATGTAAATGAATAAATTTGATTAAATGGATGATTATATCTGAGAATCTCATAGATGGGATAATGTATATTTAATTTATAATTAATTTAAATAAAGAATTCCCCCAACTATAGTATTCTCCCTTGATCAAATTTTTATTTCCACTCATGTTCTATTGTTTGAGGGGGTGGAGAATCCAAATTTAGATTCCTCTAAATATACCCACACATTATCCTTGAATATCTAAATTTTATTATTGTATTTTTGGGTGCTATAGTGGAATAATCTTGTGCTTAAAATTATTATTTGTTGATTGTAATGATAATCTACTATACTTTCTATAGGTTCTTAAGGATAATTGGATTACTTCCTTATAGGGATTCATAGAATTGAGTTTTCTATATGTTTTTTAATTTAATATTTTTTATTTAAACTTTGGATTTAAATATTTTAAATGTGAGTAGCAAAGGTGACATCAGCCTAAATGCCTTTCCGTTTTCGCCAAAAGGCATTGAGGATACTGCTTTGTTCACCTATATCGACTCAGATTGACAATTTGGCAATATAGAGAAAATGAATTAATGTGAAAAGGGAATTTATCCTTAATTTTAGTGAAATTAGTTTTTCACTTGAAAATCATTCCCCTAAATTAAAGGAAAAGGTGATTCCATTGATAACACCTTTTCCCCATCCCCCTATATAAAACCACTCGCCCCTCCCTTTCTCCTTACTTACTTCACCTCCCCTTTTATAGTTCCACTCCCTCCCTCTCTCGACACTTTTCTTGGTTTCTATTACTTGTTGCACGCTGTTTTTGGTGGCTCCCAAAAAGATAAAAATTCGTGAGGTGAAGAATTTTCAAAGAATCATTTAGAGGTATTTTTTTCTATTTATTTTAAATTTAATTATTTACTTAGTGGTTTAGTTTTTCGACAATTTGAAATATGATATTTACATTGTTTTTAGTTAGTTAGATATAATTTATAAATAGTATTTATTATTACTAAGCAAGTTATTATTATTTTATAATAACCTTTGAGTAAATGATTGATAATTAGTCTCAATAAAAGATTTATTATTATAAGAAGATTATTATTTAGTATAACATATTTGTTTTAAATATCATTGACATAAATAGGAAGTAATATTAACTAGGTGATGAATAAATATCAGGGAAAAAATTATTAACTAATAATTTACTATTAAATACTTAATGATTAACAAATGTTAAATAAATGATGAATTTTTTTTAACTATTGAATGTCTAAGAATTACTTATGATTAAGGAATTATTAGATAATGACTATCTTAAGATTAACTTCGTATTAAATTAGGATCAAAATAGTTATTATTTAACGATTAACTATTAAATTAAAATGATGAAATATTAATGAACTAATAAATAACTATAAAGTAATTAATTAGTAATTATTAATTATGTTATGATTATTGGGTGATTAAAGAATTAGTAAAGAATAATTTCCTTAGGATTAACTAATGTTTATGTAATTTTTAACTAATTATTAAATAATGATTAAACAATAATTAATTTATGATTAACTATTAATGAAATAATAATAATCTATAAAGAAAATACATAATATCTATTAATTAAGTATTGATTTATGAGTGATTAATGAATGATTAATTCATTCTGAATTTATGATTAAAAATTTCATAATTACTGATTATACACTGATTAAATAATTAATAATGAATGATTGCTAAATGGTAAAATTATGATTAATGAGTGATTAATGAATGATGAATCACTAATTAAGGAATGATTAATATAGGATTAACTAATGATGACGTAATTATTAACCAATAATTTATTAATGATTAATAATAAATTATATTTAAATTAACTACTTAAATAATTATTAAATAATAATTAACTAATAATTTACAATAAAGTAACTACTCAATAAATTTTTAAAGTAATGAATAATGAGTTATTAATGAATGATTACGGTGTAGTTAACATAAGGTTAACTAATTATTAATGAATAATTATATAATGAATACCAAATGATTAACCAATCATTAATGAAAGATTATATAATAAATAGATAATAATCAAAAAATGATTAAAAAATAATTAAATAATGATGAACTAATAATTAACCCATAACTAGTTATAAAGTAAATACATAATAACTATTAATTATGTACTAATATACTAGTGATTAACATAGGATTAATTAATGAAAAAGTAATGAAAACGCAGTAAATAATTAGTGATTAAATGTTAATAAAATTTAAACAAACTACTTAATAACTATTAATCATTTAAAGAATAGTGCATTATTAAAGAGTGATTGATTATTCATAAATTAATGATTAAGGAATGATTAAATCAAGAATAAGTACTTCTTAACTCTTTATTAAGTGACAATTATCTTCAGATTAATTAATGATTAATTATTATTTTTCTTTAAACCAACTAATTATGAAAAATTAATTAATGAACTCTTAAATACAAACATTGTAATGAATAACTAAGGAAAAATTATTATTAAATATTGATTATCTATTGATTATCATTGTATTAACATAGAATTAACATAGGATCAAAGTTGGAAAACTGCACTACAAAGAGGCGTAACTACACACCAGATTTTTTATTCACAAGATTTAGATGATTCATACCTTATTGTACACCTCATTTGATACAATTGATGTATTTGTTTTAGATTATTTTCATTCTAATTATTAAAAATTAATCATACCTTTTGGAAGATTAAAAATTGTTCAATGAAACAATAGTGAAATCTTTAAGGATATAAGAAGACGTTCTAAAATTTTAGTAAAGTAAAGATTATGTGGTTATCTAAGAAATTAAATCCCTATATGGATACTGCTAGTGTATGGTGCTATAGAAAAGAAGTACATTGGGTTAAAAATCCCGAAAAAGTTGATTGAGATAGACTCAATCTTCACTTGGTACATGACTACAAGCCTTGTTGCAAACATGCTTTCACACTCCCAAGGGATGTTCATATGATGATTCAAATTCTATTTATTAACAACTAAATATACCTTTAAGATGATTAAAAATTGTACTATGACGAAATAATATCATCTTTTAAGATATTAGAAGTTTTTTTTAAATTTCTATAAAGGAAGGATTATGTGGTTTTCTAAGTAATGGAATCTCTATCTACATACTACAAGTAGATGTGGCTATAGAATAGAGGTACACAGGGTTAAAACATCTTAAATGAAAATTGTGTGAAACTCAATCATTATCTAGGGCTCAAAAATAGGCCTTGCTACACAATTGATTCATTACCCCAAAGGTATTCACATTAGATGATTCAAATTATCTTTATAAACTATTGTACATACCTTTAAGATGATTTAAAATTTAACTATGAAACATTAGTGTCATATTTTGTGCAAAAATAATACATTAAAAAATCAAATTTAAATATTTTGTGGTCAAGGATAAATTATTATTCCTCATTGTTAATATTATTTACACTATCATAATTTGGATCATATAAACTTTTTTCACATAGACAATAATGTTTTCTACTGTCTACTAATATGGGGAGGTTATTCAAATAGAGTAAGAAGCTTCTTATTGTATACAACCAGAAAAAATGGTTAGAGAATAAGATTTTGTATCCCCAAGAGAACATTACGAAGGAATTTATGGGTGTTTTAAAATGGGACATGATGAAGAAATAATTTCAATTAGCTATAGAAATTTAAAATTCCTAGTAATGCTATGACTTCAACACTGTACAATGGTTGCTGATGAGTATTCGTTCTATGAAACTAAATTATTTTCTAAATGGTTAGATAGTTATATGACATAGTTTTATGTTGAGATTTATAGTGTACCACAAAATCATCAAATTGTATGAGGACATAGACCTACAATAGTAGTTGAATAATAAGCTTCCCAAGAAAATGAGGTTATTTGATATGATGTGAGAGAAGACAAAGTAATTCATCTACCAAATATAAAAAATCATAATTTTGATTAGGTGTAAGTTTTAAATGATGGAATAGATGGAGACACCATTTCTGATGATAAGGAAGCTGCAGATGTTGGGGAGGAAGTTTCTAAAAATGAAGTAGTTATACAACATTCTCGGTACATAATTTATCATCCACCGCTATAAAAATTATGTTCAGATGAAAATTCATCATTGACTGAATCTCTCTAAATTATTAACACACCTACAAATGAGTTTCGTGGAGTTATAGAAGATTTATTTAGTGATCTAGACAAAATATTTTTCATTGGATGGTATTTTAAAATTAATGATTCAATAAAAAAATAAAAAAAATATTATATATCCAGAGATATGGTAAATATTTTGTTTGGGATTAAAATTTTACCAAATACATCATATGATGTGAAAAATATTGGGATTATTGTAGATTATTCTTGAGGGACATTCCAAACATTGTATTTATAGGTTGGATAATTTATATTATTGAGGAATCTTATACTTGGATTCATCTAAAACTGACATAAGATCATACATCATTAAATGTGGAATTTGTTTCATATATTATCATTGAGATGATTAGGGCTAGCCAAAATGATCATGTAGCCCTTGTGTATTAAAGGATACAAAAAAATTGTTATAAAGTTTCCTATAATATGTCGCAGATGGAGAAATAGAAGGAAATTTTTGAAGGTTTATGATGATCAGGGTGACTTGAAACAGGTATTTCCCCAATTTATATTCTTACCGAGAAAAAAAATTAAAGTTTTCTTCCATCTCAATATTATTAAACATGTGTCTCAACATAACCAACATGATCCATATCTTGTGAAATTTCATAGATTATTCTTCTTATTCCTTCCTTACATTTCTACATTTTGTTTCCACAAATATTTCATAAAAATATCTGGTATATTTATATTCATAAAATACAAAGGTTTGTTGTTGATTTTGAAAACCCAAGAAGGAAACTGTTCACCTCTGGTGATTGAATTTTCTATTCCGTAAAAGGAAAATTACTAATTGTGGATTTTGTTTTTAGCATGTATCCGAAACCATTTCACCCAAATTTAGGGAGTCTATTGGACATATGATCTCCATCAAGAAATCCATGAGGCAATAAATGCAGATATTGTTACATGGGGACCCCCAAATACACATCATCAGTATTGAATTATACATATTTCTATAAACATTTCAAATACATTCCACGATGAACCTACGAGGATGGAAATCACGGGGATTGATATGGAATAACTTTCTTATTTTTTACTATTTCTACATATTGATAAAATTTATTTATGTGAAATATAATTACTTTTTTGTAGCATATGATCCAGATCAACAAAGTTATGAACAATGTTTAGAATAAATCTGCATTGATAATTAGAGGTAGTATGATTATGTGGTGTATATTCCAAAAGTAAAATGGACATTGGCATATGATGGGGAGAATAAGTACGTACACATGAACAAAACCATTTTTTTTGTGAATCAATGGGGTTTTCAAGGGGTTTTGAAGAAACCTATAATTAGAATAGATTAGGAGACATTTTATAATTATGTCAATTACTTTGTTGAAAGAGGAAAAGTGGCTAAAAATGAGATTCAGTAGGGGATAAGGTACCAATGACACTTTCAACTAGAGATTGAAATAAAATTGAAGAAGATTATACTTATCATGTGTGCCTTTTCCATCAAGAAGACTATTGATTTTAAGTGAAAGAGATTCAGGACCCAATATAGGTGAAAACCTTCTAGTCATAATGGTATTACTGGTAACAAAGTATTATCATTGTGGAAACACCCATACATTGAAGGTTCCATGTGAACACTCCATTACAACTTGTGTGTTTATAAACATATCATGGAAATCATATGTTTATCCAACGTATTGACTAAACTCTATTTTTAACTGCTATGCTACACCTTGGATGAATATTAGAGATTTTCAATATTTCCTAATACTAAATGACCATCTGATATTGATAAAAAAGATCAATATGTTACGACAAAGAAGGATAATAAAGCACAGTAGGATATGTAATTATAGGGACTGGCCTCAATAATAAAAGGAAATGTTTGAGATTTAGAATATTTCATTAAGAATGTCATAATATGAAACGATTCCCTAACCTTAATATATTGAGTTCACACTCTCAGCCACTATGTTATATTTCCTCCAATGTGAACATTTCATATTATAAATTAAATTTTTTTAATATAAAATTCTTTATTTATTATAATTACGTAACAATTATGAATACATTAACTGTGGAATAATTAATAGTTGATAAATTATACAATCATCTACATAAATCACACACAAACTAAATATTCCTAAATGTCACATCATTTTATCAAATAAACAATATTCTACATAATTCCCATCCCTTTAAAAATATTTTTCACATGATAAATCCATTTTGTAAATGAAACTGTGGTTTTAATAATAAGCATTTCATATTCACATTATATGGAATATAACATGTACATGTTAGATGAAATTAAAGGAAAATCAAATTATCCATGGATACACTATATCAAAAGCTTATGAGAAAATAACCATGAAATATACCATCATGTGAGATATATTACATAAATAAAATGGCATGACATTTGGGATATATCCTTTTGGTATACATGCAAGACATGAAAGAAACTTCAATCCATAGGGTGGATCCAACCGATATAACCTATGTGTGAACATTAAAATTAACATAACTGATACTTGTGAGATAAAATGAAAACATAATAAAACAATCCATGGATATATCATAAATTATGTGAGTGAGAAAATAAACATGAAATATACAATTATGTTAGAAATCATACATAAATAAAAATGCACACAATTAAAGATTTAACCTATTTGTATACATTATATACATTAATGAAAGCCTCATTCTATATAGTGTATTCAACTGATATAAACTATATGTGTACATTACATGGAATATGAAATTTAGATGTGAGATGACATGAAATTATAATCAAACTATCCTTGGATACTCTATAAATCAAGCATGTGAGAAAATAACCATAAAATATACCATCATGTGATAAATCTTCCAAAAATGAAAAATCACACCATTTGAGATCTAAACTATTAGTATACATGATAGGTACGAATGAAATTTTCAATCCATAAGGTGGATCTAACACATATAACCTATGTGTGAAAAAGAATATTTCTAAAGTAAAAAAACTTTTAAAAACATAACTCTAATCCAACAAGAATGGGAAAAAACCAGTCACCCCTGAAAATGTTGACCGAAAAAGATGAAAATCATCAAACAATGTTCACATAGATGAAAATAATTTTCTAAAATCATTATAAATATTCTTTTAGAAACATGAATACATTTCCATTTATTTTAGTAAGAAAATGTTCATAAAATAATATGTATAAGCATATAATATATTATATTATACGAGTCGCAATATTATGAAAACCATAATGTTATATTTATATTTAACACTTACATAATATTTTCTAAATTTATATAAATAGAGACAGAGGATAATACTCAACTCATTGAGATGTATATGTATGATTCATGTGATGTGCTAGTGGGTCGTGAGGTTCGATGGATCAAGGTGTGTAGATCCCATCAAAATCACTAAATTATGCCTCCAAAAGTCATTATACCATAACTACATCTAGATGAATTTTATGGTATTTTTGTATCTGAGTATTCATTCCTTGATCATCACCTCCTTGCTTCCATCATTAAGAGATGGTGACCTGAGACACACACATTCTACAAACCAATGGGAGAGATGAATGTCACCCATGAGGGTGTAGTATTTTTAATCTTTCTTCCTATCCATGGGGATGTAGTTATAGGACCCACTAATGGAGATTAGATTGATAATGTACGATGATTTATAGGCCCTGACATTATGGTGGATGATGATTCTTCAGATGGATGGTTCATATCTATGATATGGAATGACATGCGCTTCGCATAGTTTCCCACTGATGTTGATGAGCATACTCTCATATGTCATGCCCATGCCTATATCTTATGGATAATTGGAGGGACATTTTCCACTGATCACTCTTGTATACATGTCAACAGGATGTATCTAAGTCTACTAGAATACTCCGATAATGCTGGGAGATATAGTTGGTGATCCTCATTCCTGACATACACATAAAGAGTATTATAAAAAACATGCTGATCTGATCATAATGATATCTTGGGATTTTTCATCCTTATACATATTTAGGAATTAAGTCACATCCCTACCCTTTCCCCTATTGTTGTTGGTCTAGAGCATCATATAGATGTGCAGTGTGATGATCCACGTAGACACTAGTATGATATTTCATCTTTATTTCTTTTATGATAATTTGAGTTATTATAATATATTTCATATTATTTTTCACATTAAATTGTGTATGTTAGAGGTGAATTCAAGAACAGAACTTCATAAGGACTCTAAGACATTGTTTGGGTGCATACCATCACATGTAAAATAGTCTACTACCCCCTGATGTATGTATATAAATTATTTTGTTGACTAATAAAATTTGTAATATTATCATGTTTGGAAATTAATAAAACAATATTTTATCAAATTTCACATGACATTTCAAATATTATTGATTTCATAGTGGGATATATTAGACTAGATTCCTTTGTACTATGAGAATGGGACTCATGATTTCATATTTATAGGGCAACTCATTCACTTTCATATTATTGTGTGATGCCATCTGGATAGAGTCACATGTTAGTTTGGAATTGTATCGTATATTCCGATTCCACCCAAATAGTATGCATCGATTCATTCGGAGAAATTGAAGGGGAGGCTAGATGTTGAGAAGAGCCAACAAAATGATGAGTTCCTCATCCTTTGGGAAATACATGCATCATATTGTATCTAGGGAATGGGTATGATGTGATTCCATATATCATATCAGGTCGAGTCTGATCCATAGTATAGAATAATGTCTATACTGTATATTACTCCACATGGAAGAGGAATTTAGGATCTGGTAATTCAATAACATTACATTAGTTTGTTTTTTTTTGTAATTTTTAATTCATTTTTAATATCTTTTCTACATACTCAAAAAAAAATTATCTACATGCCTATTTTTGAGGAGGGTTATTTTTCTATCTAGGAAGCGTGACATGTTGTAGTAGATGAGACGATGATATGATGTCATGTTCTACATGATATTTTCTCTAATCATACACCTAATGGATATTATTTTCCTGCCTAGTGAGAAGAGCTTCCAACTAAAGAACCTCCTCCAACAGCTGTGGATATTGAGGAGATACAACAGTGATGTTGTAGACCACATCATGCTGCACAAGAGGCCTCACATATTCTAATGGAAGAGGTCACAGGTCTAGCAGTACGACCTCATCTGATTGAGGGTGTGCAATATGTGTATTGTGATCCATTTATATTGTTAGTATATCCATATTTTTCCCTCGGGTATATCTAATAGGAGATTATATCTAGGGTCATTTCTGGTTCCTCCAACTTTCGCTGAGACTTCACAGACCTTATGGTTCCCCAAGTAGATGATGACATGCCCTTCCACATACACAATGGGAGAAAAATCTAGTGAAGATAATTTCATCCTGACTCCACCTCCTTCAGATGACTTATAAGAAGAGAGTCAACCATTTGAGTTTCCTATTTCTGAGGATGATTCCTATCCCTCTCATCATACTTCACCCTAGCGCAGAGGTTAGTGATCCCAATATGGGTGTCCCATTTGCATGAATAATTTTTGGAAGAGAGCTCATAATAGATAGTAATTGTAATCGCTCATTTATATGATTTATATTGACTTAAAATATTTTAAAGAATAATGAATTCTATCATCTATATTATCGTCTCTCAATTTAATTGATGAAATTTTTTTCATTATCAACTATTCTTTGTAACGAACCCATTTTTTTAATTGTTAATTGTTTCCTAAAAATGTGCGTTGTATTATATTATACTCAAAAACCCATATCTCATTAAGAATAAATTAAATATTAAGGGGAAATTGACCATTGAGATTAGATAGTTATATGACCATTAGAAACTACACTCTTGGTAATAATTTTTACATTGAAATTTGTAAATAGAAATGATAAATAAATATTAATGTAGAAAATAATAAATTATGGCCTTAACCAGTATAGTCCTATAATATAAAGCTGATTTTTTTTATCATGGTAGGGATGTAGCATCATCAGGGTTCTCTCTTGACAAAGCCCAAGCCAAGCTTCAACAAGTGAAGCTAGAATGAAATCACCTGTGGGAGAAGGTCATGTTAGTGGAAATTACCACTCGGGCGATATTAGTTGAACCACCCCACGAATCTATTACCATCGGACATATAACCCTTAGGTAGTAAGAAGGTGTTATTAGAGGTTATTTGTTGTCTCAATTTTTACTTAAAGTATAATTCCATTGTATAAAAAAAAATTATTCCATCAATTATGCTTTTAGAATAGTTTTTCTAAATAAAATTGATATGGAATTTATAAATTTATTTTTCAGTCAGAAATTATACTTTCCAAGAAAGATATAAATATATATAATAAATCGATATATTATTAATAATACTTATTTTAATGAAATATTAGGATAAAAGACTGTTATTTAAATATAAATGATATTTTTTTTCAAGTGTGAGCACTTTTAATATGCCCTTTTAATCCTCTATTATTTTTAATAAATAGGGTTTTTTATAATTAAATGTTTGTATTATCATATTTAGAAAAGTATTATTACAAAAGAATTTTTTTTAAATATTCACATAAAAAATTAGGTTAGGGTGAATGTTTTATAATTTTCTAAAATACTTTATTTTTTTCATGAATAGTAAATGTGCAGTTTCAGTTTTTCATCATGTTTCAGGAATTAATAATTATTTCATAATAATGAACTAAATAATTATCCAAAATACATAACCTAAAATATGGTTTCTATTAATATAATGTATTTTTTAAGATGTTGATAAATTTCTTATCTATTAGTGTACTTTCCAAAGTATAAAGTGGATACTTCACATTAAAAAAAATATTTTTGGGGAAACATTATTTTATGTGCCTTAAGAAATAATTGAAAATGATGGTCAGATCACATGGATTAAAATAAGATAATAAATTAATCAACTGTCCAAAACCATGGGAAAATACCATGGGTAATCCCATGGTTTTTTATTTTCCACAACCTAGGTTTCCAAGGCCTATATTTGGAAATAAATAAACAAATCCCCCACTTTTTTATACATACCCACTAATTTCTCTTTCTCCTTTCACTAAAAATCCATAATACATTAATACCTCAATGTTTTACCTCCAAAATTGTCTTCCCGAGGTGTTCTAAAGCCCCCAAAGTCTCAATACCCAACTTCTTGGAATAAATATTTATGGTAAGGGAAATCTATACTTATATTTTTCCATTACTGTTCTATCTTTATGGGGTACGTCTTCTAATTTAAAAACTAAGTTTATTTTTATACATTATTTTACACCTTTATTATAATATGATTAATTTATTATTCGGACTCTCTTGTTCCATATAGATTTATAATTTTATAAAACCATGTTTTATACATGTTGTCCTACTGGATTTAATTCTCAAAATTTCTCTTTTATTCTCATGGATTTATTTTTTATTTTATTTTTTTAATACCCAAACCTCTTTCTTTTCCAGGGGTATTCACATAGATATAAAATAAATTTTTTTTATTCTGGGATTAACAAAATTAAAACCCACATTCTTTTTTGACATGCTAAAAATAATATAATGATCAAGTTCTTAAGAAGTTTTGAAATGATATGATTTTGATATAAAACATGTTTATTTTATTCTCCATGGATTACTTATCAAATTTTTAATTATAATCTATGTGGATCACATGAATTTAATACATATCAAGGGTTATCCTTGGTAAAACTCTTATTCTTTGGGTAAATAATTTAATATTTAGAGATGAAATGTTTTACGATACCTTGGTTAATAACCTTGGTAAGGTTTATGACCCCTAGGTAACAATACATGGTGATATTATTATGAATGTCTCATTTAAATATTGTATCTAAATTTCCATGTTATTATTAAAATTCTTTTTTATTATTATATTCACCCTTTTTCATTTTCTCAAGCCTTTATAATATTATTATAGTTGTTATAGATATTTCTCATGGTCACTTGTAAAATGTATCCCTTGATTTCCCTTAATTGAAATTAAGCTAACCCTATACATTAATGAATGTAACTTGGTTAAGAGCTATAGTAAATGTACTTAGGGTGAACCTATGATGAATCCTTTTAATTGTATTATAAGAATGTTTTATGTCTTTGTGTATTATGTACCTTTTTCCCAAGAAACTAAACATTAAAAGATCATATGTCTGCCCAATGTAATGAGAATTTATATAATAAAAGACTATATTAAATAGTTGATATCAATGTATAGTTTAGTTATTTGTATAAATTGTGATTTTAAAACATTTAGATGAACTTTAGGGACAATTTAAAAATTATTGAAATAGTATATTATTTTCTTCAAGTATTTAGTAAGTTTTCTCTGAGAAAATACATCCTTGTCTAGATATGAATAAGTGGATGTGGCTTTGTATTAGATGTATCTAAGGGTAAAACCCAAAAACACAACTTTGAGCTAGAATCAAATGAGAACTACTGCACAATAATGGGTCCTTATGCACTTCTATTTTGACAATCGTAAGGGATATGTTTGGTTTCCCACAAGCCTTTGATGAACCATTGTGAAGGATTTATAGAAAATAATATTTTTTATAAAGAATATCATATTTTAGAATGATGTTTTAAGAAATAAAAATTCCTTTATAATTATAATATTATTAAAATAGAAAAATTTCTCACTAATGTTTTCTTATTTTAGAAAATGGTGGGAAATAGGAGGAACCACGTAAATGGTGAGCGCAACAGACCATCTTCTAATGACCCAATGATGGAAGCTAGAATGGAAAAAAATAATGATAATTATGAATCAACAGACTCACATTATGAGAAATAACATGAATCAAGATGATAGATCAAATTCACCTCAAAGGGAATAAATTTTCATTGAGTCCATTTTGCATTAAAAACAGCCTTATTTTAGTGGATTTACTGACCCATGGAATTTTCAACAATAGATAAGTTCTATAGAAATTATCTTCTTTGTACTCCAATGTTGAGAGTCTGATAATGTCACCTTAACTGTGTAAAACATTGAGCGATATGATGATTAATGGTGGACGCTGATTAAAAAATGAATACAAGAAGGTAGATTGATGTTATAGAGTGTGAAGAGTTCATGGAAACCTTTTTCAAAAACATATTTTCCTCATTCAATGTAATCAAAAATAGAGATAGGATTCCTAGAGCTGATGTAGAGGAAAAAATAATCAATATAAAGCTATGAGATGAACTTAAAACACCTACCTTGTTAAACCTCAATCTTTTTCATGGATCCTAATGGAATTTTTTGTATATTCTTTGTTGTACTAAAACCACATCTATGGAAGAATCTATCTTATCAAGACTATTAAAACAATGAGGAGATATTGAAAAGTGTTATGATGGTTGAATTACATATAGAAGAGAAAGAATGGATGAATAGATCAAATGAAAAGAAAGATCAATAGAGACAAGGTTAGGGAGGTACATTAATCATGGAAGAGGTGTAAATAAAGTGAATCTTCCAACATGAAAAAATGTGGGAAGAAGAATTCATGGAACTATTTTCTCGAGATCGAGAAATGTTACACATGTGAAAGAGACACCCATATTGCTCTGAACTATCTTAGTGAGGTAAAGCCTCAACATCATAACACTAAAAAAAAGGAAGATGGTGTAGGCCAAAACCTAAAGTCCAATGCTATAAGTGTTCATATCATTGGAAATTTTCAAATCACTATTCAAATAAGAAGGTAATGGAGGGGAATCACCATCATCCTAATTATTGGCTAATAGAGAAATTTTGGAAATTTTCTATCACGATGGCCGAAGTTGAAGCTCCAAATGATGTCATTGATGTTTTTCTCATTTTTCTCTCATAACTAGTAAGTACTTTTTTTATTCTATTTCTACTCAATCCTTTATTTCCTCCAAATTTTCAAAGAATATAGAAACAATACTTGAACTTCTAAAAGTATAGTTATCAGTTAAGACACCTGGAGGTATCATCCAAGCATCAATAGTGTATAGAAACTAAATTATATAGTTTGGAGATAATTATATCATCTCAAATATAGTAGTCATTGTAATGATAAAATTCTACATTATATTAGGGACTGACTGGCTCTCAAAGTATAATGCTAAGATCAAATACAAAATAAAGGAAATATCAATAGTATTTAATGGAAGACAAATAATCATTTATAAATGAGAGATATCCCAACCTAAACATTGTCTAAAAGCACCACCCATAGCCTTATTTTAGGGGTGATTGTAGGAGAAGAATATGTAAATGAAAGTATAATAATAGAAAATTACCCCATTGTTCCAAAATACATTGATGTATTTCTTGAGGAGTTACCTTGAATTCCCCTAGAAAAAGAGGTAGATTTATCCATAGAACACATACCTAGATCCATGCCGATATCAAAGACCCCATATTTTATGGAAAATGTGGAGATATAGTAATTTAAAAATAGATTCAAGTTACATTGGATATGGAGTTTTTCAAAACAAGTGTGTCTCTTTGTGGAGCACCTTTTCTCTTTGTGATGAATAAGGATGGTTCAATGCAGCTATGTATTAAATACTGAGAACCTAAAGGGGTCATAGTGAATAATAAGTACCATCTCCCAAGTATTGATGATTTATTTGACCAGGTTCATGGTTCTCAATTATTCTCTATGATTGATCTTTGATCTGATTATGTTTAATTGAGGGTGAATAAATAAGATATTCCAAAGACTACATTTAGGTCAAGATATGGGCATTATGAGTTATTTGTTACGCCCTTTGGCTTAAATTATGATCCTTCTATTTCTATTGATTTTACCAATAGAGTATTTAAGGACCACCTTGATAAATATGTGGTATCTTTTATTAATGATATTTTTATATATTCCAAAATTTGTGAGGAGCTTGAGGATTATATAAGGGTTATATTGGAAACTCTAAGTAAGGAGAGGACATTTGGAAAGTACAAAAAATGTATGTCTCTTTCTTAGGGAAAATTGTAAACAATGAAGGAATCTTAGATAAACCTACAAAGACAATATTCAAGGAAAAATGGACTCATCCTACAATAGTAATTAAAATTCATAGCTTGGTTTTTTTAATAAAAACAATCTATAGGTTTGTGAAAAATATTTCAGGGCATTATATTCTCGTAAACAAGGTAACTTGAAAAGGTTCCATGTTCATCTGAAAAATGAGTGTGAAGAATGTTTCGATGAGCTGAATAAGTGATTGGTTACTTAACCTGTGTTAATTACACCATCTATTAGAGAATGATTTTTTACTTTTAGTGTTGCATCTATCAAAGGTATTGAGTGTGTCCCCAAGAAAAATTACTAGGTCTTTTCTTATGCATCCCTATTTCTGATGCCTTATGAGTAGAATTATACTACGCATGACCTAGATGTAGCTATATTTATTTTTAATCTCATGATATGGAGGCACTATCTTAATGGAGATAAATATGATATATACACAAACCATAAAATTTTAAAGTATATTTTCACATAAAAGGAATTTAACATGAGATCGAGGACATGGATGTAACTTCTCAATGATTATGATTCTTCAATTAATTATCACCCTAGAAGAGTAAAAAAAAATTTGATGCATAAATTTGGATAGTCCCTATTGTGAGATAAATTATTAGGATTCAAGGAGATCTATTTATCAATGACCTAGTAAAAGTGGGCATGGGAATTATAAGGGAGGGAAAATCATAAACCCTATCCCAAATCATTTCTCAACCATCATTACTATATAAGATCAATAATTCTTAGGTAAAGGATCCTTTTTTATAGAAGAAGATAGAGGTTGTGAGGAATGAGAAGTTTCCTTAATTCAATATTACCTAGGAAGGTGTACTGAAATTTCATACATGGATATGTGTTCAATCTATTTTGGAAATAAATTAAGAGATGATGGATGAAGCTCATAAATATAGATTTTCTATACATCCTGGAAGAACTAAAATATATAGGGTACTTCGTGAAATTTTTTGGGGGGATAACATGGAATAAGAGATTGTCAACTACACTATAAGGTGCCCGGTGTGTCCACTAGTGAAGTCAGAGGGAGAGCTTCCTAATGGTATATTAAAACCACTATCCATACCAAAAAAGGAAGTGGGATACATAAATATGTACTTTTTCACTAGAATACTAACAACATATAAGGGAAACATTATGATATGGGTTATAGTGGACCATCTCACAAACACTTCCCATTTCACCGCTATTTAGGAAGATTTATCTCTTACCCAACATGTTATGATTTATGTAAAGGAAATGGTGATGTTGTATGGAGTTCCACTTTATATCATTTTTTATCATGTTCCATGGTTCACATCAAAAGTATAGATAAGTCTTCAACATACTTGGAATACTAAATTGAATTTCATTATGACCTATCGCCCCCAAACTGATGGCCAATATGAAAGGACTATTCAGACACACAAGGACATACTAAGAACATGCTTAATGGAATTTGATGTTTTATGGGATAAAAATATCCCATTAGTTGTGTTATCATACTAAAAGAATCCATTAAAGTATTCAAATAGAACCCTATTAATCTCTTTATTGAAATTAATTTAGAACTCCTACTTTTTGGGTTGAATATTGTGAGAGAAAAATTCTCAGCATGATCTTATGTTGCATATGATAGAAAGGTTCATGTCATCCAACTATACATTATGGAATATTAGAGTCCATAAAAGTGCTACAATGACAACCATCAAAGGGACATGGATTTTAGTGTTGGTAATAAATTGTTCCTTAAAATATAACCATAGAAGAGATTAATGTCGTTTGGGAAGAAAGGGAAGCTTAGCCCCCGATATGTTTTCCCTATGAAATCCTTTATCAAATTGAAGTAGTGGCATGTCAGCTTGAACTTCTAAAAAACATAGATCAAGATTATGATGTAATCCATATATCTCTATTAACTAGGTACATATGTGACCCTTCACATGTACTAAATCTAGATGAGGTAAAACTATAATATGACCTCTCTTATGCAATGAATCTGATGGAGATCGTATACTATAGAAACTAGTTTCTAAACAAAAATACTACCCACCTTGTAAACTTATTTTGGAGTAACCAAAATATGAAGAAGTGATGTGGGAACCAGAAGAGGGACTGGGGTATAAGGAACCAAACCCTTTCATAGCTGAGAGAATGAGTTAAAATTTAAGGGGACCAAAATTCTTAATGAGGGAAGAATGTAACGACATGGAATTATTTTATATGGTAATTGTTTCTGAAATTTTTTTATTATATAATGCACAATAAAACCATATTCCCTCAATAATGATTTGAATATAATTGGAAATGTGACCTTTGTGATTCAATTATTATATGAACTTTTGTTAAATATGACCATCAGTCAAATATGATCATTTTTTAATATGATAATTGAAAAATATACTCTTGGAAAAGATTTTAATGTTATAATTTGAATGTAGAAATGATAAAGAATAATTGATGCAGATAAAAGAAATGATGGCCTCAACTAGTAGAGTCATGTCGTATGAATCCCATTTGTCAGAGCTTCGGAGGGAGGTATAATCAATGTGGTTCATTCTTTACTAATCCCAAAATTATATTTAACAAGTGAATCTAGAATGAAATCTATTACGGGATAAGTTCATTTTAGTTGATATTACCACTCGGGTGGTGCTAGCCGAGCCGCCCCATGAATCTATCACCATCAAAAATATTACCCTTAGATCATATGCATGTGTTATAAAGAGTTATGTTTCAGGGAAATAGTTACTTAAAGTGTCATTACATTTCATAAATAAATTTTTTATTCCATCAATTCCATATTAAGAATAGTGTATCTTAATAAAATTGAGATGGAATTTGATAACATGATTTTCTAGTCATAAACAGTAATTACCAGAAGATATTCAAATTTTTATAGTAAAATAAATTATTATAAAAAATAAATAATTTAGTTATATATTATAATAAAAACACTCTTATTTAAATAGAAATGATAAAATAATTATATTTTTTCAAGTGTCAGAAATTTTACTATTCACTTTCAATCACCTAATTTTTTAGTAAATAAGGATTTTTATATTTAAAAGTTGAAATTCAAAATTTTTTTAAATTATTTGGTAAAAAATAAATACCACATTTTAAATCAACAAATCAAAATATGGTTAGGGTGAAATTATGATAATTTTCAAAAATAGTTTATTTTTTTCATGAAAATTGAACATAAAATTTGAATTGTTCAATATGTTTAATGAATTTATAATCATGGAATAATAATTTAATAACTAATTAACCATAATAAAAATCCTAAATTTTGTTTTTATATTAATATAATTTTTTTATATATTTTAATCAATTTCAAAACCATTAATTTACTTTTGATAGTCTAAAATGGAAGCTTTGACATTTAAAATATTATTTTCGTGGAATCTTCAATTTTTAAAGACAAAATAAATAATATAAAATAATTATAGACTATTTTGGATTAAAATAACATAATATATAACCTATTTTTCCATAAATATGGGATAATACCAAGGGAAACCCCATGGTTTTCATTTTCCAAAACCTAGGTTTTTGAGGCCTATATTTGGAAATTAATAAACAAATCATCCACTTGTGCTATAAATACATACCCATTTATCCATTTTCATTAATTAATAAGACATATTACATGATGTTATGAATGTTTTACCTTCCAAAGAGTCTTCCTAATGTGTCATAAATCTCCCATGGTCCCAGTCCTCATGTTCTCGGAACCACACTTTATGGTAAGATAAGTCTCCACTTATCTTTTCAGATCATGTTCTGTATTTATGTGGAATGTCTTAAAATTTCCTTATAATGTTATTTTTCTACATTATTTTATCAATTTATTGTAATAATTGTAATATATGAGTGGGATACCCTTTTCCGTTTCATTTTACCATTTTCTAAAACCACAATTTACACCAGTTCTATTGCCATGTTTACTTCTCAACATTTATCTTTTCTCTTCAAGAAATTCTCTTTTGTTCTAATTTTTTGAATAACCAAACCTATTTTTATTTAGGTATATTCCATTATATGTTAAAATATTTATTTAATTCTTGGATTGACATACATTAAACTCTAATTCATTTTCTGGGGGCCAAAAATGACATAATGATTATGTTTTTAATCCTAATAAAACCACATGGTTTTTATATGGAACCCATTTCTTTTATTATCCATGGGTTATTTATGAAATTTTTGACTATGATATATGTGGATCACCTAAATTAAGAAATATTAAGTTTACAAACAAATATCTATCCAATTCATTTGGTAAAGAACTAAATCTCTAAAGATGCCTTGTTTTATGATACCTTGGTGTATATCCTTAGTAATATTTATGACACCTTAATAGAAAACCATGGTGATATGTTTATTAATGTCTCATTTAAATATTTTATCCAAATTTACATGTTATCATTCATCATATTTTTATTATATTGTTCTTTTTATCCTTTTCTCATGCCTTTATGATATTCCTCAAGTTCTTATTGATATTTCTCATAGTCATAAGAAATTTTTTTCCTTTGCCTTCTTAACTGGGCCTTATGCATAGCAATTCATTTGATGTATTTCACAAGGTTATGTGATGTAGTAAATGTACTTATGATGAACCTATGATTAATCCTTTAAATTGTATTAAAATATTGTTTTTATGTTTTCATGTATTTTGTACGTTTTTCAATGAAAGCATACATTAAAAGACCCTCTATTTGTATAATATAATAAAAATTTATTTAATAAAATAGCGGGATGGCATATTATTTTACATGTTTAGAAACAATTTTAATTTTAATCTATATTTTATATAAAATTTAAATTATATAAGATTTTAAATTTTAATATTTGAAATAATGAAAAGCTCTTGAAATTTCAAGTAGGTAACTATAACAACTTACAAAATATAAACTGTGAAAAGAATATAATTAAAACTTGGATCATAGCCTAAATATCAAAAACATTTATTAAAAATAAAATCTATTTTGTTAATATAATGAACCAATATTAATTTACATGACACAAAAATTATTGATTAAAAATATAATATTCACACATAAAAATAATATATGTAGAAAAATAATAGTATAAAGAATATCTAAATGAAATTTAGAATGTTGAGTAAAAAAAATTAAAAATAAGAGTGATGTGAAAAAAATATTAAATACAATTGTAACAGTTTAAAAAAAATATTATCCCTTAAAATTTCTTTTCATTGATTTTTTTATGAATTGCTTGTTATTTTAAATAATTTTTTATATATTTAGTAGGTGTGCCAAATCTCAATTAGATAGTATTTCTAATTTTTTTATTTACTTAATTGAAAATTAATGTACTTGAATCATTATTATTCTTCAAGCAGGTGACATTATTATCCTATAAATTATAAAGTTTAAATATAATGTAAATGAAATTTGACAAACTGACATAACATATAATATATAATGGATAATTAAAAACATTAATAAATATAATATACAAAATATAAATTACATACCACACATTATTTCATAAAAACATAACATTTACAATTTAAAAAATTTATTAAAAACCTTTGTATTAAATACTACATTATTTATTACATTACTATAATGTATTATTAATTATGTTAATATATTTAAATTTTATTAATTATAGTTCTAAGAAATATTAATTATATTATTAAATTTACATAATAATAAAAACAGAAATATTAATAATGATGTAAATAATGTAATTATTAATGTAACTATTAAAGTAGTTAATAATATAATTTAAAAATAAATCTTATAAAAATTAGTAATTGGAAAAATTAATTATTAATAATAATGTTATTAAAAATTGAAAACATCAATCTAAATGTCTGCATTAGTAACCTACAATAAGAAAAATAAAAAAATATCAACCTAAATGCTCTAATTACTAATTAAAAACTAAAAAAGTGTACATAGTCATAAAACTAACCTACACTGAAAAAACTAAAAACAATTTACATAGTCATAAAAAATTTAAAAATAATTTTTTAAAAAAGTTAAATAAAATCAAAGATCAATCTAAATGCTAAGATACATAATAAAGAATTAAAATTAATAAAAGGATAAAGGTTGGGGGAATGTCAATGCCTTTTTATTTTAACTGAGGAGAAAGGTAGTATGGTTCTTAACGCCATTTGGCTCCAACAAAAAACCTAAAGGATGTTAAAAGATTAAACGTCTATATGTATTATTTTAAAAATTACTTTTTTCCTAGGATTATTTAAATAAATATTTTATTATAAAACATATAAAATATATTATAGGGAATTCTAGTGATGTCCTAGTTTTTTCAACCCATCCACCCAATAAAAGATAACATATTTTTAATTATATAATAAAGGTTACAGAATTATAATCACACAATGGCCCTTAACAAATTTTTATTGTAATTTATTCTCAAGTAAAATATAATAATAATAATATAATTATTTCATATATATCAAAAACCTAGACTTCCAGTAATGATGGAATTTTATTGGGCCACTTAGAAGTTAAGGGCGATGAAGTGGAATGGATCGGTGTAGTGAAGCACATGACGTGGGACATAGGTGTCATGGATGTGGGAATCCTTGAAATGGGCCTCCCTAAGAGTTTTATAAAATTATATATATATATATATACACTAATAATCTTGGGTATCCCTTGGGCGGGGAAATAGTCAAGATTATCCATTCCATTGGGTGATGTGTGTATGTGGGTATTTTTTTGTAATTATACTTTAATAATAGAATAACAATATTCAACACCACATATTTTTATTCTAATATAATTTCATTAATAAATTATTTAATATTTACTTAAATGTTACTAAAATAATATATCAATTTCATAAAATCATGAAAATTAATCTACATCATCCCATAAAGTGTTATATTTACTAAACATGAAAATAAATATTTATTTCAATATTAATATAATATGAATATTTATTTTAATTTATTTAATAAATGCATGATTAAAAAAATATTTATTTATTATCTTTTGAATATTAAAAATAAGAGATATAATTAAACTGACATATTTTAAATTCTGATATCTCATGAATAATTTAATTTTGAAACTATAATAACATTCCTAATTTCTATGTAATATAATCCTTTTGGCAAATGATATCTTATAAAAAATGATGCACACTTATGTCATCAATATATACAACCATTTTGTTTTTCTTTGAATTTCTAAAAGTAACTCATCTATACACTACCATGACTGTTAATTTTTTTCAAACATTTTCTTTTCAATTAAATGCACAAAAATATATCCTTTCACTAATATGAAAGAAGAAATCTTTTCCTGACTTATATAATTAATGATATACCTCTTATGATTCCCTCAACATATGTTTTCTTTCTAGGATCATATGTCATCCCAGTTTTCATCCATACATCAAAGTACATGAGTCATGACATAGACTAAGAATAATGTCTACTCTAATGACCAATTCACATGTTCTCATATATGAATATCCAATGATACGTTAAATATGTGAAATTCAAATTGTCGGGTCTTTCTTCATGACATCCCCTCGTCACTACCACAAAACATGTGGTAAAAAGCACTACCATTTATCATTGATAGAAAGTGGAACTCATAAAGCTCTCTATTATTAGAATTAAAAAATCACTAATAATGGAACTCCCTTTGTCACTATTTTTTAGCACTGATAAAATGGAACATTTTTTAGTGATTTTTTTCACTAATAAAGGTCACTAATTATCAGAGTTAAAAGTAGATGAAAAAATGTATATTTAATATAAAAAATAATTTTATTAAAAATCAGATCTTTAATTTAGAAATATATTATATTGAGAAAAATATAAACTTTTTTATTAAATAAAATTTATCTATGATTGAATATTAGGTATTTAAATAAAATGGAATATAAAATAATTAGAAGAAAATATATATTACTAAAACTCATATTTAATATCAAAATATATTTATGTTGACACACACAAACACATATATATATATATATAATATTATTAAATATGCTTTATATATACTAAATAGTTATTTAGGCTTAATATGTCATATAATTATTAAAAAATGGTTTTTAAGTTTACTAGAAATTAATATTTATGAAAAATATTGACTAATTAACACTAATAAACATTTAATAACATTTTGTTATATCGATGTTATTTGTTTTTGAACATGATATATATATATATCACACAATAAATATTTAATTTTCTATTATTAAATAAAAATATTGGCTAAATATATATTTACATTTAATATGGAATACAATAATTTCCCCGATAATATATGAAATTTATTAAACATTATACAGACAAACATATACATATAATAAAGTGTTAATTTTGTCATTTTAGATTTTTATTTATTGATATTTAATATTTAATACTTTCTAATTTTAATTTTTAAATTTTATTCATTTTTTATATTTTTATTTAATATATATTTTTAATACTTTTTAATATATATATATATATATACTAATTTATTCTATGTTATTATTATCTATTTCGTAGATAAATTTTTTAATTTTTTTCTAATTTATTCCTTATAGATTTTTTTTAAAATTATTTGTAATTTTATTCATTATTAATATTTATATATAATTATTTATCGATTACCATTTAATGTTTTTAATAAAAATTCAATTTTGATACTTAATATATGTATATTCAATTTCATTTTATGTATTCACTTTTATTTTTTAAAAAAATTAATACAATTAATAAGTCGTTCTCATTCTTTTAATATTTTTTAGATCTATTCATTCATTTATTAAATTTCACTCATTTATAACATTCATTTAATATTATTTACTCATTAATAATGTTAGTTTATTTTTACTTATTCATATCAATTAATTTTTAATATTTATACGTTTAATATTTTGTAATTTATTCCATTTTTTAAATTTTATTACATAATTATTCATATATATATTTAATAATTTCAATATATAAATATATTCAAATTTATATATATATATATATCCATATATAATGTTTCTATAAATATGATTTGTATACAAAATATGTATTAATAATTTATTAATCATATAACATGTGAAAAATGGTTAATAATTAATATTAATTAAGAGTATTGACTAATTAGTATATATCAAGTAATATATGTCACATATTATATAACATCATTTTTTCAATTTAACACAAATAAAACTAGTTTTATATAAATATACATTAATTTCAACTAAAAATATATATGTAATTAATACAATTTTATAATGAAACCCACAAACACATAATATTTCTATAATTTATTCAATTTTTAATGTTATTTTATTATTTTATTTACCAACATAAAATATTTAATAAATTATGATTTTAATCTGAAAATTAGATTCTTTTTTATAATTTTTTATTTAATATATATTTTTTATTAATTTTTAATATTTTTTTTTAAATATTTTTTTTCAATATTTTTAATAATTTTTTAATTTATTCCTTCTTAATTGTGATACTTTTAATATTTTTCAATTTAATACATTTTTAATATTTATTTATACATATTTATTCGTTATCATTTAATATTTTTACTATGCTATGTGTAATTTATATAATTAATATGTATTCATTTTAATTTTTACATATATTCATTTTTCATTTTTCTAATCATCTATATAATTAATAACACTTATTCAATTTTTTGATATTTGTGCATTATATTGAAAATTTTAATATTAAATTTTACTCTTTTTTAGCATTCATTCAGCTAAAATTTGTTAGTCACTTAATGTGTTAGTTATTTTTTAATTTTTAAAATATTTTTTTTTCATATTTATTATTTATTTGGTTAATAGTTTTAATATTTATTCATTTTTAATATTTTTTATACATATTTTTTCGTTAAAATTTATTTTTTTAATATGGTTGTAATGTACATATTTAATATTTATTCATATTTGTTTTAAAATATATTTATTTATATTATTTAATAATTTTTATAATTAATAAAACCTATCTATATTTTAAATATTTTTTATTTTATTCAACATTAATTATTTAATTTCAATCATTTTTAACATTTAAGTATTTATGATTATTTATTCATTTAAAATGTTAATTATTTTTTCCTTTTTTAAAATTTATTCATTTAAAATATATATTCATTTAGTATTTTTTTATTTTATTTTAAACAGTTATTTTCATAAAATAGGAAAATCACTATTAAATATAGGTTTTATCTTCTCTAAAACTGTAAGAATTAATAAAACCTATCTTTATCAACAATAAAATTTAGCACTGATAAAGGATAAATATTCGTTTTATCAATAATTCTTATTTTAGAACGGATAAAAGACATCTTTTTCTGCGCTTTATAGTAAGAATTGATAAAATTGTTCCCAAACTTATAAATTGAACACTAAAAAATCCTCAAGTCAGCCTCACTATTCAATCTCTCACAAAACCAATCCATTGATGCCGCTCCCCCTTGAAATTGTATCTCCAAATAAGTTTCACTTTCCTTTGATACTTATAATTCAATGATCCTTATATAAATGATGATGTTCTCATCCAATGTTGAAACCAATATGTATAAATTTTCAATGTATAATGCATTTTAAATGAAGTATATAATTATTTCTAAGGTTAAATAGGTGATGAATACTTGACTAAGATGATATCTTATAGTTTATAGTGGAAATTGAAATTCATTATACTCATTAACAATTTATTTTTATGGTTATATTCATTAGAAATTGATTGTCTACAAATAATATAACTTTTTAACAGAAATATTTTAATGTTTATCACTGAAAAAAAAAATTCCTACACAATTACTTCATAATAGATAACCATTAAAAATTTGGTGAGTGAACATTGTTGATATATGTGTCTAGAAATTGATGAAAATTTATTATATTAATTATAAGTTTATAGACATCATGCATTCCCTTTAAATATTTCCACTACTACAAAACAATATAAACACACATCATTAAACTCTTATTATTTTAAAAAAATAACTTCATGTAGATTAAATGATTCATTACGAATGTTCAGATACTTATTCCCTCTTTTGGGGAGTTTATAACCCTTCAACCCCAATGGGATGTTTGTTTCTAAGTCACCCTCATGTAAATGGACATGTTTTTAGGAATCATCACCAATAACAATCCTATGTTGAGATTCCTTCGACATTAGTTGTCCAATATTACCATTATTATTCAATAAGGATTTCAATCTATTTAAGGCGAAAACAGTATCACAGTGGTTATCATCTCATGTGGGTTTGCCTTGTTGGAATTTAGCTATAGCCTTAATATATCTGCATCAAATCTTTCATCCATCATCAACTACATACTATAATGCTACAAAAAACAATTCGACTTTGTTTCAAACAATCAGAATTATTTTTATATGAAGATGTTATCAATGTGAAACCTTCCCATAAGTAAGATCCTAAAATCATAATTTTAATAACTTCAGTTCTTTTTTGTCACTAAAAGTTTTGTTTTTATTAATTCATTGAGTTTCCTAAGGGAGTATGATATTTCTATTACAAAAATAATCAAATTTCATAGAATTATCTATAACTTTATCCTTTCATTATGAATACCTTATGTATATTAATTTATTTTCTATAAAAAATCAATATTATTGAACCTAAAAGTATGAATATTGATTGAAAATTAATGGATACTAATCGCATGGAAAATGAGGGTGAGGATGGAGTTCATGATTTCATCAATTTTTCAATAGAGCATACAAAACATCCTTCTCAAATCCTTTATCCTTGTATATCTTATTGTTATTCCAGTTGAATTTTTGTAGAAGAGTTGAAAGAACATTTCATTTTTCATATAATAGATCAAATATATAATTTTTTTAAAATACAATATAACAAATGAATGTATATAATGACTTGGAAGATACTGTGATTTATGAATCATTTTATATGACTACTAATGTAAATAATTTTGGATATCAAATAGAAGAAATGATAATGAAAATTTAAAATGAACATTGTGATTGTCCAAAGTTGTTTGAGATGTTAAATCGATATGAAATGAGACCATTATATAAAAATTGAACTAAATATACAACATTTTCACCTATATGAAAGATATATAATTTTAAATCTAGAAACAGATAGAGTGACACCATATTTATAGAAGTAATTGGTCTTCGAAATGATATGATACTAGAAAAAATGAGCTTCCTTATCAAACATATGACACTAATAGAATTATATATTCAATGGGTATGATCTCTATGAAAACACATACCTTTCCAAATGACTATATATTTTTTCACAAGGAATATGAATCACACAAAAAATGAACTAACTGTGGTGTGAATTGATACACAAAAGATGAATCAAGTCCTTTTAATGTTGTATGGTACATTACTATCATTCCATGATTTTGATGACTATATGGATGCTAGAAAATGCTATAAAATTGACATAGAACACATATAACATAATTGAATATGGGGATCTATGTCACTTAGAGGACACTCTTCAATGGAAAAAAAATTGATTATGGGTATCCCAAATTTTTAAATGAGTTAAGAAATATCAATCTTGAATTATCTACAAATGGAATAAATCCTTTTTTTGAACAAATTAGTAATCATAGTACATGGTTAGTTGTGTTGGTAAATTATAACTCACAACCATGTTAATGCTTGAAGCAAAAATAAATTATGTTTCCTTTGCTTATATCTGGACCAAAACAACTCAGCAATGATAATGTTATATATTTGACTCCATTGATCGTAGATCTATAATTGGTGTGGTATACATGTGTTATAATATATAATTATCATAGAAGTGATGAGTTCACATTGAGATCTATATTTTATGGGATGATAAATGAATTTCAAATTTATGGATATTTTTAAGGATATAACATTAAATTGATGTTGGGGTGTCACATTTATGAATAAGGTACACACAAAGTTTGGAACATTCTTCAAAGATTGTGTTTTTAGGATATCGCACATTTTTACCCAGAAGTCATTAATACCTATCCTATGTGAAATCATTTTATGGAAATAAGGAACAAGGTACAACACCGTATCCATTAACAGGTGATAAAATGTTCAATAGATTATAATATATTAACACCAATTTCGGTAAACCTTTCTCAAAAAACATTGCAAAATCATGTTGGAAAAATGATCTATTTTATTTAAATTACCATACTAAAAATATTTGTACATTATAAATTTTGGTGATTTCATGGGCGAGGAAAAAATTATTTGTGACAGTGTTATTGGAACATTACTAAATGTACCATAGAAATAAAAATGGAAATAATTCTAGGTTAGACCTAATCAATGTGGGGATAAGGGGAGATTAAGAACAAATGAATGGTGAAAGATGAATGTTTCTTCCTCTCTCTATTTTCACTATCTAAACAAGAAACAAATTCAATATTAAAACATTAATAATTGTGTAAAAGTTCTAGAGGGGTATTCATCAAATATAAATAATATCATTTCATCAAATAATTTGAATTTATTGTGTTTAAAATCACATGTTTGTCATATTCTGGTGAAATATATAATTCTTATTTATTTAAGTTGCATTCTACCAAAAATTATATGATGTGTGTTAACCCAATTTCTCTTATTTTTCAAATCCTTATAAAATAAATTTATAGACCGAGAAATTTTTCCAATAATTAATAAGGAAATTAAAGTCATGTTATGTGAATTGGAGATGTTCTTCCCACCATCACTATTTGATATAATGGTCCACCTGATGGTTCACTTGGTTATAGGGATTAAATTATGTGGGCATGCCCATTATAGATTGATGTACCCCATTGAATAGTATACCATGATTTTGAGTGGGTACATCAAAAATCAAATTCATATAGATGGTTGTATTTAGGAATCATTTATTTTTGAAAAATATTTTTAGTTCTATAAAGATTACATATCAGATGTTTATAGCACCAGTCTCCCAAAATCTCATCACAATAGATTCATTTTGGGTGAATGGATTTATAGAAGTTAGGTTGTTACAAATGCCATTATAGAGCAGGATTAGACTCACCATTACCTATTATATAATAGTGTATAGGATTCTCAATACATTAAATCCCACAATGTAATTATTAGAAATTTGATTACATTATGGTATGAGAAATGGATATGAGATACCCATAATCAATAGTTTATAGGATGATTCTCAGATCAAATTTATAAATAGTAATATTAAAATTCAAATTCTATTTCTCAAATGACTTCAATGGATAATTAAGGAAATAAATGTAAATTTTATCTCTTACACTATTATTTTAATTGAAGGTTAGATAATTTATATAAAGGAACAATATGAGCACAATATAATGTAAAAAAACTGGAGTTACAATTATGGATAAAGTGGTGCATGTATCGAGTAACAAAGATATTAATCCAATTTATACTAATGTGTCACACCTTGACATGATCCAAAAAATATATGAGTTGGATTATACAACATTTCATGTTCGTATTTTCCATTGGAAATGGGTTGAAAACATAAGTTCAATTTATGTCGATGAATTCGGGTTTATTAAGGTGAGTTTTTGTATTGTAGGGTATAAGGATGAACAATTAATTATAGTATCAAATGTAATTCAAATATTTTATATTTAAGATTGAGACAAAAATAATTTGTCATTTATTTTTTTGGATATTGGAACAACTACAGGGTCAGATGAAAATTCAATTAAGGATGAACATTTCATTAGATAATGTCTTTTACATTAAAGGGGAACATAATAAGGGGATTTTAATACTCGATAGAGGATCCAAATCCATTCACAATTTAAAGAATAACAGAGAGTTTAAGGAGTAGGTTACAATTGTTTTTAATATACAATGATTTTCCTCATAAAACTATGTATTCTCATCTGTATTTACATAATCTAAATTAAATGTTTAACTTCTCAGGTAGACAATTACTTCTTCACATGATGATGTTACCTATCCCAAGGAAGAAAACTTGATTGATGTTAATACTGAAAAGCTTTTTGGGATAAAAAACAAGTGGATGAAAAAAAGTGCGACATAACATCACTTTGTTAAATAAATTTATAATGTAAAGAATCAAAGGTATACAATTTGAGGTTAGATAGAATCTACTTGACCAAAATATTTTCCCCAATAAGTGAATGTTCATTTTTTACATTGGGGTCACAATGGGAATGCATGTTCAAATTAATATTGATACATGAAACAATGTCATGCTAGTATTGAAACAACCACGTTGGAAGATATTTGGGTAATGTTATGACATATATTCTCTATTTCAATGAAAAATCATATAATTAAACATTTATTTAATTTTCATTATCCCTTGTAGAGTTTATTTATTTTAGATGACATCCATAGGAAATTTCTGTTAATGGTTTCTGGAAAATCATAGAGATCCATATAAAAACATATGACATAGAAACATCTCGAGGATGTTGATGGAAAAGTAAACCACACCCACCATCTATATATTCACACATTATAAACTATTAAAAATGGGAATAATTCATTCGTCTTATTAATGATGAATCATTTCAGGAACATTTTAATTGATAATATTTTATTTGAAAATATTTATTTTATCCACTTTGATTCACAATTATTAATTTATGAAATAAAAAAGGACTTCTGAAAATAAGCAGCGTGCATAAAAACTGATATACCCCTACCAAAAAGAAATGATGGGGAATGCTTCACCAGAAAATAAAGTGTACACATTTTAAATCTATATTAAATGTTCCATATGATATGAAATAACATATATTCTACTGTTTATATGTATATTGATGAATCAGATTCCAAACCAACTTTCATCCCATGTCATGTGCTATAGAAGGATGCTCTTATAAACCAAGTGGGAATACTAGAATATGAAAATACCAAATCTGTATGGGAATAATGTATATGTAGGAAATAATAGTAAATTTTTATGATTTATATAAGTATTGTAAAAAAATATCTATTTATGCTTGTATTTTTTATATGGTTTAATAACAATAATATAAATTGACACTACCTAAATAAAAACAACTTTCTTTAGCTTTGAAGCAGCTGGAACAATATGGTCACATTTCAGGTGCATGTTTTGGATTCTCACCTCAATCATATTTTGATAAAAAAATACTATAAGAAGATATGTATAAGTTGATGAATGGAATTTAGGAACAAATAGATTTATTATGATATATTATTGTTCAGTATAGCTTGGTGGACTAGTATATGAAAAAGTATCAAATATAACTCATATAGAAAACAACTAGTACATGGAGAGTCACATGAACCCACAAACTTGAAGGCAATCCATATGCCTTAACTATCTGCCTTACCTTAGGTAATATATATATATATATATATATATATATATTCAAATCCTTATTTTAATAGTGAATAAGAAAACTTCATATAACTTATATTACTAAAATTTTTCAGGGTGAAATTTTATGTGATTAATGTGTATCAACACCCATGCATCACCTTATTTCATAGGAAATGGTGTACAATATCCTAGGATAAAAACTATACAATAAGAAAATCCTAAAAGATGATGTATGAGTGTGGATTGAAGTAAATAAGGAGTTGGGAACTGATTTTCCTATTCCACATGATAATAATGATTTTACCACATTCGACATTGCTATTGGAAATTTTATAGATTAGTCATTTAATAATATAATGATTTATTAGGCATTTCCATAAAAAATTTCAAATGAAAAAGAATTAATAGTTAATGAAAAATGATCAAAAAAAAGGTATGGTTTTATATATGAAAAACAATGGGGAAATATAAGGGTGGATCTATATAATCTGGTAAATCAACAAATAAATCAAAAGGACTTTATAAGGGTACATTAACCCCACTAATTCCACTACCACATATAATAAAATTACAAGTTCATGTGGATAAAATATTCAAGAATGGAAAAATTTCCTACATTTAATATGAAGAATAAATATTTAAAGAGTCCATTAAAGAATTATTTAGTCTCAAGAGTATAAATAAAAATATCAAGTTTGAATAGTTGGGAGTCTCAATTGTCAATAAATACATGAGTTAAATTTTAATAATTTGTTTATCTAAAAAATGATCAATTATATTTATTAAAGTTAATAACCATTTATATGTTATATATGCATATATATTACTACTATATTGAGGGAAAAACACGAAATGAAATATTTATACTCAGTAATCCTATTATCATTTCAATGTATAAAACTCACATGGAAATAGAAAAACTGAACAAATAAAATTGAACTAATCACAAAATTTGAAAACTATATGTCATAAAATTGATTCATATTGACACCTTTAGTAAAGGGGTAAAAGTATACAATCTAATCATATAAAAAATATTTTTCTTTTTTCATTACTTATTTGTTCTTATTTTTATGGAATCACTAGATGTTAATCACAGTCCTTTGGGAACCCCTGAATATTTATGTTTTTGATCCAAATCATGAATTTACAACAAATTGGTGGTAGATTATGTCTATTGTGAATTTATAATACACCATAATCTACATTTTATAACTAAAATTCAATTTATATAGTTTAGTTTTTGTTTTAATATAATTTTTCTGATAGGTATGTATATAAATATTAGTTGAATCATGGTATCTGGTTGGTGGCTGAACAAAAGCATCCTAAGAATTTATTCAAATGGGAAACTGATTAAATTATATATTGTTCTATTTATGTAACATCACCTAATCCATAACTCTCTAACAAGTCCAATCTGGGTTAGTTATTAAACCGTAATCACGCCTCCCCATATGCTAGAGGATACCAACTAGCACTAGGGTTGTACAGAACATTGTGGGAATACTATACCCCTAGTATTGAGTAATAATAACATTGGAATAGATATCAGAGTATTAAAAATATTAGAAACAATATAATAACAACAGATAAAAAAATATTAGAGGAAACTAATCAAAAAAATAATATAGAAAATAATGTATTGATAGGTTGTGATGTAGCTAAATATCAAGATGAATGTAAAACATATAATAGATAAAAACAATACAAAAAGACACTCATACCCCATTCATAATCCCCACATCAATCACACATTTAAGATCCAACCCATCTAGTTTTAAATAATCAACCACAATGACATTTTCCTTGTCCAAACCTCCATCCATGTACTCTTCCTGGGTATCAAACAACAACATGAATATAGTGTGCATAAAAAATTAGTAGCTCGAGACCACCATGTCTGAAAAATATATTCTCATAGTAAGTGAATATTAAAAAGTGATTAATATGAGTATTGATTAATCAATAAAATAATATAACAATTAACCACCTTTAGAAACATTCCATAATAACTTTGATCATGCAGTATCACTATGCCAATAATAACCACAAGTCCATTACAGAACTAAATAATTGGAAAAATCCCTATGTATAATAATTTCATTTTTACTATTCCAAGAACATTATATAAGAATTCAAACATAATTGGTCCAATACCTTTATATAAGAATTTCAGCATTACTGAGCCGATCCATTTAAATAATAATTTCATCATAACTTGGCCTATCCCCTTATATAATCATTTCAGCACAACTGATCCAATCCATATATATAATAATTTCAGTACAATCGGGTCAAGCCATTTATATAACAAATTTAGCATGACTAAGAGAATCATTTTATATAATAATTTTAGTATAATTTGGACAATACCTTTATATAATAAATTCACTATAACATTGTTTCCTTTGGAAATGGGGATAACCATGTTTGTTTAAGGTTCAAACATTCCATTCGGTTTCTAACGGGTTTATTCGTAGAACTAGAAACATCCAAGGATTGTATATCTTTTTGGACCAACAATACAAAGGTAGGTGCTCATTAGTTATGGAACGATGAGGCTTAAGAATGTGCATTAGTCGAGAGGATGGGAGGTTGGGCTCATCACACCTTTTTTTAGGGGAATTATAGTCTACTCCAGGACTCTCTTTATAAATTTGAGTTATGTTTGTGAATCCTTATTAAATTACCAAGTATGAAAATGAGCTTTCCTTTAGATGTGTCAATCAATGATTAAAATGTAGGAGATTTAGAGAATATTTTATATCTGTTTGAGGTTCTTCAACAATAGAGAATCATCTGTATTTGTTAGATATTATTAGTCAATGGTATCCTTCTACACATTATATAGAAATCTCTTGGTCATTATGATAACCATACTGGTTTTAAATATACATAGCGGGAACTTGATGTTTATTGTCATTCAGAAAGACATCGATTATTTCTGAGTTGGGATCATACCCATAGATGGGCTACCTACATATCCATATTAGAGAAGGAATCATAACTCACATAGTTTGAGTAAATAAATATGAGGTTTATGCATGGTTGATGGATCAAAGAAAGATTTGATAATTAATTTTACTCTCTAGGACCACTTGAGTCATGCTCGGTGTGAGAAACAAGATGTATTAGTAAAACCTGACGATTGTTCCATGAAATATGCAATCATAAGAAATGATGTAGGGATTATATATGTATGACTTCTTAGATAGATAAAGATTAGGATTTACTTTAGAGAATAAACCCGGGAATAAGGTCCATAAAGGTATATGTTCTTTATAAAGATTTGGATACTTAACTTAGGACTGAATCCTGAGAAGGATACCCATGATAGAGGGGACTTATGATTGGGTTTTGTTCCTGAGAAGGAAGCCCAAATAAAAAGGAATCTTAGACTATGGCTTACTCCTAAAAGAGAGGCCCAGGTTAAAAGAAAATTATGATTGGGGTTACTCCTAAGAAGGATGCCTGGATTAAAAATCATGGATTGGGGCTTACTCCTGAAAAGAAGGCTCAGGTTAGGGAACATGAGACTTTGGGGCCTACTCCTGAAAAGGAGGCCCACATTTTGGAAATTGGGGGTTACTCCTAAAGAGGATTCCCAAAATTAATGGAAAATTATGACTGGGGATTACTCTGGAAAAGGAGTCCTAGGTTAAGGGACATAGGGCTTACTCCTAAGGAGGATGCCCATATTAAAGAAGCTTATGACTGGTGCTAATTTCTGATAAGGAGGCCCATGAATAGGGGACATAGGGCTTACTCCTAAGGAGGATTCCCAAATTAAATATCTTCTCATCTTAAAGGATGAGGTTGAATGAATTAAATATCTCTCCTTAGTGATATGAAGATATATAAATCACAGGGTTTTGAAAGATGTTCCACATAATTCATTTCAGATAAGGAGGCCAACAAAGGAACCATGCCATAAATGGTTTTGAAGAGGGTCTTGAAGGCTAAATCTTGAAGATGAGAGTTGGATTTGAGGAAAAGAAGTGACTAGGCAAGAGGGGCACCCAAAAATAGGTAGGCGCGCAAGTCCTGTTCGAGTGTGCAGGTGTTGGTCACGAATGTATACTTGCGCGACACTTGGGTACTTGCGCGCCGGTCAACCCATAGGGTAATACTTGGGCAAGTCTTGGCTCAAGCCCTTAGTATTATCCTTAAAGACTTCCAAATGAGTGGCGCTTAGGAGCTGTTGAAGGGTTAAGTTGGTGCGCAAGTGTCTTCATTTCCCTTGAAAGGTTAGATAGTTAGGCGCGCAAGTGTTAATTAATTTCCACATATAGGCCTTCTTCCCCATCTTTAGATCTTCCATTCTAGGTAACAAATTACCTTAGAAGTGTTTGGAAGACTTCAAGAAGAGACTAGGGAACCAAGAGCATAAATATGAGTTTCTAGATTTTTCATCCTCGAAATGGTGGGCCCACAAGTGGTATTTATAGGCTACTGAAGACCTTGGTAGAAAATCAAATAGGGTGCGCAAGTCACCTGCACGACCATTATACGGCACATAGGTACACATGCGCGACCATCTTGGAACTTCCACGACCCATGCTTAAAGAAATCCATGTTCATGCCTTTGTCGATTTTTTATGTTTCTTCAAAGGATGAATCACATTGTATTTATGTTATATACCTTTTCATACGTTATACTCCATGACGTAAAGAGCATAAAAAAAGTCCCCCCTCAGAGTTGGATTCGAAAGGAAGGAGGAAGTGACTCTGAGGTAGAGAAGAAAACCAAGAAATTGTGGCGTGCTAGTTCTGAGCGCGCAGATGGCGCGACGCAGGGGTGAGTCCCACTAGCTTTGGCACACAGGGGTGCAACCTTTCCTATAAATATGCACACCATTCTCATGAAAAGAACCTGGCTTTGAATGCTTCTAAGCTCTCATCGTGTAAGTTACTCTCAGCGCGCAAGGGACTGGTTTTCCGTGGTTTAATTTGCTAATGTTCGTGTCGTGCTTCTCCAGAGTTATTTGGACTTGTGCGGTGATACCTGCGCGCCCAAACTTGTGCAACCATACCAGAATTGCATGCCGAAATAAGACTTTCATTCCTTAATGCCTTATCCATTTTTTCACTTCTCATCACAAATTTTATGAAAAATCAACTTACTTAAGATTTAATTATTCAACCTTTGTGCAGATTCAATGGATCCTAGAAGAATCGGAATGGCTGATGAACTAGATAGAAAGAGTATTGATGACATGATGAACGTTGTTGTCCGTGATTATTATACTGTCTGCGACAACACTCTCCCAGATTTGGATAAGTACTTGAAAAAGTATCATCTTAACTTTCCACAGAGCATCTATTTCCATCTGTATGGGCGTGGTCATCTGCAAGAAGTCAGCATTCTAGAGGCAAATAATTATCTTCCGTATTCTTGTTTTCAGACATACACCAATTTTTCTTCAGTAAATGTCTCAAGTGGAGGATTATTTGTTAATACTGGAATAGTAGAGATGGCCTACATAATTCCTCATATACCTTGTGCCCTAGATCTGAAACCTCACAAGCCTAAGATGAAACCACATTGTTATCCTTCAATCTTCTGAAATTCTTAGATGGATCAATCCAAAGGCTGGATGAAGAGTTGTGACTTCAATCCTGGAAGAGGTGTGAAGCCAACTTGGATGTGGGCATATTGGGTGTGACAAAATTGTGCAGATTTTGTCGAGGATTTGAAAGGAGATGCAATATATGAAGCCATCTGGGCTGGGAAGACATATGCCTACTGAAATAATGACTTTGTGCCAGAGCTAATCAGCCGCTGGAGCCCATAATCCAATTATTTTCATATAACTCATGGAGAAGTAGGCATCAGTTTGTGGGATGTCTACAAGATCGCAAGGGCTCCAATTCTGGGTGGCATGTATGACGAATTCATCCCTCCCAAGGGGACTTGGAATAATTTCATGATGTGTCCAGCTTTGGCTCAGGAATTATTTAAAATTTTCTACATGCTCAAGAATTCCAAGACCTCAAAACCTCATTCTATAAAGGATATTCATCCAGAGGAGGGGATGTATATATTTAATACCAGGAATGAGGAGGACTGGCCCACATGTACTCGTCGTACTATTTTACCCAGAACAGAGAAGAGGGGTGCTTTTGGCACATTCTGGCCAACTCTAGACGCGGGAGAATTTGAGAAGTGGGGGTATGAAGTGGACCAGAGATTCCCATAAAAGTCCTATCTGGCGGGATTCTTTGCCTTTTGGCTTAGTGTTTATCTTCTTCCAGTCAGGGATTCGAAAGGAGGCGTCAGTAAAGATACCTTCGTTGTTGCAGCCAAGTTGGATAAGAAGAAAATGGTTGGGTTGGACACCCCCATTTTGGTGAAGATTCACATGAGCTTTGTCCATGTCTTCGTGGGAAAGTCTCCTTGGAGAATATTGGGACCATTCCAAGTTTTATTGGGTTGGATCGCCACTCATTTCAAGACATATGTTGTATAGGACGGAGTACATGTTCCTGGAGGTTCTTTCAGGCCATCAGTACAGGCATTTTCTTGAATTGCTCTGTTAGCCCTAAACTCCAATGATATGAAGGCGAGGCTGAGCATGTTCAAGGAATTAAATTTATTTCCTTATAGAAACCCACCAACCGGGAGGTTTTTTGATGATGGAATGACTGGCCTGGAGCTTAAGTCATACATGCTAGCTTGCAGAGATGGTGTACTGGCCACCAGGATTGACAGAGAGATTATATGTGAGGCCTATGCTCCATACAGATTCGCATGCCAATTCAAGTGTCTGCAGAATACTGTTGTATCCCCTCCTGTGCATGTCAGGTCAGGGAAGCATCTGATGGTTTCCTAACAACTATGGTTGCTGAAATCTATGGAGAAGACCAGGGCAGTGTTTGATCTACTGGTTGCTAAAGCGACGAGTAACTTGACTACATGGTATGCTGAGAACTGGATAGCATCATACCTTGAAGGGGTTTTGAATCATCAGGTTTATCAGTTGGGGAAATAGAAAAGAACTGTAGTGAAAGAAACCCTTCATATGGATGGTGATTATTCCCCACCTGGAGCTGATTCACCAGGTTCCTCACCCAGGGCTGGATCACCGAATTCCCAAGATGGGGATGATGAGGCACGACGTGTCAAAGCGGCCTCGTGCCAGATATAATCCTCCTATCAGAATAAAGAGATCCACTCCATCGACTCCTAGTGAGTTACTTCATTGGGAAAATTTAATCACATTAATTTCTAGAGAAAGTCTTATTTTCTTATCCTTTATCTGTAGTTTCAGGAGCTGCGAAGAAGCTGAAGTCCAAGATTGCAGGACATCCTCATAGCCTTCTGGTACACATGCTGAATATCTATGACCAGTGGCTATCCAGAAATTGTAGAGTTTATATTGCGATGTAGAAACTACCTTCCTGGATCTATGCGAGGGGTTACACATCCATATAATAGAGAATCTTCGGGCCTCCACTGATATCTGTGTCGAGTATTACCCCGATGAAGTGTGAAAATATATCTGAGAGCTGGAGATTCTCATATATGCCACCGATGAGTCCATTCCTGCCACCAAGCGGGTGAAGGAAATGATAGATCATGGCACCCTTGAGGGGACTGGTGGTTCTGGAGATGAGGAGTGGCACGATTACGTGGATCCTGAAGATGTAAGTCTTTTTTTGTAACCTGAATACAATTAAAGAATTTTTACTCAAGGAAATTACTTTCTTCATCCTACAGCTTGCAATAAAAAGAACTACAGATGATCCTTCACCACAGTATAGCCCTGTTGGTACTACCATCGTGGCTAATGAATCTCCTCATGATCCGGGTGAGATATCTCCAGGCCATCAAGCCATGGATGAAGAGTTAGACATATCTCTTCATTCTCCAATTCTTGTATTTGGAGATGATGATGTTATCACTCCCAATAACCCGAAGAAGAAAAAACATCGAAGGAAGAACACTACAACTAAACACTTTTTCAGTAGTGGTAAGTCCTTCGGACAATCATGAGTCTTAAACCAAGAAAATATTGCACATACTTCATGGGATGGCAGGGGATTCATCAATTTCCCCTTTGAGTGAGAGAATTGACCCTCCTATGAGAACGACGAAGGGTGCTGGTGAAAAATCACAAGTTCATGCTGGATTGGCTGCTCCTGAAGTGGAGCCAACGTCTGTTCCCAGTACCACTCTTGTTGCTAATGCAAGGACAAAAGATCCTTCTTCTAGTAAATTAACAATGCTTCATAAAATGTTGAATGAAACATCAACTAAATTTCATTCTATGATACATTAGGTTTAGCACCTGCACCGAATCATTTAGCAGCCACTATAACTGATGCCACAATTTTATCTGAAGAAGCTGTCTGGGGTTAGAGGCTGTAGAATGAGGGTCGCCAAGAAGACGTATCGAATGCACCCACAGGTGAGACTAACTAGGAATCTGAGATAACATTGGATGAAATGATGGTACATGGTGCATCTTTTGAATTTTTTTTAAATCATGTTAAATTACTATGTAATTTAGATGATTTTGGATGTGATTGTTATCCTTTATCCTATTAAAATAACTTCTTATTATATCTCTGACCATGATTAGTTAAAATGTGCAGTTCCATCTGAGCAAGTTGCTAAAGTGCCAATGCCTGAAGAGCATCTGGACAACCCTACTATTGTAGAGACACTAGCTCAAGTGGAGCTGAACCTGATACAACATCCTCAAACAGATCTTGAAAATCCTATTGAAGCTAGGAAAAATGGGGAGGAGCCTTCTCATGCTATTGATCTACCGTTGGGTAAGAGATAACAATATTTGTGGCTGCACTTAATTTTCAAGACATCATAAGCAACTTTTTTTATCCTTTGAGAACTAACCAAAACATTCAATTTAATATGAAGGGCCGTCAATTTCAGTGGCTATATCTGGAGGTGAAGCCTCAGCCTCCGCCCAAACAGGGACAGAATTGATGTAACGAGGTTCATGTGGGAAGGAGTAGAACAAGGAACTTCTTTAAGTGAATTAATTCCAGATTATATTCTCCCCTCTGATAGTGATGATGAATCAAACCCGGAGGTACAAAAGGCACTCCAATTTTCATTTCGCAGGGCATGGTAGAACATATGGATGATCATATCTGAAGTGCCTCCTGAAGAGCTATCATCGAAGATCCCCCGACTGTCACCCCTGTTCGTAATGTTGGGACTTGGCGGTTTTGGATATCAAGAGATCCATGCCTCGGTGAAACAAGTTATCTTATGATGGGAGAAGGAGAAAAAGTACTATCATGATTTCAACAGAGAAAGGATGTTGACCAATATCAGTGAATTTGAGGCTGCGGTGTCCCGAGATGAGGCCAATCATGCTGCCAAGTAGAAAGAGATGAAACATAAGATCAAGGAGAAAGTTGTCCAGAAAATGAACCTTCAGCAACAATTAGATGCTATTATTGGGGAAATTGACGAGCTTAAAAATTCATTGGAAGGAGATCAAACAAATGGTATGAAAGCTATCACTGAAGCCAAGAAAGAACTCCATCACGATGAAAAGAGTGAAGCTGGTTGAGTGCATGAACTTGCGGTGGCTGCTGATGAGGCTCGGGATGCTGTAAATCAAATTAAGATATATGTTGAAAGTATCTTGTAATCTTTGGAAAAGAGAAAAGACTCCATTCTATGGATGTTCTTCTAAATCCTGTGCATCAATGAAAAACACTTTCATCTTCAATTATTTGTGCATGCTTTCTTTTTCTATCGGCTTTAAATTTTTAACTGAGCCAATGGACCTAGTAAGCATAGTTTGATTTTTTTAGGATTATAAAAATAACCCTACAAACTTTGAATCTTTTTATTGCTCAATATTACATAAATCATAAAAAATGTATGTTTAGGGAGCTGGGACATGAGTTTTGTTCAGAGCTCCCTTGTCTTTTGTGGGCAGTTAAAAGTCATGCATGTCGAACATAAAAAGGCTAATGTTGAGGGTCGAAATAGCTTTGACCAAATGGATTAAAATTTACTCAATACCTTGATAATTAATCTGAAAACATATTACCACACTCATATATGGGGAAAACATGTAAATTATGAATTAAGAAATTTTGAATCCGAGGAATGATATGAAAAAGGTATAAAAGGCATTAGAGGAAGTGTCTCCCAAGAATGAAGTTACCACTATTTAACAAACCTGTTAGGGGGTTGAATTATGCAGGGCCACTTAAGGGGCATTAGATGCATAGTTAAATAATAGAATCATTTGGCTGACAGGTCCATTATGCAGAATACATATGAATGGCTGCCTAAGGGTACGTGCTGCATTTTCAGGAAAAAGAACTCTCATGAATTTTACTTTTCTAATAATAAAAAGCTCGTGAATTTTTATAGAGATTCAAATTTTCCAAAGCAAAGAGTATGCTGTATGGAGAGAGATTCTTGAATATAGAGAGAATATTTCCAATCAATATTGTCAAAGAATTGGATGAATATCACTCATGTGAAGGTCTGACCCAAACACAGGGAAGGAAAATATAAACCATAGAGTTGAATACTTTCATATCATTAAAAATATTATGGGACAAATATGTTAAGGATGTCTATTTTTTGCATATCCTTACATAATGTCGATAAGACCAATAAGGAAAAAAGGATGTTTTTCTCCCAAGAATGAAGTTACAATTATTTGAAAAACTTGTTACGGGGTTGAATTATGTAGGGCCACCTAAGGGAATTGGCTTCATAGTCAAATAATAGCATCTTTTAGCTGACAGGTCTGTTATGTAGAATGTTTATAAAAGGTCACCTAAGGGGGTGTGCTGCATATTCAAGAAAAAGAACTCTCGGGTTTTAGACATTTTGTGACCAAAAGTCAAGAAAAGGGTTTTGGAGATCTGGAATTATTTAAGGTTAGGAGTATGACAGATCAAAATGGGCATTGTTTAATGCATGTAGAGATACACAGACCTACGCTAACCATAATCATGTTGTGGCTAGGTCCTGAATTGAGATGTTGGACTTCACTACATATCTCATTAGAATGATAATCAAGCCAAATTTAGTTCTTGAAATATAGTTTAACATCATGTGGGATGAGAGTATATGAGATCATAGTTTAGGGTCATAGTGCTCGGACCATTATAAGGAATACACAGTGTGTGTTTTATAAACCTTATGTGAATGAAGACCAGGGTTTTCATACCACATTCAGGTTTTCACAAGGGGCCTTTTCAGCCAAGGGACTAAAAGTGGAATTTAGGGTTAGGCCTAAAGACTTGGGGATGGATTCGAGGGACGTTCAAACATTCCTACGTATCCCATAAGAATGGGAATCATGCCACACATAGTTCTTGAAATACCCTTTGTACAGATTTGGTTCATACAAGTTAAGGGTGAAAGGGTACTTTTAGTGCACTGATGGTTTGACCCAAAATTAAAAGTTTAGGTATTTCCATGTATGCATGTAGTCTTTGGAATATAACTTGATTGGAGATCAAGGTAAATAATGATTCCCTCTCAGGTGAGGGTGTCAAAGAATGTTGTAGTTTATTGTCGTACATGACAAATGTGTTGTACAGTTTAAAGTCATATAACAAGGATGATGGTGAACCAATGTAAAAATACTGGTTCTGGGGGAGGCTTTACAAATCAACATCGTATGAGACAGAGGTGAACCGATGCGAAGAGATTGGTTTTGGGCTTGAAACCCGGGAGGTTGCCTACGTACCCAGCCTAGAAGGAAAGGATCAATGTTCACTTAGTTCAATTGAAGAATGAATTGGTGATCATTTTTTTTGAGGAAAATGACATAAAAAGTGGTGTTGGGAAAAACGAATGGATAGCGGCCCAGAGAGGGTGTTATGAGTGAAGTTTAATCTAACCTCACGTGAGTCATACTCATTGTGAGAAACAAGAGATATCAACAACCTTAATGATGCATAGTTTTACGTAATTTTTGGACGAAAGGGTGACAGTGTAGTTTAAGGTCATGCAGTAAGGACATAGGTAAATATGTAGTTTAGTGTCATGTAGTAAGGACAACATAGTTTAACGTCATGCTGGACAAAAGGGGAACAATAATGTTTAACATCATATTGGATGATGGAGTGTTGTACAGTATAGCGTCATATAGCTAGGACGTATTAGGGACGTTTTCACAGTTTAACATCATGTGGGATGAAGAGGTGCACAGTTCAACATCGTATAGTTAGGACAATGGGTGTGTAGTTTAACCTCTTTCTAGACGTAAGGGAATTCTATATATTTTGGCATCATGTAGCTAGGATGTCACAGTTTAACATCATGTTGGACATGTATGATTTGTGTTACACAAAATATATCTTCAAGTATATGGCATTGATTGGAGTAGTGATGAGTTCTCCATCTATTCAGATTAAATAATAAGATCCATTGGAGTAGACCTAATGTATTGAGTACGGTCCTTCCCATTTTGGCTCATGCTTGGGAGGTTTCATTCCTGGTATTAATGGAGTTGGGATAACCAATACCAATTCTCCCTGAATGAATGAATGAAGATGAAATTTTTTGTTGAATGCTCATGCTATTTGATTCTGATAGACTTCCATGTGATGCAGGGTGCACGATATTTTCTCACCTAATTGTTCCAATTCATCCAATCTCTTTTGAGATTACTCATTTGTAGATGAATAACCACAAATGGCTACTCTGAGCGATGGTAATTGAACTTCAATGGGAAAGACTGCTTCTATTCCATATACCAATGAATATGGAGTTGACCGCGTTGCAGTGTGGGTAGTGGTTCAATAAGCCCATAAAGCCTGAAAGAGTTTATTAGGCCATGATTTCTTATCTTTATCCACCATATTTTTTAGTATATTTTAAAGAGACCTGTTGAAATATTTTATTTGGCCATTGGCCGCTACATGATACCGAGATGAATGGTTGGATTTGATGTTGTATTTTTTATACCACTTCTTTACCTAGGATGAACAGAAGTTGGTGCCACTGTCTATCAATATGGTATAAGGGACACCAAATCTAGTAATGATGTTAGACTTGATGAAGCTAAAAATTCTTTTAGAACTAACATCTTTGAGTGGTATTTCCTCATCCCATTTGGAAAATAAGCAGTAGCAGTAATAATATACTTAAACTGCTTGGATGTTGCTGAAGGGTAAGGTCCCACTACATCTATTCTCTATGTGGAAAATGGCCATGAGTATTTAGCTGTATGAAGCAACTCTAGGGGTTGATGAATGAATTTGGAACATACATGGCATAAATGACACATCTTCATGAAATAAACACAATCTTGTATCATTTAAGGCCAAAATTATCCAAGCCTTCAAATTTGATCAGACTGTCTATGTCCAGACTGGTGGGCACCACAGAATCCTGCATGTACTTCTTTCAATACAACTATTGTATGTTCACCATCAATTCATCTGAAGAAAATTCCATCAAAACCTCTTTTGTAGAGAATTCTCTCTAGGTGATATGTGATATCATAAAGAGTAAAATTGACCACACGTCTCCTGATTTGTTCTTTCTTGTCTCTATCAAGTGGAAGTGTACCATTTTGAAGGTATTCCCTGATCGGTGTCATCCATACCGTAGTATGACCATATGGTTCAGAAATGGGACTAATTTATTGATTTCCTCTGTTCTGGTTTGAAAAAATGGTGAACCTGTATGATGGTGGGCAATACTAATGATTGTTTCGTCCCGATTTGGATCTTCCAGAGCTGTGGCTATATTATCTAGTGCATCCGCTTGAGCATTTTGTGATCGTGGGACATAAGAAAATGTCGGTTCTAAAGGAAATTCCGCAATTACCTCTATGACATAATCATACAAAGGGATTAACTCTTCTTTTATAATGGAATAATCCCCATTGACTTGTTTGATTATTAGGTCTAAATCACCTTTAACCGTTAAGTGATTGACTTGTTCCTGAAGCGCCAATTCCAAGCATGCGATGAGAGCTTGATATTAGGCTTCATTATTTGTTCTGCCTTCCCATAATAAAAAGGAATAGCGTATCACTTCCTTTTCTGGGAAAATAAGTACATTTCCTAACCCAACATTGCTGAATTTAGGATCTTCCATTTTCTTCCCTGTTGGACTTCTGGAAGCACCGTCAAAGTACATTTCCAATTTTTGAATATTTTCTTGAATAGAAAATACGTCTTCATTAAGAAGTTCAATATCTAATGATGTATCTTCTACTGAAGGATGTTCAGCATGGAAATCATCCAGATCATGGACCTTTATCGCATTTTGAGACACATACTGGATATCAAATTGCTGCAAAATAACTTCTCACCTTACTATACATCCTGTAAGCATTGGACGACTAAGGATGAATTTGAGTGGGTTATTGAGAGATAACAATTGGACCTCATGATGTTGCAGGTAGTGTCTCAATTTCTGAACTGCAAAGATTAATTATAGGCATCACTTCTCAATACATGAATATTGGGTTTCATCTTCAAGCAAAGTCTGACTGTGATAGTAAAGGCTACTTTCATTCCCAGCATCATTCTTCTGGGCAAAGAAGGCACCCAATGATCTCTCTAAAGTCGTCACATAATGAATATTTGGTCTTCCTTAAATAGGTGGCATTAATACCAATGGACTCAAGAGATATTTATTTAGAGTATTGAATTCTTCTTGACATTTTTCAGTCCACTGGTAAGTGACTCCCTTCTTCATCAATTTGGTGAAGGGTAAACTTTTTCCAGCCAAATTGGTGATGAAACGCCCAATATAGGTGAAGTGTCCTTGAAGTACTCCCAATTATTTCAAATTTCGAGTAGGAGACATATCAAGGATTGACATTTCCTTCCCGGGATCAACTTCAATACCACGATGGCCTACAACAAAGCCGAAAAATTTTCCTAAGGTTACTCCAAAAGCACATTTTAAGGGGTTCATCCACAAATTGTGTTGTCGAAGTTTGTGGAATATGATTTCCAAATCAGCAAAGTGATTAGAATGTTGTCTGGATTTAACCACCAAATCGTCCACATAACATTAAACAAATTTCCCTAAAAAGGGTTTGATGATACGGTGCATGGCATGCTGATATGTTGCACCCGCATTCTTCAGGCCAAAGGGCATTACCCGATAGCAAAACACACCCTGAGGGGATATGAAGGATATAGATTCTTCATCTTCTGGAGCCATTTAGATATGATTTTACACGGAATATCCATCCATGAAGGAAAGTGCTTCATAGCTAGTTGTGGCATCAATTAAGTGTTCTATAATCAGAATTGAAAAATCATCCTTGGGACAATGCCGATTAAGATCTCTGTAATCAATGAAAACTCTAATTTATCTGTTCTTCTTTTTCACAGGGACAATATTAGCCAGCCATTTAGGATATTGAACTTCTCCAACAAAGTTATATTTGATAAAAATATCCACATCAACATCAATTTTGGAAGCATACGTTGGGTGTGTTCTTCTTTCGGCTTTCTTGAATCTTCGATGTTCTTCTGGAAAACCCAAACAATGAGTAGAAACATCAGGATCAAGCCCTAGTATTTCTATATAGTTCCAAGAAAATATATCTCGATTTTGATTCAAAAATTAAATATACATTTCTTGCTCTTCAAGAGTCATGGTCACCCTAATTAAAGTGGGGTTGTGGATCTTCTTTTGTACCCAGATTGATTTTTCTGAGTTCATCCACAATGTTAGAGATGCCCCTTAAAAAGATGTAGGAGCATCTCTGAGATCTTCCACTTCTTTTTCAACATGTGTTATTTCTTATATTTCTACTTTCATAGTAGATGATGAAGCAGAATTTCCATGATCAGAAGAGATGTTAAAATTTGAACATCTTGAAGAAGAAGATTCCATTTCTGACCCTATTGATTATGAATGGTCTTCTTTGGGCAATAAAGAGGAGATGATGGATTGAGAATCGACATCATCATTCATCTATGACATTGCTATAACTTCTTCTGGCTTGGTTGACGAAGTATAGAATTGATGGATTTCAGCGGATGTAATGAAGACATCTCCATTTGATATTTCATCATTGATTAGTGAATCCCCAATTTCTCCCATGTTGTCTGGCTTGGTTGTCGTAATTGACATTATGGAAGTTTCCATAATAGTATTTGGATTTGGGTCTATCCTTTCAATTTGACTGATAGGAAACACATAATCTGTACTCACATGTATTAATGGGTTTACTTGAATCTTTTCCAAACCATATGGAGCATTATGTTTTGTAATTTCCTTTGCCGTAGATACCTCCTTTCCCTCCATGTGATAGATTTACACCTCAATGCATTGAGATTCAACTGTTTTGAATGGGGATTTATCACCATACAATGTCCCAATTTGACCATTAAACCAATATTTGGGACATTGATGGTATGATAAATGAATAGTTTCATGTTGATTTAGCCAAGGTCTTCCAAGAATAATGTTGAAAGCTATGTCATGACGAACAACCCTGAAATCTGAATTGGATACAAGATCTCCAAACTATGTTCTATGTGTGATCTCACACAGAGGTTATTGTTCATTTTTATCATATCCATACAACATCAAAGTAGAAGGAGATAAATCAGATTCAGTGAGGCCCAATCGACGTAGTGTACGAATGGGGATGATGTTGACTCCTAAACCATTATCAATGAAATCTATTTAGATATCTACATCATTGACCTTTCTAGATAAATACAAAGGTCTAATATGTCCATACACAACATTATGTTCATCTTCATCAGAAAAATACATCACTTCATGGCATTCTGTAGAATCATTCTCTACATGGTATACATTAGCGACAATGATTTTAGTTTCGAATTCCTGAGGACTTGAAAAAGCCTTCATGAGTGCCTCCCGAAGATCCTTTGATAGATTCAAGGAATCCAGAATTGACAAATTAGCTGGTACTTGGGACAAATGCTTCAAGACATCATACTTTTTGTCCAAAGGTCTGTGTTTCCCAACAAGGACATGTGGTTTTGCAGGTGCCTTGGAAGTTGATGCTTCGGAAGTAGATGCATCTTGTATCAGGGTAGTAGTTGGAAATACTCCTGGCATTAGAAGACTAGACCGACTAGGTCTATTTACTTGATGAGGGGAAGAAGGTGTAACCCCCAACCGATCCTCTAGAATAATTGTCCCAAGACTAAATTTTCCATGCACGGAAGAACTTTCATGTTCCTACTGAGCCCTTTGAAGGCCTCTTCCATGAGTTTATCCTGCATATACAGTTCTAGCAGGGGTAGACTTGGAATAGTGGCTTCTGGGATATCTACATCTTTCTCTATATCCCATACCTCTAGAACTCCCTCTAATTACTCTGTTTGATACAAGGAACTCAGGCTCATTGAGCTCAAAACTGTGACTGGCATAAGAATCTGTTAAGTGAATCATATTAATAGAACCAAAGATCAAATCTTCATCGGATGAAGACTTTGCCTGATTATCCAATATAGTCTATCCCATTTGTTGGGGTGGTACCCGTGACTTTGAAGTAGATGGCATAAAATCTTCCAGAGTCAAATGCATCCGGGGATTTAACACGATCTCATCTTCTTTTGACTACTCTTCTTTCTTTGAATTATGCCATTTCTTTGAGGATTTTCCCTCTGATGAAAGGGGTTTTGCTGTGGAATTCATAGCAAAAGACACAAATTGGTTTCTTCAATCGTGGTCGTAAATGGAATGAGTTTGGTGATCTTTTTTCTGACCATCCAATCATCATATTTCTATACATTTTTTGTTTTGAATTCGTACCTCTCACCTTCATCCTCTAGATCAATAGCAGTAAGACATGCTACCTGAGCTGAAGAACCTTTTAGTTTGACTTTCCCTGAGTCCACCATCTTTTTTAGGAGATCTATGAAGACAAAATACTCTTGAATGGGATACCCCAACACCTGATGAAATGGAAAATAATTGGGATGGTCTTCATCTCCTTCCTTCTTCGGCCTTTTGGGACGTGGAAATTGAACCAAATTTTTTTCTAGAGAAGAAATGAAGTAACCAGCAACCTGTTCCTTTCGGAAAGAGTAAACATTGCTTTTTAACTACTGAAATTGTTTCCGTCTTTGATCTCTTGGATCATATTGACGAAATGAACTATATTGTTGACGCTCATGAGGTGGAGCACTTTTGAAAGATGATGGTTTTGACATGGAAGTAGGTACATGTACTTGTTTAAGAGTAACTATAGCAGTCTCTCCTCTACCCATTCTCCTTCCTGGAGTTGATGGAATTACATGAGTTTTATCCTTAGTCTTTGTAAGAGAGTCTTCAATCTGATGATCGATCGAAGTAAGGGCTCAAAACCTTCCTGTGTATTTCATATGGATCAACGGTGTGAATAATTCATCACACAAATTTTCCACATTTATTGGCATCAATTCTTCATGAGGGAGTGCTAAGCTTAGGGAATATGTTAATCTCTTTCAGCGAGAAATAAAATCGGAAACCCTTTCTTTCTCCCTCTACTTAAATTTGTATGATAAAAAACATTTGTCTTCAACAACGTTGAGCTGAATTGAAGAAGGAATCATTGACGGAGATCCTCCCACTCGGTAATCAATCGAGATTGCAAACTTGTATACCAGACAAAAGAAGGCCCTTGTAATGACTGTAAAAAACACCAGATCTTAACTTCTACTTGTTGCTGAGGTTTTACCATCATAGGATCACAATGAGAAACAAAATGTGTTAAGTGTTTCTCTGGGTCTCCCAAACCATTAAAGATTGGGAATGTAGTACTTTCAAAATTTGATGGGTGAGGAATTGCATCAACCCATTTAGGGTAAGCTCTCTTTTATGGTTGAATTTGTGAACATTTTACCTCCATAACATCCAACCGAGATGTTAATGACTCAATAGTAGTTATTAACTTTTGAGAAACAACCGGTTGATTTTGGACCTGAGTAGGTGCAATAACTGGAGCTTGGACAGATGTGGTGGTTAGTACTGCAACTGATGGTAGCATCGTCGATTGTTGTTGCGTATGAACCAAAGGTTTAGAACTACGATGGTGTACTAGTAAAAGAGGATATTATTGATTCATCTCAGTAACTACAACAAATTCCCTTGGCGGACATACTCCAGCACGCTTAGGAGGAAGACTACTTTGAAGTAGTTCTGCATTCAACCTCCTTAATTCTTTCATTTCTTCCTCTTGTTGGGAGAATCTTTTCTCTAGTGAGAGTGATTGGACTTTTCCCAGGGAAGGTGGAATGTATCTTGATTTTTTCCTTCCACCTTGTTGGACGCCCTTCGGAGAGGGGGAAGTTGGTTATTTGAAAGAATACCTAAATTCTGGGTAAGCCTTTGATTTCGTGTACGCACACCTTCTTCATTTGTGTCTGTGTGTACAACTTCATGAGCATGAAATTCTTCATCTGATCTTTCTGAGTGAGCCACATGTTCTGGAGGATTAGCAACAATGACATTAACGACATTTATTGATGCATAATGCATTTCATCCCTTCTATCAACATTTCTACAATATTTCCTTCTTCCATTTCCTTGATGAGACATTGAATTTTATTGATTTGATCCCTCAGAAACTTCTTGATGAACCGTAATTTTGAGGGAATCTTCTGATAATTCGGGTCTTCATTCCTCTTGTGTCTTCTTCCCTAATCGATAGAAGACTGAATTTCTCTGAGGAAGTTATTGCGGATTTGAAAAAGTCCTGAGTCTGGTGGAATAGGGTTATTCCTGTTATTCCTGCTCAACTCCTCAAATCCTATTTGTTGATTCTGAGGGTTGGGTTAAAAGATTCCCCAGTCTGGAAAGATGGGGTTGTTCTTGAGCTACTACATCAGAGGCTTTCTTAAAATCTCTCCTGATCTTGTGGACTTTAGTCCATAATTTGGTTGGATGCATCAACCTACATCTACTCAAATCTCCTAGCTCAAATGACTGGTGGATGATTTCGGACACTTCTGTCACCTGATGATGCACTCACTCTATACGAGAAGACTGTTTAATATTCTCATTTTCTTGATGCAAGAGTAATTCAACAACTTGTTCTTTGTATGCCTAACTTTGGGATGAACTAGTTAAAGCATGTTCTTGAATGAGCCTTTGATTACAAAAAAGGCCAATTGGTTGTGGTTGACCATGGGTAATAACATTGAATGAGAGCATTTTCGGCAGGCTTTGTTGACTAGAGAGTATAGTGAAATGAAATGCTCAATAAACACCCAATCCCCTAATATGAATACCATATGGGGCATTGGAAGTTAACTAGCGCAATATTTTTAGTGCGTCAAAGCATGAACGTTGAAGGGCTTTCTACTGCTTTTCAGCCTTCAGATATTGAGAAACTGAGAGAGATGCCAAATCAATTTGGCATTGTAACCCTTCTATTATCTTGACATGATTTTCTTATTCATCATAAGATAATATTTTCTCTTTAAAGTGAAAAAGAGTCTTCCACATGTTGACACAAATATTGTGAATATAATCTTCCATCTACATCTCTGGAATGTCATTACTGAGAGTCAGCCAGAGGCCAAAACATGACTGGAATTTCACCTTTCCCCAGTTTTTTTCTAATACTCAGCACTTCCTCTTTAGCATTCAATGAATATTCTTCAACCTGAATAGACCAGAGCTAGTGCTTCCTTATTGATTCATCAGATTCCACAAGATTGGTAGAGGATTCATTGATCATACTAGAAGTTGAACAACCCAGGGGGGTTCGGAGAATGACCTACACCCCTGGCTATCTTTTGATTGAGAAAGTATTTCACCTGTAGCAGTAAAGATTTAGACATTACTGGCTTCACCTTTTCAAGTACCTCAAGATAAGTGGGATTTCTCTTTAATACATTGTCTTTTGAAGAACTTTCCAGGAAATGCATATTACTACTGCAGAGAGAACTTTCACAGATAAATTCATCATCATGGGGAGGACCACCATGTTGGGTTACAAAAAAAAGATATAACCTTCTGATCCTTGATCTTCTAGCCACACAGAGGGTAATCGTGACTTTCATATGAAGATGAAACTTCAAGATCGACTAAACTTCCATGAAACCAGCCTTCTTGAGGAAGTGTCTGATGATGACCTTCAAAATTAATGTTCCCACTATTGGGAAATGAGAGAGTATAATCTTGAATTCCAACAGATAATTGTCTGAGTGCATCAAGAACTCCAGCATAGAGAAAAGCCTTATTACATATTGGCTCTTGATTTCATGACTGTGATGAACATGTGTTTTTCTTATATTCCTTATTACTCACTTTAGGAACAACTTTTTGACAAAAGTGGTTATTATGGGTAGGTGAATGTGCATGCTCAGTAGAAATGGTCAGGTTAGGCTGATTATCTACACTCAAATAAGGTGTATGTGCCTGAATTGGTTGTCCATATGGCATGAGGGAGTATTCCCCACAACCATAATAGACTGGAATAGAGGTGTGTATCTGTTCTGAAGTGATATCTTGATGTGTCACTCCACTGGTAGGGATAGATTTTCATTTCATTCCCTATGATACTGCTAAAGTTGTTCTAATATTCTGACAGGCATCCAGAATATGATCAGGGATTTTCTACTGCTCTTTCACCATTGTTAGAATGTGCTTGGTGACTTCAGCTGCCAGAATGAGAATATATGCCCATTTCGTGCATTGATTAGGTGTGTATTCCTACTCCTGTCCCCCTTTTTCTGTCAGTGGATTCTGACAGTACTCATGTGTGGGGGCAGAGAGTTGAGTCTGCTCCAAATTTATCATCAGAGCTTTCCGACTGACTTCTCTGAGTGCTACCAAATGAGACTGTTGGCATGACTGCTGAACATTATCAAGTGTATGTGCCTGCTGTGTTTCCTTCGTCAAGTATGGTTGACGAATTTCTTCAATAATGGCAGAAGAGACTGCTAATAGAATTATTGATTGTAAATAGGTGTATGTTCATGCTTATCTGTTTCCACCATATTAAATTGGAAAGCTTCTTTGGTTGTAGTCAGACGAGCCTGCTGACTAGCTGATGAGTTATAAACAGGTGTATATGCCTACCTATAACAGTCCATCGGAATTGCCTAGTGGGATTACCATGTTGCTGCAAGACGAGTCTGATAAGTTGTAGCATTAGGACGGATGGGTGTATATGCCCGCTCGTTACTTGCCATAACATTGGCTTGATGGACTTCTCCGGAGGGGGCAGAAATAAGAACCTTCTCTCTGTTTACCATATATCACCTCTGTTGGTTTGTCTTGCATGCTCGGGTCTGAGGGACCTGATCTGAACACCTAAAGGTGATACCCTCATCATGTTGAGGGCACACTACCGTACGAGTCTAGCAACGATTATTGATGGGAGCCCTTAGGAAAGACCCTTATTTCCTTGAATTAAGGACTTGAGTGACCTTCTCATTCACCTCTCCAGAATATGGGAGAGACTGGTGATTTCATTCCAGGGATAACAACCTGAAATGGTTAGAAACGGTGGTTGGAACCACCTAATATTTGATAGTTGGTCTTCACTATCTGGACAACCAAGGTGAATTATTGACATGAAGGGCTTGTTGAGAAGCCTTCAGAGTTGGTATGGTACCGTGTTGATGGTATTCCTTAACCAGTGCATTTGATACCCAACATTGAAGATGTTGAGTAGGTGATGTCATCCTCAGTGTGGATAAAGATCCAAGAGCAGTAGCAGCAGAGGAAGTCACAGCAGCGGTATTCACATGTGTGAAATTTAGAGAAGCCATTTCAATAATGAAAAAGATCTTGAAAAAGAGTTCCTATAGGATATAATAGACATAATCAAGATAATTTCGTCCACTACATCTTTTGTATGAGCACATATATTATTGATTGCTTTGTTGGCCCTCTCATTGAGTTTAAATAGGGGCCTAACAAATAAATAAAACATCATTTAACTTGGTTTAAGATTCACGTCGGATTCACTATTTTTTGTTTCCTCTAGAAACGGGGATAAACATGTTTGTTTAAGGTTCAAACATTCCAATCAGTTTCTAATGGGCTTATTCGTAGAACTAGAATCATCGAATGATTCTATATCCATTTTACTTACTTTCCAAAGGTAGGGGCTCATTAGTTATGGACCGATGAGTCTTAAGAATTTTCATTGGTCGAGATGATGGGAGGTCGGACTCATCACACCTTTTTTAGGGGAATTATTGTATACTTCAGGATTCTCTTTATAGATTTGAGCTATGTTCATGAATCCTTATTAAATTACCATGTATGAAAATGAGCTTTCCTTTAGATCTGTCATGCAATGATTAATATGTAAGAGATTTATAAAATATTTTATATGTATTTTAGGTTCTTCATAGATAGAGAATCATCTTTATTTGTTAGATATTCTTAGTCAATGGTACCCTTCAACAAATTATATAGAAATCTCTTGGTCATTATGTTAACCATACTGGTTTTTAAGCCACTCAGCGGGGCACTTGAGGTTTATTGTCATTCAGAAGGACATGTATTATTTTAGAGTTGGGATTGTACCCACAGATGGGCTACCTACGTATCCTTATTAGAGAGAGAATCAGAACCCATGTAGTTCTAGTAAAGAAGTATGAGTTTTATGCATGGTTAATGGCTCAAAGAAATATGTCATTATTACTTTTACGCTCTATGATCACGTGAGTCATGCTCGGTGTGAGAAATAAGAGGTATTAGTAAAACCTGACGATTGATCCATGAAAGATGAAATCATAAGAAATGATGTAGGGCTTATTTATGTATGAATGCCCTGATAGATGAAGATTAGGATTTACTTCAGGGAAGAAACCCGGGAACATGGTCCATAAAAGTATATGTGCTTTATGGAGATTTGGATACTTAACTTAGGACATAATCCTGAGAAGGAAGTCCAAGTTAGAGGGGACATATGATTGGGTTGGATTCTTGAGAAGGAATCCCAAATCAAAAAGAATCATAGATTGGGTCTTACTCTTGAAAAGGAGGCCCAGGTTAGAGGAAAATTTTGATTGTGTCCTACTCCTAAAGAGGATTCCCAGATTAATGATATTGGACTGGAGCTTACTCTTGAAAAGAAGTCCCATGTTTAGGAACTTGAGACTTTGGGGTTTACTACTGAAAAGGGGGCCAAATTTGGGAACTTAGGGCTTACTCCTAAAGAGGATTCTTAAAATTAAGGGAACATGATGACTGGGGATTACTCTTGAAAAAGAGGTCCATGTTAAGGGACAGGGGGCTTACTCCAAAGGAGGATGACCATATTAAAGAATCTTATGACTGGGGATTATTATTTAGAATGAGGCCCATGAATAGGGGACTTGGGGGTTACTCCTAAGGAGGATTCCCAAATTAATGATCTTCTTATCTTAAAGGATGAGATTGAATGAATGAAATATCTCACCTTAGTGACATAGAGATATGTAAATCACTAGGTTTTGAGAGATGTTCCACAGAATTCCTTTCAGAAAAGGAAGAAAACAAAGGAACCATGAGATAAATGGGTTTGAAGGGGGTTTTGAAGGATAAATCTTGAAGAAGAGAGGTGGATTTGAGGATAAGAAGTTACCAAGAAAGAGGGGTGCCCAAAAAGAGGTAGGCATGCAGGTCTTGTTCAGGAACGCAGGTGTTGGTCGCGCAAGTATACTTGCGCGACACTTGGGTACTTGTGTGCCAGTAAACCCATAGGGTAATACATGGGAGAGGCTTTGCTCAAGCCCTTAGTATTATCCCTAAAGACTTCCAAATGAGTGGCGCGCAGGTGCTGTTGAAGGGACATGTTGGCATGCAAGTGTCTTCATTTCCCTTGAAAGGTTAGACACTTAGGCGCGCAAGTGTTGATGAATTTCCACACTTAGGAATTTTCCCCCTCTTTATATCTTCCATTCTCAGTAAGAAATTACCTTAGAAGTATTCAGAAGACTTCAACAAGATACTAGGGTGCTGAGAGCTTAAATCTGAGTTTCTGGATTTTTCGTCCTTGAAATGGGGGGCCCACAAGGGGTATTTATAGGCCAATGCAGACCTTGGGCGAAAATCAAATAGGTCGTGCAAGTCACCTATGCAACCATTATGCGTCACACACATATACCTGCACAACCATCTTGGAACTTGTGCGGCCCATGGTTAAAGAAATCCATGTTCATGCCTTTTTCGATTTTTTATGTTTCTTCAATAGATGAATCACTTTGTGTTTAAGGTATTTCTCTTTTCATTCATTATACTCTGTGACGGAAAGGAGCGTCAACAAACATTCAATACAATTCATAATGGAATGAATAATTCAACATAAACTCATAAACCACAATGCTTAATTCATCCAATTACCACTTGTCTTTCAATTACCCTTTAGTTTATGAAGTTATTTATTAATCCATTATCATACCAGGGTAGACACCCATCTCATATAAAAGTATTACCATACATTATAATAAAAATGTAAGTCATTTTACACTGTCATCCTATCAAAAGCAATCACATAGGGTCTTAGGTCATGCTAATTGATGTTTCAAAACAATATCAAGTTAATTATCATTCAAGGGAAGGCTCGCCCTATGGGTAGTTGAAATCTAGATATCAACACTATAAAATCCAAATTGATATAAGGAGTGGAACTAACACATGATTGTCATCACCCATTATTCTGTTAGTTAATGTATAAATTGGTTTGACATAATCTCATGGTATTTCACAATGATAAACAAATAGAAATAGACATGGGTCTTTTTTCATGACCACCTACCTTTATACTGAAATCAAAGAAACACCCTAAAAAGGGTAAACCACTGTGGAATGAAGGTTATGGGGATAAATAAAAAACCTAGATCACACAAGCATCAAGAGCAAATCTCTATTCAATGGTGGTCGGGATATCAAACCCCTTTAATGGATGATAGCTTAATAATTGATAAACACAAAGTGATGGAACTCACTAGTGATCAAGTCATAGATCAAGATGTCTAAAAGGTATTGAATTTCCCAAAAATCTTCTAGTGTAACAGTATGGCTCTAGAGAGGAGGTTTTAGTACATATGAAAATAAATCACATAAGAATTGTGAATAAAATATGATGTTACTCATGAATTGATGTTTTGAAGCCCTATAACAGTGTGAATTCAAAATATGATGAAACATCCGTCACCTTGGGTTACAAATACACCAATTGACCTTTTCACAGCATGTAAAAAATTCCCGGCTAGAAATACATTCAATTCCCGAGACTGATTCATGGAATATTATGAGTGCAAAATTCAGGTCATATAAAACATAAAAATCATGATTAAGTCCTATAAGAAGTATCCACTATATATTCCAATAGAAATATTAAAAATCATTATAATCCACCCAAGTCTGAGAGGGAATATCTTTTAAACCATAGATACATTTATACCCGAACACTACTAATTAAAAAAATTATAAATTCCCTACCTTTAGGAAGTTTTCCTTTAAAAAAGATCTCTATTATAAAAATAAAAGGTTCAGCCACCAGGTATTAATAGAAGAAAAATCAATGAGGGATGTACGTAGAAAATAAAATATCTTAAAACCTCATCAAAATTTAAAATATTATCTCTGAGCTACTCCATGAATCACTATGGGTTATCAATGAACAAGTTTGGACACTATGTCCACACATTATTCTTACTCTCCAACGTCTCCACCTAGACACACCCATGCTGCCACTTCACTTGTACTAGAGGTATAGAATTTCCTTGAAGATATTACTCACTATAGTTTACTTTTCATATTGAATTCCCCTCAAAGGATGCATTGGCACCAATATCAATGTCATCAACATCTATCATGTTAGAAGAGTTGGGATGATATCTCTGAATCTATGACACATGAAACACATAATTCATAGAACTGTAGCACTGTGGAAGTTCCAATTAGTATGCCAATAGTCTGACCATTTCCATTATCTTGAATATTCCAACAAACATGTGTACTTTCCTTCCTTGTTTACTTATACGACTTTGTCCCAACCTAGGTGACACTCAATGGAAAACATGATGACCCACCTGAAACTAAAAAGGTCATATTTTTCGGTCTGTTTATGATTTCTCCCCACTCTACATGGTCACCAATCGCTTCCGGGTCAACTGAACCTACTAAAAAATCTCTTATATGAGCCTATGTCAAAAAAAATTTACTCACCTACCTCTAACCTATAAGGATATTTATGAAATAACGTACCATAAAAACCCATGATAGGTTCAATCTAAATCAATTCTTGGATGTTTTCATTATATACAAAACCTATTAATACCATATAATGCTTCCATGAACCTAGGAAATATAGCACATAGGCTCATAATATATCCTCCTAAATCTAAATCATCTGTTTATAGATTTTTGAAGAACATTGTAGAGTCGAGACATGAAATGAGAATATTAAAAAGAAATGATATTCCTAGGAACACTATTAAGTCAAACTGTCTCCCACATATAGTGAAAAACAGATCATCAATAATGAAGGTCTCTCTCATGGGAAATAAGTGGGATACCTTCATCACTCAATCTATGACCACCCATACCACAACATTCATATGAGGATTCATAGATAATAGTATTATTTAGTACATAGTGAAATCATGCCAAATATGTTTTGGAATTGGAATAGGTTGTAACCACCTATAAGACAACTGATACTCAAACTTCACCTACTATCAGGTGTAGCAAATGTCCCTGAATCTTTCAATCCCTTTATTTATTTTTATCCAAAATTATTTTCAATGGATATCACGATACATATTTTTTAGAACTGGGTATACCACCCATATAGAAGCATGAAACTACCTCATCATTTCCTCAAGAAAGCCCATGTAAAGAGCCATAAATTCCATGGAATTTTTTTTTAATACATGGGAATTTTGCAAGCCCTCAGTTTCTGATGGCGCTTGATTCTGAGACCCGGTGTGCCCAAAATCAATGTCTGATGTTCTGCTCGGGTACGTTCTGTAAATGTGGGAGCATGATTTTATATCTTTTGAACCAGTGCTTGGAATCCAAATCTGAGAACATCGTTGAACTTGTAGTGCCAGTATTCTCTTAAGGAGACCTTTACTATGATTTTGTTTTATCGAGAATGAGTGTTAGTTATGGGGTTTCTAATTAAATTATAAAAAAAGGTGTTACTTTATTTTATTTGTTGGGTTGTTAAATCATCGAAGTGGAGGTTAGTGGTGGGGCCCACAATGCCCTAACATCCCTTGGGAGGATGTTATGATATGGGGCCCACCAAATTATTAGGTGGAACCCACATGATTTTAAACCCCCATGTAACTCTCTTTATGTGGGGGAAGGATTTTTAACTTATCTCATTAAAGTGCCAACCCCCCATTATTAATTAATTGAGCTCGATACTTTAATTAATTCTAACTATTTGAATTCTTTTGAATTCTTCCAACAAATCTAATAATAGACATACTATTATTTTACTTTTTTTGGAATTCTTTTGGTGTAATGGAGGAAGAGAAGAACTAAGGAGAACTTATTTCCCTTAATGAAGAACGCTTCTCCATCCTTCCAATGAAGAATGAAGAGCATCGTCTTCTACCATTCGATTGAGCCAAAAGGGAAGATGCCGCCCGCGAAGAATGTCACTAATGAAAACGACACCTCCTTTCGACTTCAACAGAATGACGCCGCCATCCCGCAACTTTGTAAATGATCAACTACAATTGAGGTAGCGTTTTGAATTCGAGTTTGAATTCCTTTCTTTTAAGTTCTTCTTTTCCCTTGGATAAAAACAACCACCACGGATAGACCCACAAACATGTCGATCTGCAGAACGGATTTTGATTGTGGGATGGGTTAGAGATTAAGATAGGTATTTTTTTTGTTCAATTATAAGCTGGATTACTGTTTGAGCCTCTAATGTGGAGGGAACGGGTTAACGAACAAGTTCAGACCCTCCACCAATTAGTTCTTGATGCGCGTTTTGATGGACGATGGGTGAACGGAATGACAACCCTGATTTGAGGCCGTTGTAGTAAAGATCAGGACCCGAGGAGGCCGTAGGCACAGACAAGAGGCAAAACGGACCACCAGAACGATTCTGGTGGCCCGCGGAGTAGTGCGGCGGCGCGGGTCGCCGGCACGGCGGCATAAGTGACCGGGTTGGTTGCGCCCCTCACGTGCCGGCGGCGGCAGGCCACCGTGGGGAAGCAGCAGAACTCGCATCTTCGGGTTCTGGTAATGTCGGGTTGCACCATCCGGTGTCGCCGTTAAGGGACACCGGGGGGGTTGTGCGGGCCAAGCCACCCTCGCGCGGGCCGGGCCACAACCGCCATACTGGGCCGCGCCCGCCGGGTCGGGCCGTGCCCTACCGGGTCGAACCTGGATCAGGTTTATGTCAACCCAGTTTGGGCCGACCCAGGGCGGGTTGGGCTAGGTCAGACTGGACCCAAACCTCCCTCTTCAGACAACATATGGGTTTTTGCCCATAACATGATCTACGAACCTCATATAGTTGCACCATATGTTGCATAGGATTCCTTGGATCAAACCGGTCGTTTTGGTATATCACACTCATGGTTTTGGCGATGTTTGTGTACGACTGGTTGGTTCGAACCCGAAACCAACCGGGCCCTCGGAGGAGAAATGCTTATAACTTAAGGACCAGACATCTGTTTGACGTGCCGTCAAATATGTTGGATTCCGTTTGATGAGACAAACTTTCTGGCATACCCAACACAAGATTCATATGAGGTTGGAGTATGGCAGGGTTGGATTGTAACTGAAATCCAACCGCCCCCTTGGAACGGAAAAGCCAATAACTCTCAGACAGGGCGTCTGATTGACGCACCGTCCATCACGTTGGGTTCCTTATGATGAGACAGAACTACAGGGTACATCAACTCAGGACTTCGTGATATCTGATGTTTTGACAATTGGCTCGAGGAGCGGAACCTCTTGGAATCGAGCGTGCTGTGTGTGGGAACCCGAGGGCGGGCTGCGACTGAGATGACAGAATCCTCAGTGGGTTCGACATCGATGACTTCTATACCGAGATAGTTCATGGGTTTGACAGAAATGACATCTAAGACAAGATCATATGTGGGTTCGACAACGATGACTACTATACTAGAATCCTACGTGTGTTCGACAGTGAAAATGTCTTGTACCGAGATCCTCTGTGGGTTTGACAGCACTAACTTCATTACTAAGATCCTACATGGGTTCGACAGCGATGACTACTGTACCGAAATCCTACATGGGTTCGATAGTGATGACTTCTGTGCCAGGATTTTATATGGGTTTGACAGCACTGATATTGTTCTAGGATCCTACGTGGGTTCAACAAAAGAGATGATTCAGAGGCTACATCTAATCATCTCCACCCCTCTTCGTGAGTTGTATACCTGTGTGAGCTAAGTCATTTCATTCAACCATTATCAACGTGGTGATTTATTTTACTTCCTTTGTGGAATGTTTGGTGCTTGGGATTGAGAGTTGGAGTTGAACTGTGATTGATAACATAGGTATATGTATGGGCATATACCTAAGTACGGTTGGTTGATACTTCGTGATTGTATCTTTCTATTGTGGTTTATCCTTTGTGGATTTTGTGAGACCTTGAGGGTCTTGGGGTCCCAAATGAGTATCGTTATACTCACCCCTGCATGAGCTAGGACTACACCTCATTGTGTTGGATGCAGACGACAGACATTACTGACCGAGGCGGAGTGTACGAGGTCTGGATGGTACTTGGAGGTGGACCTCACGATGAGTCAGTACTCGAAGGAGATGGACAAACGTGGAGTACTGAGGAGGAGATATGTACCTACCCATCAAGTAGGATTTGTGGTGGGCGATACAGGGGCTACTAGGTACCTTCCAGCTATTTGTATTTTTAGATGTACCTGTTTGTTCTTTCCTTGTACTTTACAGTTGGGCTTGTATTTCTGGCCCTTTTACTTTCCAGCCCTTCTTCTGTATTAATTTTCTACGTAGATTTTTCTTCTACTTTTACTCTGTCTATGTTTGTTTTCAGTTATAAGGTTAATGCCTTCCCAGTTTAGGGATTTAAACCATCGGTACTAGTCGCTACCACCTGGCCTTTGGAAGGCGGGCGTGGGGTAGTTACGAAACGGGCCCTGGGAGATTGGTCGTGAAAAATTGGTATCAGAGGAGTCAGTTCTACCATAGAACATGGACTATGATTCTTTTAACAACAATAGTGTTAAGTGTTTTGGGTGTGGTAATCAGTTTAGGGAAACCGGTGTTGGTGCGGCGGCTGACGTATCCATACACTAGGACTCTGACTTCTGACTCAATACATGAAAAAAGTGATTACGTGTTTGTTTCCTTTGAAATTTTTTCATCATGATTACTTTGTGTCAAGCTCACTAGGTATATTGTTTTGATCATGGTGCACCAGTTTATTTTTAGTATGGCCCCATGAAGGTAGCCAGCTAGGGTTCTGAGTTTCTTAAGATATGGTAGCCCACTGAGCGACAAGGCTTCGGTGCAGGGCCCCATCACAGCGAAGGTACCAGAGGTACCACTATCCGTTGGGCCACCGATACCTCCAGCTCCAGCAGTAGAGATTGCACGCCATCTAAGTGTGCTTCATGAGTTCCAGTAGTAGAGATCACCCTGGTTCTGGTGAGATACAGACCCACATGCAGCTAAGTATTGGATGAAGGTTGTTGTGAGAGTTTTCATATTGGTAGGGACACCAGCCGACCTCATGGTGATCCTTGCCGCAAGTCTCCTACAGGCATCAGCAGATAGATGGTGGAGCCTGATGATCCATGTGCATGATGAGGCAACACTACTCTGGACAGACATTGAGAGCCTGTTCCGAGTAGAGTTTGTACTAGACCCCCTTTGTGCAGTGCAGATTCAGGAGTTACTTCAACAACAATAGGGTAGCATGACAGTAGATCAGTACTCAGTGAGGTTCCCCAACCTCTCGTGATACTCCACAGATATGGTACGAGACCCATTCTTCATGGCGCGAACCTTTGAGCAGGGACTCAAGAAAGAAATCAGGGCTTCGATGATCTCCCTCAACATTCTGATGCAGACGGGGGTATTGGAGCGAGCCCTCCTAGTGGAGTGATTCCTTGCTGAATAGTCTCCTGCAGTGAGACCCACCACTAGTCGACACACACTAGAGTCTTATACAACTAGAAGTAGATAGATGATGTAGGGGTCCAAGAGTACTAGACACACAGGTGGTCGACTACAAAAATCATGTTCAGTTGTGCGGGGTACATGAGACAGCACTAGCCATACAAGGAGCTGGAAGTACTATGCATGCAGTGGGCATGGTTACATGGCTCGAGACTGCCCGACCCGCCCTGTAAATGAGCAGAAGACAGTAGAGGGACCTCCCAAGAATAGGCAGAGGTTCGACTGTGGTGGTCCTCCTAGAGCAGGCGAACGTGGCAGAGGAGCTGGCCGAGCAGTAGGTGGTGGATGAAGTTTCGAGGACCAACCACCACCACCACCAAGAGGTCCACCCCGACCACGGGGAACGGGTGGACAAGGGAGAGATCAGCATCAGGAAGCTGAGGCCTATGACCATAGTGCTCCATGAGTAGGTGGAAAGGAGTGGGAATAGTTCCAGGCATAGATTCCTTTGTTCATGAAGATTCCAGCTTCATTGATGTCATTGTTTTTGGTTGTTTTGTGTCTATGTACTTTTAGTTGAAGTAAAAAAACACATGTCCTTGTTGTGTTTGATTTCCTGACTTTTGTGTGGATAATAATAAGAGATTCTGGATAAAACTTTTTACTTGACCCTCACATTCAAGATTCCTACTAGAGGAGACCTAATGAACACACACTAATGCTGACAGTGTGACACAACCCTTAGAGGCGAGAGTAATAGTTGGATATTTTGGTAGTAGCGTCGAGGCCTTACTACATCATCCCTGGATTGAATTAGTACCGTTCATGTTAGGATAGACTATATTAGGCAATGGGTGTGGTTCATCTAGGGGATGAGACCAGATTTCTTTTTTCGGCAATAGAGAAATATTAGCAGCTCTTGTATGACGTATGCAAAGAAGGGTGTAGACATGTTATTTTAAATTGTCTAGTCTCACCCATAGATCATTGGGAGAACGCTTTACAGTCTACTCTGACCACCAGAGTCTAAGGTATATCTTCTCTCAGAAAGACTTGAACCTGAGACAGTGGTGATGACTTTAATTCCTCCAAGACTATGACTTTGAGATAATCTATACTTTTGGAAAGGGGAACGTTGTAGACGATGCTCTCAGTAGGAGAGCAGGCATTCAAGTACTAGGAGAGGCAATAGAGAAGATGGATGCATTGCAGATATCCTTTATGGATCGGGATAGAGAAACCATTCTACAGTCTCTCACAGTCACCTCCCCACTTATTCAGTGAGTTAGGGAGGCGCATCATGGGGACGCTGACTGCGAGACACGACATGATAAGATATCCTTAGGGCTGGCACCCGAAGGATATTCTAAAGGTGGGGAGCACGTCATTCTTTTCAGAGGATGTACCATGGTACCAGTTTCACTTAAGGAGGATGTTTTGTGGGAGTTACACACATCCCCTTTAGCTATACATCCAGGAGTGGTAAAGATGTACTAGGACCTTCGATGACAGCACTGGTGGCCAGGTATGAAGAAGGCAGTAGCATAGTTTGTCTCTCGATGCCTCACTTGTTAGCAAATGAAGACGGAGCATTAGGTACCAGTAGTCTTGGTTCATCCTTTAGAGGTCCCAAAGTGGAAGAGGGATGAGTTATCCATGGACTTCGTGATGGGTCTTCCACGTACATCCAGGGGACACGACTCGATTTGGGTGATCATTGACCGACTTACCAAGTCGACCAACTTCGTACTAACCAGATATAGTACGAGCTTCCATGGAGGAGGTGCAGGTCATCCAAAAGAGTGGATAAAGACTGTGCGGAGTTGACAAAAGTCATATGCTGATAGGAGACAGAGAACTCTCGAATTCGAGGTTGGCGAGCACGTCTTTCTACGGGTCTCACCTTGATGAGGAATACAGATATTTAGCTGAGGAAACAATTTATCTCCACGATTCTTCAGACCTTTTCAGGTTCTCAAAAGGTTAGACGATGTGGCTTACAACTTAGCCCTTCCACCTCAGTTGCACCGGGTGCACGATGTCTTCCATGTATCTCAACTGAGGGGATATGTGCATGATCTGTCCCATATTATTGACCACGGGGAGCTAGATATCAATGATGAGATGACGTTCATGGAGATTTTATTATAGAATGAGGATCGAAAGAAGCGGGTCCTGCATGGATAGTTGATTCCTCTAGTTCATGTTCGCTGGTAGTACGTGAACCTCTAAGAGAGCACATGGGAGCGAGAGGCTCAGATGCATGCTCAGTACCCCCATTTATTCCCTTAGAGTGAGTTGTAGCTTATGGGGACATAAATCCATGAGGTGGAGAGAATTTAATGACCTGAAAATTCTATGGATTGTTTTTAATATATGGGAATTTTGCGAGTCTGCAGTTTCTGAAGGCGCTTGTTTCTGAGACCCGGTGTGCCCGGAATCAATTTCTATTATTTTTCTTGGGTACGTTCAGTAAACATGTGAGTGGGATTTTTTATATTTTGAACTGGTGCTTGGAATCAAATTCTGGGGACACCGTTGAATTTGCAACATTGGTATTTGCTTAAGGAGACCTTTAATGTGGTTGTGTTTTATCGAGAATGAATGTTTGTTATGGGGTTTCTAATTAAATTAGATAGAATAAAGGTGTAACATTATTTTATTTGTTGGGTGGTTAAAACCTCCAAGTAGATTTTAGAGGTGGGGCCCACCACGCCCAAACCTCCCTTGGGAGTATGTTATGAGATGGGGCCCACCGAATTATTAGTAGGGACCCACATGAGTTTAAACCCCCATGTAACTCTCTTTAAGTGGGGGAAGGTTTTTGAACTTCTCTCATTAAAGTGACAACCCCACATTATTAATTAATTGAGCTCAAAAATTTAATTAATTATAACTATTTTAATTCTTTTGAATTCATTCCAACAAATATAATAATAGAAAAACTATTCTTTTACTTTGGTTGGCATTCTTTTGGTGGAACAGAGAAAGGGAATAACTAAGGAGAACTTTTTTCCCACAATGAAGAACTCTTCTTCATCCTTCCAATGAAGAACGACGAGCATCGTCTTCTCCATTTCGACCGGTCCAAAATGGAATACGCCACCTGCGAAGAATGTCGGCAACGACGACATCACCTCCCTCCGACGTCAAGAGAACGATGACACCATCTTCAAACATTTTCAACAATCAAAGAAAATCGAGGAATGGTTTTGAATTTGAGTTTGAATTCCTTTCTATTAAGTTCAAATTTTCCCTTGGATAAAAACTACAACCGCGGATCGACCCCTGAACATGTCGATCTGCAGAACAAATGTTGATTGCGGGGTGGGTTAGAGATTAAGCTGGGGTTTGTTTCTACTTCAACTATATGCAGGATTACTATTTGAGCCCCTAACGTGGAGGTCACGGGCTAACAAACAAGTCCGGACCCTCCGCCATTTCCTTCTTGATGGGTGGTTTGATGGGCGACGAGTGAACTGAATAACAACCCTGATTTGAGGCTGTCGTAGTGATGATCAAAACCCGAGGAGGGAGTAGTTGTAGATGAGAGGAAAAACGGACCACTGGAACGATTATGGTGGCCTGGGGAGGAGTGCGCCGACATGGGTCACCGGCGGCAAGCATCTGCTGGCCGCCTAGAGGCAGCGGCAACACCCGCGCACCGCGGCACAGGCCGCGACGGCAGAGCGGAACCCGAATTCGTGGGTTCCAAGAAGGTCAGGTGGCGCCAGCTGGGGCCGCCATTATGGGATACCAGGGGGACGCTCCCCACCCCCTACTCCATGTGCCTTGCGTGTAACGTGCTCAGCCATCTGGCCGAGCTGTGGCCAGTCGCGTGGGCCAAGTCGTGGCATGCGGACCACACCCACTGTCGGTCCACGCCGCCTGTCGTGCGGTCCATGCCAGTTGTCGCGTGGGCCAGGCCGCAACTGCAAGAATGGGCCATGCCCTCTAGGCGAGACCTAGATCTGGGTCTGGATGACCCAGTTCGGGTAGAACGAGGGTGTGTCGGGCCAGGTCGGACTGGACCTAGACCCCCCTCTTTGGACCACTTTTTGTTTTTCTCCCATAACAGAAGCTACTAACCTCTAATCTATGCATCGACTATTGCGTAGGATTCCTTGGATCGAGACAGTCGTCTAAGTATATCACACTGAAGGTTTTGGAAAAGTTTTTTGTACAGCCGTGTTGGTTCGAACCTAAAACCAACAGGGCCCTCGGAGCAGAAACACTTATAACATAAGGACCAGACGTCCGATTGACGTGCCGTCAACTATGTTGGATTCCATTTTATAAGAAGGCCCTTTTGGCATACTCAAAACAGGATTCGGATGAGGTTAGAGTATGTTCGGGTTTGATTGTACTCGAATTACAACAAGCCCCTTGGAACTTAAATACCAATAACTCTCAGACCGGGCGTCCGATTGACGCATCGTCTGTCACATTTGGGTTCCTTATGATGAGAAAAAACTATTGGGTACATCAACTCAGGAATTCATGATAGTTTATGTGTTGACACATGGCTCATAGAGCGGACCCTCCCATAATCGAGCTTGTTGTGTGCAGGAACCCTAGGGCTGGCTGCGACGGAGATGACGAAATCCTCTGTGGGTTCGACAGGGACGACTTCTGTACCGGAATCCTACGTGGGTTTGATAGCAGTGAATTCTGTACTAGGATCCTATGTGGGTTCAACAGTGATGACTACTGTACCAGAATCCTATGTGGGTTCAATAGTGAAGACTTCTCTACCAGGATCCTCTGTGGGTTCGACAACAGTGACTTCTGTACTAGGATCCTATGTGGGTTCGACAATGATGAGTATTATACCAGAATCATACATGGGTTTGACAGTGACAAATTTTGTGCTAGGATACTATGTGGGTTAGACAACGCTGATATTGTTCCAGGATCCTACATGGGCTCGACAGAGGAGATGATTCAGAGGCTACATCTAATCATCTCTACCACTCTTCATGATTTGTATACCATTGTGAGCTAAGTCAAGTATTTAAACCACTATCAATGTGGTGATTGATTTTACTTCCTTTGCGGAATGGTTTGTGCTTGGGCTCGAGGGATGGAGTAGGACTGTGATTGATAAATTAGGTATATGTATGGGAATATACCTAAGTATGATTGGTTGATACTTCGTTGTTGTATCTTTGTACATTGGTTTATTCTTTGTGGATTTTATGAGACCTTGAGGGTCTTGGGCTCCCTACTGAGTATCATTATACTCACCCCTGCACGGGCTATGCTCGCACCTCGTTGTGTTGGATGCAGACGACGAACAACGCTGACCAAGGCGGAGTATACGAGGTCTGGACGGCACCCAGAGGTGGACCTCGTGACGAGTCGGTGCCCGTAGGAGACAGATGGACGTGGAGCGCTGAGGAGGCTATTTGTACCTACCCTTCAGGTAGGATCTGTGGTGGGCGATCCCGGAGCTGGTAGGCACCTTGCAGCTATTTGTCTTTTTAGTTGTATCTATTTTTCCTTTCCTTGTACTTTACTGTTGGGCTTGTATTCTTGGCCCTTGTACTTTCTAGCACTTCTTCTGTATTCAGTTTTTACTTAGATTTTTCTTATGCTTGTACTCTGGTTGTGTTTGTTTGCAGTTATAAGGGAAATGCCTTCCCAGTTTTGGGATTTAAACCTTTGGTGATAGTCACCATCCCTAGGCCTATGGAAGGCGGTCTTGGGGTAGTTACGACACGAGCCCCGAGAGATGGGTCATGACAGCCTATAGGATCCTAAACTAAGACACAATAAAAGAAAGAGAATTGTCGCTACCAAGAGACAATCCTGATGGTAGATCCTAACCATATAAGTTTCCCCGTAGAGCTTAGAACTTTTAGATTAGATAACTACTCAGTCTTGAACTGGTCTAAAACCATAGCTAATATAGATGTTGATGTTAGATATGCTCATTCCTAAGACTTTTGAACATCTATATGGTTATTTGTTAAGAGTTCCATAATCCACCAATAACTGCAAGAATTCTGAACTGCCTTTTTTTTAATCTTTTAGATCAAGAAATCAGCAACAAATTGAATTTACATGGTGTATAATTTAGCTAAAATTTTAAATACATCATATACTATACCCATGTCATCTTCTAAATGTTTTGGTATAGTTCAGAAAATATGTACTTACATATCTTGTGGTATTTGTACACAAAAAACCTCTCAACCAAAAGATAGGGTCTCTAACATCTCAAGGAATGAATCACTACAACTAAATTTTGATTAGGATTGGGGTAATTACTCTTGTATTGTCTCATCTTTCAGGATCCATAAGCAACCACTCAATCCTACTTCATTATAATTTTACCTTATCTGACTCTGTTTGCATCATAGTACATGGTAAAATCATTTCTTGGTATATGAAAAGTGAGAATCTATACCGAGGTCAGTCTACTCTTTAGATCATAAAATCACTATCACATGCATCTTACCGAAAAAACATCACACCTTTCTTTGTCATCTCATTCATCAGGGCAACCATATGATATAAGTCCTTAGTAAAACACAGATAACACCTTACTAGACCAATACATCTCTAAATATCAAATTCATTCTTGGGTTGATCCAAATATACTATAGTTTTAACTTTCTCAGGATTACTTACACTCCAAACTTTGAGGAAAAATGACCTAAGATGTTGAATTTATCATTATCTAAACTAAATTTAGTTTTCTTCACATAAATATAATGTTATATCAATGTACAAAGAATGATTTCAAGATATTTGGAATGATCACCTATAAAGTGGGAGTACAAAAATATATATTTCAGAAAAATAATCTTAAACCGATCTTGGAATGGATGGAAAATATGGTTCATAAATTCCATGAATACTAATAGAACATTTTTCAAACCGAACTACAACCTATGAACTCATAAAAGTCACACCTACTCTGAAAAGCAGTCCGAGTATTGTTTGATGGAATCACTATGAACTGATGATACCCCGATCTTATGTTAATCTTATAGAAAATCCAATAACCTCTTAGCTGATTGAAGAGATCGAAAATGTATAGAAGGGGATACAAGGTCTTGACCATTATTTCATTCAATATCTAATAGTCCACAAACAAGCATAATGTCCAATAATCCATATTGGAGAAAATAATAAGAGAAATATAAGGTGACGTACTAGGTTGTATGAAACAATTACATTATATATTTTACAGCTTAAATTTCAATTCCTAAATCTCGACAAGTTCCATCCTATTATGTATCATATAAATTGGATCAGCCCCTGACTCCAATTAAATCGTGTACTCAATCTCCCACTCGGGTGGTAAGATATATAATAGTTGATGAAAAACAACCCTAAAATGTTCTACCACTAGAAGAAAATGATCATGATATATTCCACCATCATATATAGAATGACGTTATATTTAATCAATGATTTAATTTATTCTACATTAAAATGGTCCTACACGACCATCCCTACGATCCCACTCACCCTAGTAATAATTGTTGTATCCATCTGGAGATAGATAGGTAACTCACTTATGGTAATATTTTTTGTGAGCCTCATATAAGACTAACCAATCCATACCTAGAATAAAATCAAAACCAATCATTTACAGTATAAATAGTTCCCAAAATAAACTATTACCATCAATTTTGAGAGAACATTCCTTGCAATATTTGATATTCTTGAAATACACTTTCATCGGTGTGTTAATGGTCAATATACCATCCTAGAATTCCAAAACCAAGCCCAATAAATTTTTAAGATGTTGATATATAAAGGAATATGATGGTCCTATACCACACAATATATAAGAAATGGTATATGATACAATAATCGTACCTCTAATGGTAGAAGGTCCTTCATCCAAACTTGTCAGAGTAGACTGCATAACATAATGTTGGAATACACCTTTTCCTTGTGATCTGATATGAATCTCTTTAACTAGTCCCTATAGATGTTACATACACTCCTGCCTAGTGTACCTTATCCACTACCTCAACTTAAATGTCCATTTGAACTCCAACAAAAATTTTATTGAGGGGTAGCTGAGTCATTCCCATACTTGGGTACCTGTACAGATCCCCTTCCACTACACTGCTACTATATTCCCTAAAAACATATGAAGGTTTCCATGCTTTCCACAAGTATGGAAATCCAAAGTAGGTTGTAGAAAACATTACCACTTGTGGCCAAGTGTTCCACACTGATAGATGTGAAATGGAACACTATCCTGAGATGGATTCCTACTACACTCTATTTTCTTCCCTCTGTTTCCATAGTTATAATTATTCTAGAGACACTTATTTCCACTAGAAAAAGATCACCCAATTTTCCCTATTGATAGAGCATGGTTGCTAATTAGGTCCTCTCTCAAATTCCATTATGTGATGAAATCATTATTCATTACATCTGAAATGCTACTTAAGGGATCTATGTTCACTTGTTCTATGATCACACAGTAAAGGCCATCATGGAAATTCCTCACCTTAGAAGTATCTATTTTCTCCATGTAATAATTTAAAAATATATTCTGTAGTATTTACTAATCTATAACAACCCAAACCACTAGGGCCTACTTGGCCAATGAAAGACTGGCCAGCTATGGATGGGGTACCATGTGTAGTCACCCAGCTATGGCCTCTAGAGTTTTGGAAAAAATATAAGTATCACATGCTGTGTGGCTCAGCCACATACCATGTGTCCCTCCTTGGGCTTCCAGCATGTGTGCTAGCTGCACATAGCTAGGAACCCATGTAGGAGTATACACAATGTACTTTGGGAGTAAACATGCATGTATTGATTCCATGGTATGGATAAGTAAACATCAAGGTATATGACATGACCCGACATAAGAACACATCCAGGTAGACAAAAATGTGCCAGTACCCAAGAATGGCTAAGAAAATGATACAACCAAAAACATGGACATGAGTAGGTACACATCATGTTCCGGTACCTGGGCATGGTTGGGTACATAAGTAGGTACATGACATGGCTTGACATACACATGCATATCCATCAGAACTTGAGCTAGACCCAGGTGGCCGAGATACACCGTGTGGTCCCTGTAAATGTCATTTATAGTGACATGGCCATTAGGCCATGTTTATAGGAGACACAACTAGGTGAAACTGTAGGGACACATGTTGTGTGATCCACTGTACAAACCATTTACTTTTCTATATAAATTATTTCTCTCATATCTGCCTTCAATGGACTCAAATTTTGGCATGTTAGTAGTATATCATTAGTTTTTTCTGCATATCACATGGTGATAGCCTTCTTAGTGGATTATGAGATATGATGTGAGATTTTATGATTGTGACACTTCTTTATGTGATGGTCGATGACAGTAGTGATTAGGAAGGATCATCATAGAGGCTCTAGGTAGATGTGATACCCCCATATTTTACTAGGGTGAGGTTCCTCTATCCATGAAGATGGTAATCCACTATTTCACTAGAGTGAGGGACCTATATAAAGTTTATAAAAGTATAGTTCATATTCTACTACCTAATCATGAATCCTCTATCCCCAGAGATGGTAAAAATCTATCACACATGTGTGTGGGTTCATCATCACGAACGTTCCCTCCTTCTCCATGTGTTAGAACACACGATCCTTATCATCCCTAAATGTTTCTAGGTAGACGTGGATCAAGAAATTCATCTTGAAGCCCATCTAGAAAAACTCCACTGACTGGCCATATTTGTCTAAAATATCACACCATCACTTTTATATTCCACAAAGCATGTCTGAATCAATATTCACACACAAATCTTTAGGTGTCTTGAGGTGCTTGAAGATCATCTAGAATGAATCGATCCAATACTCAGATACTTGGGGCCCTCTATCCCTAATTAACATAGGCAGATCCTATAGATGAAATATATCATCAAATAAAAAATAAAAGGCAATAAGAAAATAGTTTTCCTTTCCATGTATAAAATGATCCTCAAGAATATGTCATGAAGATAAACATCCATATGACTCCCAAGGGTTGCATAAAACTCTGGTCCAACTATGTTAGGATCAATACGATATTCACTCTCAGAATACTCAATTTGTAGACCAAGAGGATACATCTTCTGTACAAGACAAACACAATCCTTAGAATAGTGTATAAGATCTTGTTAACCCTCAACAGTTGATCAAACATCAAACCACTGACTCATGGTCTCTTTAAAAATAGATTAATAGAAAAATTGGATTGACATAATAGTTCATTTATTACACATTTCATTAGATAAAATAGGTTTCTCATTTCACAGTTCATATAAGAAATATATTACATGAAACAAATATGACACTATCATGAACAATGACTGTAAATACATATCCCTCCATTCATATCATGATGCATGCATACTCATCTGACATCATATTGGGTCATGTGTATAAATCTCAGGAAACAATAACATCAAAAAATATGTAAATCACCTAATGTGAAATAATATAAACCAAAAAAAGTGAACATCATGAACAACAATACCATCTCTAGGTACTCATATTTTCCCCCATACGTGGGCTAGAAAATCCAATGCACAAGATCATTAGCAGGTCACCATATATGTTCTTAATCTCTTTTATAACGTTCCCAAATATTAATTAAATAGAAAAGAAAATTTTGAATACTCTAAAACCACTTTGTAATGTCCCCCCAGTCTTTCACACTCTCACCTGTAAAAACTAGGTTATTCACAAGACCTTAAGCACACATCCTCATGTGCTAGAGGCTAATAACTATAAGTGGGGGTGTAAAGAACCTATTAAGGAAACTATACCCCATGGTATTGAGTTTTAATAATAGAGGAATAAATATTTGAGGATAAAATAGTGGAATATTTTCAAAGAAACAAAACAAATAGTGATGTCAACTGATCAAACCAATAATATGAAAAACAATGTAGTAACATGATGGAATGTAGCTAAGTGTCAAGATAAATACAAAACATATAAAATAAAATAAAACTCAAATTAGACATTAAAGGCCTTAGTCTGGATCCCCACATTTGTCTTGTATCCTATATCCAACCAATCCAATAAGCAATAATCAATAAGACCATTATTTTCCCTTTCCCAAACCTAAATGAATGTAATCTTCTTTGATACCAAATGGTAGACCATGAGTAAAAATCAATTGGATGACATAAATGTTTCTAAAAACCCCAATCAGATAGTAATTTCATGAAATAAAGTGACAAAAATGGTATAAATTAATTATTCAATACAATATAACAATTTATCCACTTTGGAACCAAGACAAAATAACTCTGAGAATGTTGCATCACCCTAACAACCATAACAACAAGTCCTTCACATAATCACTTAACTATTCCATGTACATTTTATATTCATTTATGTATTACCATGTCAATCCCTTTATATAATAATTTCAACATAACCGGGCCAAGCCCTTTATATATGAATTTTAGCATAACCAGTCCAATCCCTTTATATTGGAATTTTACCATAACCATTCCAAAACCATTATCTAATAATTTTATAATAACCAGAACAATCCCATTATATAACCATTTCATCATAACCAGGCCAAATACTGTATATAATATTTTCTTCATAACCAGGCTAAGACCTTTATATAATCATTTCATCATAATTGGGATAAGCCTTTTATATAATCATTTTAGCATAACCATGCCAAGACCATTATATAAGCATTTTAGAATAACATGAAATACAAGAAATAATAGAAATAATAACACAACATACCTCATAATAATAAATGGTCAACTTAGCCAATTACCTTTTATCTTTCAATTACCCTTTCATTCATCAAGATATGTTGCAAGCCGTAATCATGACAATGAACACACCCATCTCATATCAATGTATCACTAGAAATTTCAATAAACAAGTAATCCATGTTACACAGTGATGCAATGATAAGAAATTACCTAAGTTACCATGTCATACTAATACGTTATTCAATCCAATATCTAGTTCATTACTGTTCAAGGGTAGGCTCAACCTATTTGTTACCACAAGACATATCTCAAAACTGTTGGATCCAAAGGGATCCAAGGAGTGGACCAAGAACATTATTATCATCAACCATTGTACCATTTGTTAATGTGCATATTGGGTCATCATGATTTAATGGTGTTTGAATTAATTAAATAAATAGAAACAATAAATATAACCTTTTTCTATACAAAAAACCTTTTTTCTAGTGATCAAAGAAACACTCCCAACTAGGAATTACAATTAAGAATGAAGGAAAATGAGATCAAAAATAGAAAACCTACATCACCCAAGCATAAAAATATGATCTTAATTTAATGGTGGTGAGGATATCAAACCTCTACAATGGAATATAGAGGAATAAGGGTGAAAACCAAACTAAAGGAACTCACTAGATATCTAACCCTATATCAAGATGTTAATAATAGAATGAATTTCGAAAAAATATCCTATAGTTTCCATTGTGGTTGAGAGAGGAGGATGCATAATGTATAAAAATAAATCATATGTGTAGAGTGAATAATAAATACTAGTCTTGGTGAATTCAAATCATGACACAATTTCATTGGGTGAATTAAATATACATCTATAAACCCAATGCATCAGGTTAGAAACAAATTGATAAACCTTTTCACAATGTGTAATAAATTAATTGTTTGTAAAATATTCAAATCATGAGAATGTTTTATGGATTATAATGAGTGATGGATCCATGAAATGTATAACGTACATGGATTGAACATATCTTATAAACAATAGCCACTATATATTTATATAGAAATACTGAAAGTCCTTCAACTCTACCTGATCCCAATGAGAATCCCTTTGTGTCCTCAGACACAATTATACCTAGACTCCAATAATTATCACAAACTTACATCCCTAAAATTTAGGCTATTTACCAAAAAAAATATCCCATCAGCCAAAGAAAAGTTTCCACTATAAGGTTTAAAATAATAATCTCCCAACTAAAATAGATTTAACCAATACTCTACGAGCTACATACCTATAAAATATTGGATCTTATAATTTAGCTATCAAAACATATTTCAATACAATTTACTTATTTTGTTCAATTTTTATGTTGTGTCTTAAAAAATAATGACATTTATTTTGGATATTACATTTGAAAATTTATGGGGGATCTTATATACCATTAACAAACATACACCCCCAATCATTTAATTTTTAAAGGTAATTTCAATTTCATAGAAAAATATTTATCTCTAATGTGTTTGTATGTATTTTCTTATCTCTACCAAGACTACCAATAGTCTATATACTCAAAAGAAGAAATTTTTTATATATATTATTGATCATATTACATGGTGTTAGAATGTTTTTCAAAATCAATTTTAGGTGATTACATATTATTTTATTAAACATAAACCCCTTGTGATCTGGGATGAGGTGATTACCTATTATATTTGTGATCTAGTACAAGATATGAACATAGACATACATTTGTGATGTGAATAATTAGTATCACAACACTTAGATATTATTTACCCTATTATAAATTTCATGTAGTATTGTAAGTTTGTTAGTTATATTTTTATTTTAATATTACATTTTCAATTTCTATCCAAACAATTTTTTTAAAATTTGATACTCCCATCATTTATATGTAATTTGAACCCCACCATAGATTTTCTACCCGTATTGAGGGAGGATACATAGTTGATTATCCCCACCCACATATGGTTACTCCACTAGATGGAAAAAATATGAATGTTTTGATTTAGGGTGTTTCATCTAAGCGTAGTAGTAAAATAATCTTGAAAATAAGATACAACTTGATGGAAAATAATTTCAGATACATTCTAATTCACTTGTATCTTCAAATGAAGTCTAAATTCAGGTAAAAATTTCATATTAATTTATTAGACCTACATATCATGTGTGGGATTTAATATTAACATTGTAACTTAAATTTTTAAATGATTTTATAAGGAATATTATCCTTCCTCAGATGACCATGAATTTATTGTCATCTGTTCACAATTTTAATTCTTTTACGTGTAAAGATGATTTGGTAGAAACTAAAAAAAATTGGTGATAAACTTATAAACAAAGAGTATTTAGGATATTTATCAAGGAGAAGTTCCATAGAGGGTAACAATATAGGTATTGAAAAATCTAGTATCATTTATAAAGCTATGTGCTCTCAGGAGAGATTGGACTTCGAGGCTGCAGCTAAGATAATCACGGGAGGGAAATGGGTCAAGTGTAATTCTACTCAAAAATATTATCAAATGCTGCTAACTAATGGGGAAGGTACATCCATTATACTTTCCTCAAAATTTAAATGTTTTTCTTGTTGTCTTTTTATGAGTTTGAAATAATGGTTTGGGACTTTTTAAATTCAATTCCACCTCCACATTGAAGAATCTATATGGATTCCTTTAATCTCAGAGTTAAATTCAACCAAATATATGAAATTTAATGATTATATAAATACTAATAGGGACACCTCACCCATTTAAAAAATCAATTCTAAAATTAGAAATTATGAATTAACTATGACGGAAGTTGAAGCAGGGTTCGAAGTTGAAAATATTGAGAGGCCATTTGATCTCTACAAGTTAATTTATTTTAAAACAAGTGTCACATTATCAAACAGATACAATGAGCTAGGATTAATATAATTTTTTTAAAATGATATATAATTCATTTTTGATATTTATAAATTAAAAAAAATTTGGCATATGATGTGTGGGATCGATATGATACTGATTCTAGTATCGAAATAATGATATAGATTCTCATTATACAAGAGGGGGGGGGGGGGGGTTAATTGTATACTTTAAAAATTCCTTATGAATTTTTTTTAAAACAAAATTCACAACACATCTTAGTTCTACTAACTTGATTGATTCCAGAAATGTAGTTCCGAAAATGAGATTCGAAAAAGGTTGTTTCAGAAATAAAACTAGTCCCACAAATTTAATAAATTCCGGAAATGTAATTCCATAATTGAAACTTAACAAATGTTTACAACAACAATGATTCAACATTAATGTGTATAGAATACTATTTAATTATATTAAAAGTATAAGGATGTATAAAATAGTTATACATTCCTCAACAACAAAAAATAAAGCGGAATAAAAATTGAAACAATATAAGAAACAAGTATAGAAATATTTTTACCCATAGAGTAGGTTATCCAACAACATTGGATAAATGTCCCTTGATTTATACTTTCAAGAATGTTTTTCTTACCCAAAACTAGGTAAGCCCTCAATCCGAAGATCAGTATCTGTCTTACTATCACCACAAGCCCTCGATTTAGAAGGAAATCAGAACCTCTGTCTTCCAAACCCAGAAGCCCATGATCATCACTATCGGAGTCTACATGAAGGAAGTCTGAACAAGTTTTTCACACACGAACAAGTTGTTCACAACATCTGTATGAATCGTAGACAGTCGAAAGAGACTCTCTCTCTAGAAATCACTTTATTAGAGTTATGTTATGTCCACAAGGCTGAATACCCTGAGGGGGGGGGGGTGAATCAAGGTATGAATAATTTAAAATTAAATCCCATTCTGATCTTGTTTCATAGTTAAGGAAAACACTCTTATCTCTCTTTCCTATTGCACAATATAAACAGAAAGTAATGAATGCACATGACACAACAATTTTTACTTGGTTCACCCTCATTGGGCTACGTCCAAGGAGCATAAACCAGCAATGTTCCAATGTATGAAATCCACTAGAAACGCAATGTTGTTTACAAGGTTCGGGATGTATCACTTCTATTCCAAGGATCACTACCTTTTCAATGTTTTGGGTTAGCTCACTGCTTTCCCAAGGGTCACCCCCTGTCTCTATCTCTCTGGATCACTGCTGGTGGAGAGAATCACCTTCATCCTCTTCCTTTGCTCACATTTCTAGGAAGGATCCACTCACAGTTTATAGACCTGTAGGTCACTTCATTATCACTAATTAATGCATCCTCCGTTGTATTTAGATGCTCGGTTGAAGTCCAACTTTCACCCGTAGATGAATCTCACTTTACACCCAAGATATCGGGAAATCGTTTAGCTTCCACGCAGCCCTGAATCACTGCTGGAAATCACCCTTACCTGGTTCCCTTCACAAAGGCGGCACGCAAGTCTCGGCGCGCAAGTCAAAACTGGCGTGCAAGTCCACCTCAAGAACTTGCACGAAACAAGCTTCTATAACTCAGAACTTGTGCGACTCACATCCTTCATCACCCAAACTTCCTTAGGCACACAACTATCTCCTAGAACCCAAGTCCTACTTACGTGACCACACACCACTTGCGTGACCACCACACCTGCGCGACGGGAGCTCTAATTTTTCTAAGTGTTCAACTCGCTGACAAATGAGGAGAGGTGGCCCTGTATTTATAGGCATTTGGACACCCTGTGTGATGGTGCACAATTATCCCTTTAGCAATCAAGTCTCAGTGCACTAGTCTCTTCCCCTTATCTCTACCATGCTAGTCACTTGCGTGACCTAACCCAAAACTTGTGTGACCCTTATTCCTTTTCCATATTTTGCTGATCTAATCTTGAGAAAAATATGGTGCGCAAGCTTCCATGCCTTCAATTACATGATGCACATGTCCCTTTTCTAGAAACCACTTTTCTTCATTTGTAGATTTTAAGGCCTAAAAAATTTGGCAAACACTAGAAAATGGAACCACCTTGTTTCTGCTCTTTTTGTACCGCCTTCAAATCATCAATTCCTTTGTCGATGTTCTTGAATCAAACATGGATCGTTAACCATAGCCGTTGAACTTGACATGCCACCATGAAACCCCCTTTGTCAAAAAAATTGTATGCCAGGGTTTTCTTTGTCAACAATCACAACACAGATGTCCACTTTTTCAATAAACACAGTCACCTAAAAAAATGCTTCAATGATTCCTTGATGGTTTTTTTTCACAAAACATTCAAAAGTTCTGAAGTCCAAAAGTACTGATCTCGTCCAAATGAGATCTTATTTATAGTTACAACATCAAAAGTCATCTCCCTCCTCCAATGGTTATATTTTTCCTTGAATTTTTGAGGGACATGTACACGTGTCACTCAAACAACGGTTAGTTATTAACTGAATGCACGACATCGTTTCATAACTAGAAAACGTGTAAAAAATTATGATTTCTTGAGAAAATTCATTTTTCATAATGTAAGGAAAATAAACGTTCAGATTCGAACTAAAAACCATTCGGTGTATATAACACGTAGATATTAGGATTCTATCATCAATGGAATTCAGAACCTGAATTCTATAGAATTTTGGTGTATGAATTTTAAGGAAATTCGAATTCATAATTCATAAGAATTTGGAGTCTGAATGCCAAAGAATTCAGAGTCTGAATATGGAAAATTCGGAGTTTGAATGAATAAGAATTCAGAGTATGAACGTACAAAGTTGGTGTCTGAATTAATAAGAAGTCAGAGTCTGAACTGAGAATGTTCGGAGTCTGAATTCAGAGAATCTGGAACCTGTATTTGGATCCTGAAAACAAAATTATCTATATCTGTGTATTTATAATATTCTGAAGTTTTTGTATATGAAACAAAATTTTATACTTATACATAATATGGACAATGAAAAACAATAGTAAGGATAAATTTCCTTGGGGAAGGAAAATTTCCTTATGAAAGTAAAGCATAGGGTAAATGAAATTTTCCTTAAGATAAGGTGTTTGTGATTTTCAAAACATAAAGAAATTGTAGAATAATAAGGAAACCTTACTGTATTAACAATCTCCCAAAACATGAAGTAATTGAAAAGTCATAATAAAACATTATTAACTCAACAATCTCTCACTTTTTGGAAATCACAAACATCCTTAAGAAAAAGAATATTAGGACATAGAGAATATTTTTTTGGACTTTGAAAGTAAAACTTATCTCCCGTAACACATTAGAAATGATGAATACGACTAACTCCCCCTTATGATTTAGAAACACTAAGGATCTTATTCTTGATTTTTGGAATGAGACTTAGGATTTTATTGCATATGAAAATATTCATGGATAAGAACTCCCCCTTAGATGAACTCCCCCATAATTTGGGAAATTTATTCTTTTACTTTGTATTATTACTCCTTTCTCCACCTTTGTGATTTTCAAAAAGGAATACAGGGAATAGAAAAAAAATATGGTACCTAAAATATTAGTACTAGAAAAAATAAATAATGAGAAACCGAACAATTCATTATGATTAAAAAAACTATACAAGGAAGGAATACAAGAAAAGATCATAATTGAATGAATTTATCCTTCCTTATCATTCGGCATCAACATCCTTACTATGGTTTTGAGCTTCTTGAGCTCTTTGTGATCTTCTTCTACTCTATTATGAAGCTGATCCTGATTTTCAGTCTTCTTCTCTAAATCCTTGAGTCTTTCTTCCTGATCCTTGAGAATATTAGCCTGAGCCTTCAAGGATTCTTCCTTCTTGACATGATTTTATTCTATCTCAATCCTAAGATCCCTTTATCATTTCCATCATTGAGAAACTGAATACAAATTTCCATTCAGATCATTCACTTATTGAATTCGATAATTTTTCTCTAGGGTTAGATTCTCCTCAAAAATGTTTTTGAGATACTTCATCTTCACATCTTCGGTGTCAAAATCCTCTTTGAAATTATCATGAAACTCATCAAGAATTATCATGTCTTCCACATTTTTTTTGACCAATTGGTCATCTTCTTGCATGATCTTATGTGTGCTTTGTAGTTTATGAATAAGGTTTTGAAATCTGCTACAAGCTTTATGCACTTATCCATTACTATGGATACTGAATCTGATTTATGATTTTAGTAGTGTTAAAGAATTTTCCATCTCGAGTCAATACTTGGAAATATTGGTATAGTGACAATGAGCATCTTCAAAGACTGGACTAAAAAATCATGTCCAGAGAGGATGATTCCGAATATGAAACTTTTCTTGGTGAGGGATCATTCTTTATTTCAATTTCCTTCCTCTTCGATGATCCACCAGCTTCGTTCTTCTTCACAACAGCTTTACTAGGTGTATCAAAAGCCACATATTTTCCTTTATCAACCTTTGTAACAACTTCCTCTTGGTTAAGGGATTCATGTTCACTATCAGAGAGTTGAAAATTTTTGTCTTCATCAACATTTTCCTTCTTAGCTCGTGCCTTGGCATCCTCTGGATGGATGAAATCAGGATTAGAACTTTATTCTTCTTCAGACAGCTTATTCACTTATTCTTCAACCTTATCATCATCACCTTTCTCATTATTCCAAGTGGTATCAAGATTTTAACACTCATCATTAGAAGTTTGGATTGAAAGATTCTCAGATGGGCATTCCTTTTCATGGAAGTCACTACTTGCATAATGAGGTCTTCGGTATCATCACTACCCGCTTCTTCCACTTCTTCAACTGCTTTTACTTCTTCTACTTGGATGTTTTCCGGAGTCACATATTTTTTCCCAGTGTCTCTGTTAAAGCTTCTACTAAGAAGGATTTTGTTACCAGAAAGTTTTCAGATTATTTCTCTTTGGCCTTCAAGAGTTATTTCCCAATATCTACTCAGACATCTTCTTATTTTGTTTCTTTTCATTTTTTTTCTTTTCAAGCTCATCAGCATATTGAGCAATGTATTGTTTTCAAACAATTCAAAATAATGTTTTTTAAAGGGGGAGATTATTTTAAATAATACTCTGTCTCTTTATGATGATTTTGATGCTCACAAATACCCTTGATTATTTACTAATTATTTCGTTGAGTATTTTGCAGGAATTTATTTTATTTATTTATTTCATATAACAAGATTTCATACTTCATTTATTCCGAGATCAATTTTAGCGTGTTCTGGAATCACTGTAGCGCGAGATCAATTTTAGCGCGTTCTGGAATCACTGTAGCACGAGAACAGTTTTAGCGCGTACTAGAATCACTGTTCATACCCTACGTTGATGAACGTAACGTATGGATGAAAAAGTTTACTTTTTATGTTAAAAGAAACGTATGGTTAAGGAACCTTATGTTATTTTGAAACGTATGGTTAATAAACCTTACGTTGTTGAAAAGTATGGAAGAAGAACATTACGTTTGGAAGGAACCTTACGTTTTTGTTATTGGACAAGTATGGAAGAGAAACCGTACGTTAGTTTTCAGTGTTGAGTTTGTTTCTCAAAAGTATGGATCATCAACCTTACTTTTATAATCAACCATACGTTCTTTGGAGAGTTGAAGCAAGACAAAGTATGGATGATCAACCCTACGTTTGAATGCTGAAGAGAAAGTATGTATGTTCAACCTTACGTTTGTGAACCTTACGTTTGTGAACCTTACGTTTGTGAACCCTACGTTTGGAGCCACGTCATCAACCCTACGTTTGGCGTCGGGATATTTTTGACAGACGATATTTCCTTTTGCATTGGTCAAACAGGCGGATTATTAAGCAGATTTCGAGCCGATTCTTAAGTAAGACTTTGACTGAATTAAAGACGATTTTCAACGGATTAATGATTGATTTAAATGGAGCTTTTTATGCCGATTCTTCAAGGGATTTACAACGGCTCTGTTATTTCTTTTTAATATCGCGAATCTAAAGGAGATTTTCATGGATCTATTTATGCGGAAGAATTTCTCAGATTTGAATATATGTTCTATCTTGGAATCTTCGGAGATATATATATACACAGGAAAGTGTATGAAATATATAGATTGATCTTTTAACAAGCAAGAAACAGAGACTGTGTGAAGGCGTTCTTTTCTGGTGATCGAGAAGAAGTGTAAAACCCTTTTTTTTACCGAAGGAAGATCTTGATAGCAGATTCACGTGTTCTAAATCGACTATCTGTTGTGAATCTACTGCTGCTGAAGTTGTGAAGTTTCTTATAATATCTATTGCAACTGGATCGACTCAGAACTGTTTTGATTACAGATCTTTTATTTTATGAAGGCGACAATCTATCTACTGTCAATTGCATTCTGTTGCAATTGTGAAGAACAACTGGAGAAGTGTTTTCTTTATCGAAACCCTTTTTTATTTTTGAGTGATCAGCTTCACGTTCTAAGCTGTGTGGGTTCGTGTTTAAACCAGGAAGGCTGTGTTTGCCTGAAACTTGTAAAGGTATCAACTGCCTGTACTCAGTTGTGAACAGGTCTGTGGAAACGAGGACCAGATAGTGAAAATCGCCAAGCTCGTGGATTTGAGCGGTGGTGGAGTGGACTAGGGGCCTTCTGTTCCCCGAACCACTATACATCCGTGTGTTCATGCTTTTACTTTTTCCGCTGCATATTTTATCGTGCTAAAGCAAAGTGGACAGAATTTGTCTAAATTGAAGAGATTGTAATAAGTTTGAAAAGACACAATTCACCCCCCCCCCTCTTGTGTGTAATCCGTAGATTCAGATCCAACAATTGGTATCAGAGGAGGAGCTTCTTATTTTTAAAGTCTTGTCAATCTAGAAGTATTTAAAGATTATACATAGTGTATCATGGCTGATATGAGAGAGGGAATGTCAATGGTCAGAGCACCTTACTTTAATGGAGATAATTATGGCTGCTGGAAATCACGTATGATTATTTATCTGAAAAATCTTGGTTACAGAGTCTATTCAAAGATTCTGACTCCCTATGAAATTCCTGAAAATCCCGATACATGGAGTGCTGCTACAGAGGCTGAGTATGACATGAATTCAAAAGCTATGAATGCAATCATCTGTGGTCTAGGACCGGATGAATTTAACAGAGTATCTCAATGCCCGACTGCATATGAAATGTGGCAAACAATAGCTGTTGCTTATGAAGGAACAGATAATGTAAGACAGATGAGATATGCAACTGCTAAATTAAAATTCGATACTTTCAGAATGATTGAAGGAGAGAGCATCACTCAGATGAATGGAAGATTGACAGAAATTGTCAACAATATAACAGCTCTAGGAGAACCAATCAAGCAGGCTGATCAAGCGTTAAAGGTACTGAGAGTACTTCCTACTCGATGGAATGGAATCTCTGGAGCAATCAGACAATCAACTTCTGTTAAAGATCTAACTATGAGAGAGCTGATTGGTACATTGATGATGTACGAGGCTGAAATGCAAGATGAGGTAAATGAGCATAAAGTCTACATAAAAAGGGAAAATACTGCTTTGAAAGTTACTTCTCAACAAAAGGATAGAAAGATGAAGAACAGAGAAGCAAGTACTAAATCAGAAAGCTCTGATTCTTCAAATTCGGATGAAGAACTGGCTCAGCTAGCCAGAAAATTCAAAAAGTTCTACAGTAAGAAGAAAGACTTCAAGAAATCCTTCAAGAAGGATAGCAAGGAAGTGAGATGTTATGAATTCAAAAATATGGGACATATCAGACCGGATTGCCCAAAATTGAAAGATGCAAAGAAGAAGAAATTCTTCAAAATAGATGGTTATGAGCAGAAAGACAAGAAAGCTATGAAAGCTACTTGGAGTGTTTCTGAAGACTCAAGTAATTCTTCTGAATCAAGCTCAGAGAAGGAGGAATCCAATTTAAAAGCAAATATGTGTTTCATGGCTGAAACTGATGAGGTACACTCATACTACTCCTCTGACTCAAATAATGAATCAAACTCTGAAGAAAGCTTCTCAAATAAAAAACTTGCAGCTTACTGCAATATGCTTGAAGAAAGGTATGACTCATTATTTAAAAAATATAAATCTATAAAGAACTTGCATAAAGCTATTTCAGATGAGAGAAATACTTTGCTAAAACAACATAAGGAATTAATTGACAAATACAACTCTGCTGACTCAAATAAAATTAATTTTGAATCAAAAATAAAAACTCTACAGGATGAAGTAGAATCTTATAAAAAGGCTGGATTAGTTTTTACAAAAGGAGAAAACGTCTTAAATGAGATACTTGGAAAAACTGTAATTAAAAAGGAAAGGTTTGGAATTGGAAGTAAAGGATAAAAACCTAAGTTATACAAAAATTATTTTGTTCCTAGCACTAAACATGTTGTTTGAAACTTCTGTGGAACAAAAGGTCATATAGCTAAAAACTGTTTTCTAAGACAACCTCAAATATGTGGAATTAAGAAAGCTTATATTTCCAATGATCTATATGATTCAATCAATTTTAAGAAAACAAAGAAAATCTGGATACCCAGATCACTGCTTGCTAACACTCCTGGACCCAACAAAATATGGGTACCAAAGCAATTTGTTTGAATGTCTTTGCAGGTAGCAGGTCACCGAAGAAAGAATGAAATATGGTATATGAACAATGGCTGCTCAAGACACATGAGTGGAACTTCAGCTAATTTCTCTTCTCTTACTCGAAAGGAAGGAGGACTTGTCACCTTTGGTGACAATGCCAATGGAAAGATTATTGGTATTGGAACAGTTGGAGATCCAAAGACAGTCTCAATCAACAAAGTACTTTATGTACAAGGGTTAAAACACAGTCTGATAAGTATCTCTCAACTCTGTGATGATGGATACACTGTTGATTTTACTAACAATAGTTGTACTGTTTCTAAAGATAAACTGTTTAAGTTTAGAGCACCCAGAACTGATAATGTTTATACTTTGGATTTGTATTCCTTGTGTAAACAACAAGTAAACTGCTTAACTGCTAATATAAGTGAATCCTGGATCTGTCATAGAAGACTTGGTCATTGCAATATATATGCTTTACATAAATTATCTAAGAAACATCTAGTTTCTGATTTGCCTAGTCTCAAATTTGAAAATGACAGATTCTGTGATGCATGTCAGCTTGGCAAGCAACACAAATCATCATTCAAATCTGTTACTAAAGTTGCTACAACTAAACCTCTAGAACTTATCCATATGGATTTGTTTGGACCTTCAAGAGTAGCAATTTTAGCCGGTAAATTATATGTTTATGTATTAGTTGATGATTAATCTAGATTTAATTGGATTTTCTTTTTGAAATTTAAAAGTGAAGCTTTTAGTTTATTTGAAGGTTTTTGTAAATCTATTCAAAATGAAAAAGGTTTTAATATAATCTCATTGAGAAGTGATCATGGTGGAGAATTTGAGAACCAGGAATTTAATTCCTTTTGCTCAATCATGGGTATTAAACACACCTTCTCTGCTCCAAGAACACCTCAACAGAATGGGATTGTAGAAAGAAGAAATAGAACTATTCAAGAAATGGCTAGAACTATGTTAAATGAATATAGCCTACCTATATATTTCTGGGAAGAAGCTGTTAATACAGCTTGTTATATAATGAATAGAATTTTAATAAGACCTATTTTGAAAAAGACACCCTATGAACTATGGAATAACAGAAAACCTAAAGTAAATTACTTTAAAGTTTTTGGATGCAAGGTTTACATCTTGAATACCAAAGATAATCTTGGTAAATTTGATCCAAAATCTGATAAAGGTATTTTCTTAGGATATTCTGCAACCTCCAAAGCTTATAGAGTCTATAATAAAAAGTCAATGATTGTTGAAGAATCAGTTCATGTGAAATTTGATGAATCTGATCCTTTTGAGAAAAGGATAGAACAAATAGATGAACCTGATTCTAATGAAAACATGAGACTTGAGAATTTAAAGAATGATTTTGAAAATGATATAAAAGAAATTCAGTCCAGTTCAGAAGAACATGACACTGAAGAACCTTTGAATGTAATGCCCAGACAGTCTAGAACCTTAAAGAATCACCCTTTAGAATCTGTGATAGGTGACTTAGAAACTGGTATTCAAACTAGATGAAACCTTGGAAACATAGTTGAATTCTCTGCTTTCCTATCCCAACAAGAACCTAAGACCATAGAAGAAGCCTTAGATGATGAGAGCTGGGTAATAGCAATGCAGGATGAATTAAACCAGTTCAAGAGAAATAAGGTTTGGGAATTAGTTGAAAGACCACATGATTATCCAGTAATAGGAACTAAATGGTTCTTTAGGAATAAACAGGATGATCAAGGGATAATAACTAGAAATAAAGCAAGATTAGTAGCTAAAGGATATAATCAAGAAGAAGGAATAGATTATGATGAGACCTTTGCACCTGTAGCTAGGTTAGAAGCCATTATAATCCTTTTAGCCTATGCATCTTATATGAATTTTAAATTATTTCAGATGGATGTTAAATCTGCCTTTTTAAATGGTTATTTAATGGAGGAAGTTTATGTTGAGCAACCTCCTGGTTTTGAAAATTCTCAAAAACCAGATTCTGTTTTCAAACTTACTAAAGCTCTTTATGGCCTTAAACAAGCACCTAGAGCTTGGTATGAAAGACTAAGTTCTTTTCTTTTGAAAAATGATTTTACTGGTCCAACACTCTTTAAGAAAACTGTAAAAAATAATGTTTTGTTGGTTCAAATTTATGTTGATGATGTAATTTTTGTATCAACCAATAAAATTCTTTGTCATGAATTTTCAGAATTAATGCAAAAAGAATTTGAAATGAGTATGATGGGAGAATTAAATTTCTTTTTGGGTCTTCAAATATTTCAAAAAGATTTTGGAAATGTTTTAAATCAATGCAAATACATTACTGATTTACTTAAGAAATTTGGACTTGAAAACAGCAAGCCATTTACAACTCCTATGTGTACTAATATAAAACTTGATTTGGATGAAACCGGAAAATCAGTGGACAACAAGTTATATAGAGGTATGATTGGTAGTTTGTTATATCTTACTGCTAGTAGACCAGATATAATGTATTCAGTATGTCTTTGTGCTCATCAAATCCCAAAGAATCCCATTTAACTGCTGTTAAAAGAATTTTTAGATATTTAAAAGGTACTATTTATCAATCTCTACTTTATCCAAAAACCTCTGATTTTAATTTAATTTCATATTCAGATGCTGACTTTGGAAGCTGTAGATTAGATAGGAAGAGTACTTCAGGAACATGTCACTTTTTAGGGAAGTCCTTAGTATCATGGTCTAGTAAGAAACAACACTCAGTTGCCCTGTCAACAGCCGAGGCAGAATATGTGTCTACAGGTAGTTGCTGTGCACATGTGTTGTGGATGAAAAACACTCTTATGGACTTTGGATTAAATTTCAATAATACACCTATTTTATGTGATAATACTAGTGCAATTAATATTTCAAAAAATCCTATTAGTCATTCTAGAACTAAGCACATTGATATAAGACATCACTTTTTAAGAGATCATGTGTTTAAAAAGGATATATTTTTAGAATTTGTAAATACAGAAAATAAATTAGCAGATATTTTTACTAAACCACTTCCCACGGCAAGGTTTGAATTTATTAAGGGGGAGTTAGGTTTATTTAATTTTAAATATTTTTTTTTCTTATTCTGTTTTCGAATTCTGCTTAATTTCTGTTTCTCGTTATAAGTAATTTTATTTTGTTTTAAATAAAAGTAATGATTAGTGATTACACGGGAATCAAGGCTGTCAGAACCGTTTCACCTTCTAAACTGCTTCACCTTTTTCGGAAACCCTTTCGAAAACCTAAAACCGCACATCTGCTCCAAAACCCTTTTCTGAATCTTCAAACCCTAAACTTACGAACCTTCAGAAATCGTTGTTGGAATGGCAAAGACTAAGCATCCAGATGAAGCCGAGAGCAGTGCTGCAAAGAAACCTAAGGTAGTTGGTCGGAAAATACTGCAAGGTAAAGTCATAGATTTAGAGTGGCTGTTTGAAACTAATTTACTGTTGAAGAAAGCGTTGTCGTTTCAAAGCCTTGAGAAAGCTTTTAATAGTGAAAATTCTGAGTTTCTATATGAGGCAGAAATGAGACATTTCTTTAGAACTGTTCAGTTTAGCCTTGGAGATACAGAGGATAGTTTATTGGCTCAAATAGACGATAAGGACTTTTCAATATCATCTGTAGAGATAAGTCAAATTCTTAACTGCCCTCATGAAGGAGTTTTTCATTTCGATTTACGGAATATTGGAGATTCTGTACATAAGTCTGAAGACATTATGTCTTTTCTATTTGGAACCAGAGTGATAAAGAAGATGTTTATTAAGGATTTGGAGCCCGATCAGAAAATCTTGGTAAAATTTGTTCAGACTGGTTTAGCACCAAGAATGGCTGAGATGGAGAAAATCCTATAACCTGACATGTACATAATGTATCTTCTGATGTGTGATATTAAGTTTAATTTTCCTCGGTTTATGATAAGATATCTGAATTACTGCTGTCAGAGTGAAGCAAGAATGACCTTTTTCCCTTATGGAAGGTTCATTTCTTTGTTTTTGTTTAAAAGAGGAATGATCAGATTGGTAGATGCTGGGGTGAAATGTCACCACAGTAATGTTTTTAATGCTGGATCTTTGAGGAAAGTAGGATACTTCTGGAGCACAATTAAAGGAAAACTCTTACCTGTTGGAGCTGAGGAAAGCTCGGAGAGTGCTCAGGCTCAACCGGCTAAGTCCAAGGAGGGACAAGCAGAATCAAGAGTTAGTACAGTGGCCCGGAGAATTCGTTTTGAGATGGAGGAAGTTGAGGAAGAGAGAAGTCAAGAAGGACTTCAATCTAGAAGGAAGAGGTCAATTGATGAAGAAATTATCTCTCCTGCCTTGAAATCCTATGAACCGTTTTTGTCTTACACATTTATGAGAGAAGCTGTTGTGGAGCAGACTGCACCGATAGAGGAACCAGCAGCTCAAACAGAAACTCAAAAAGAACCTCAATCTGCTGCTGTGGCTGTGGAAAAAGTACTTCAACAAGAACAACTAATGGAGGCAGTGCCTGGTGAAGAAGTGGCCCGACCTCAAGATTTGCATGAAAATATTGTTCTTGACCAATCAGTAGAAGTCATAGAGACTACTGTTCGTGATGAACATACTTCTGAAGCTAATACAGAGGTACTTCAGGAAGATTTTTCAGTGGAAGAGTTTCAGGCTTCAAAAGGTAGTTCAGTGGATCAACCTTGTCAGGACAAGGACAAAGAACAGTCAGATGCAGATTCCTTACCACTTGCCCTGCTTCATCAACCTAATTCTGGACATGAGAATCGAGCACAGGGTGCCCCTGATTCGAGAAAAGAAGAAGTTGTTGAGTTGTACAAGCGTGTCTCTCAGTTAGAATCTGAGAATGTTAGTCTCAGAAATTCTCTGAACTTAGAGCAGTTGAAGTTTCAGAAGCTGAAAGAATGTACTGTTTCAAGACAGGAAGTAGATTTGTTTAAGACTGATATGCTGCATGCTGTTGATCAGTTAAAATCAGAGATGGTAAAGAAAGATGATTTGTCTGAGTTGAAGATTTACCTGGAGAATAAATTTGCGTCTGTTGCAAACAGTGCTGTGAGTGGATCAGGCTCTTCACCTGATTTGATTCAGAGATTTCAAGCAATTACTGGAGCACTGAGCAATATGAGTGACAGATTACACGATCTTCAGTGTAATAGTGCCCCTTTGTCAGTTTTGCTAGATAATCAGAGATTTTTAGTGGATCAGTTGACATCTGGAGAGCAACCGATTAGGATTCTTTTGAATCAGTTATCAGAAAAACTGGCTCTTTTTGTTGAAAAAGAAGAAAGAATGCATGAGTTTTTCAGAGTTAATTTGATTGAAGATATTCACATGACTCAAGAGAACAGAGATCTTATCATCAAGTTAGGAGATGGGATGATGAAGAGGCTCAGAGAACAGTTTACAGAGATAAAGACCGCGATTCAAAGGAGATAGACACCTTTTTCCCTGTCTTATCTATGAACCTTGATTCCTCTGTATATCACAATCATTTATATATAACAGCTTGTGAATGAAAATTCTTTTCTTATTTTTTTTTGTTTTGTTGTTTATTGATTTATGATTGAGTTAGCCAGTATAACAAATTCACTTATTCATACACAGTTAATTATAGCATTTACTTATAGTTCAGTGCAATATTGAATTTGTTCAAATCCGTAATTTTTCATTCTTTTTGATATCACAAAAAGGGGGAGAATTTGGATAAACACAACATTTAAATTCATTTGTTTCCTATGAATAAATTTGGATATATGGGAGAATTTGGATATATACGACATTTATCTTTTATCCATTTTTAGCTGAAAATTTATTTTTATGGGGGAGAAATTTTATTATAGTTAAATATTGTTTTAATCCTTTCAAAATTCTAAAATTTTATAAAACTAATTTTTCAATAAAGATTGCAATTAAATTAGTTCTATTATTTTATGGGTTTTGTGATCATCAAAGAGGGGGAGATTTTTGGGCAATGTATTGTTTTCAAACAATTCAAAATAATGTTTTTTAAAGGGGGAGATTATTTTAAATAATACTCTGTCTCTTTATGATGATTTTGATGCTCACAAATACCCTTGATTATTTACTAATTATTTCGTTGAGTATTTTGCAGGAATTTATTTTATTTATTTATTTCATATAACGAGATTTCATACTTCATTTATTCCGAGATCAATTTTAGCGTGTTCTGGAATCACTGTAGCGCGAGATCAATTTTTGCGCGTTCTGGAATCACTGTAGCGCGAGAACAGTTATAGCGCGTACTGGAATCACTGTTCATACCCTACGTTGATGAACGTAACGTATGGATGAAAAAGTTTACTTTTTATGTTAAAAGAAACGTATGGTTAAGGAACCTTACGTTATTTTGAAACGTATGGTTAATGAAGCATACGTTGTTGAAAAGTATGGAAGAAGAACATTACGTTTGGAAGGAACCTTACGTTTTTGTTATTGGACAAGTATGGAAGAGAAACCGTACGTTAGTTTTCAGTGTTGAGTTTGTTTCTCAAAAGTATGGATCATCAACCTTACTTTTATAATCAACCATACGTTCTTTGGAGAGTTGAAGCAAGACAAAGTATGGATGATCAACCCTACGTTTGAATGCTGAAGAGAAAGTATGTATGGTCAACCTTACATTTGTGAACCTTACGTTTGTGAACCTTACGTTTGTGAACCCTACGTTTGGAGCCACGTCATCAACCCTACGTTTGGCGTCGGGATATTTTTGACAGACGATATTTCCTTTTGCATTGGTCAAACAGGCGGATTGTTAAGCGGATTTCGAGCCGATTCTTAAGTACGACTTTGACTGAATTAAAGACGATTTTCAATGGATTAATGATTGATTTAAACGGAGATTTTTATGCCGATTCTTCAGGGGAGTTACAACGGCTCTGTTATTTCTTTTTAATATCGTGAATCTAAAGGAGATTTTCATTGATCTATTTATGCGGAAGATTTTCTCAGATTTGAATATATGTTCTATCTTGGAAACTTCTGAGATATATATATACACAGGAAAGTGTATGTAATATATAGATTGATCTTTTAACGAGCAAGAAATAGAGACTGTGTGAAGGCGTTCTTTTATGGTGATCGAGAAGAAGTGTAAAACCCTTTTTTTTTACCGAAGGAAGATCTTGATAGCAGATTCACGTGTTTTACATCGACTATCTGTTGTGAATCTACTGCTGCTGAAGTTGTGAAGTTTCTTATAATATCTATTGCAACTGGATCGACTCAGAACTGTTTTGATTACAGATCTTTTATTTTCTGAAGGCGACGATCTATATACTGTCAATTGCATTCTGTTGCAATTGTGAAGAACAACTGGAGAAGTGTTTTCTTTATCGAAACCCTTTTTTATTTTTGAGTGATCAGCTTCTCGTTCTAAGCTGTGTGGGTTCGTGTTTGAACCAGGAAGGCTGTGTTTGCCTGAAACTTGTAAAGGTATCAACTGACTGTACTCAGTTGTGAACAGGTCTGTGGAAACGAGGACCAGATAGTGAAAATCGCCAAGCTCGTGGATTTGAGCGTTGGTGGAGTGGACTAGGGGCCTTCTGTTCCCCGAACCACTATACATCTGTGTGTTCATGCTTTTACTTTTTCCGATGCATATTTAATCGTTCTAAAGCATAGTGGACAGAATTTGTCTAAATTGAAGAGATTGTAATAATTTTGAAAAGACACAATTCACCCCCCCCCCCTCTTGTGTGTAATCCGTAGATTCAGATCCAACACAACAGTCCTTTATTTTAAATCTTTTGCTTCAGCAGGATCCAAACTAAATCTAGGCTCTCGTGTTTTCTTTTTCTCCTTTGATTCCCTCCATTTTTCTACCACCTCGTTGGATAAGCTTTTTGCTTTTTTGGATTTGGTGGTGCGGATTGGGCTTCCTTGGCCATTACGGATTTTCCTTTCTCTTATACTTCCTTCATCTTCCTCTTCCTTCTTCCCTTCATAGAGGTCTCAATGGCCTCCTATTTCTTTGATAAGGCTTCAACCTCTTCCTTAGGAAAATCATAAAATTCTTTAGATTCCTTAGAAAATTCAACATTCATCCTTCTCAGAGTGTCATCACTTATGAGAATGACTTTTCAATTTCATGGATTAAAACTACATGATATTTTGATTGATTATAAACACAAAACAATAGGCTTTGAGAGAATGGCTGTATACATGATAATCTGAGCCTTCAGATTTTCATTCTTTATATTCTCAATTGTAATCTGAATATGCTTAACCAAGTTAGTCTTTCTTAGATTAACAAATAAATACATGATATACATAACACTTTTCTTCAATGTTTCTTTATCCCCTTTTCTCGGAATGATGAATCCTTGAACCCACAATTTAAGAATCCAAAAATTTGTATATATGTGAACAATCATCAGAGTTTTTACATCTGAAAGACTGAGGAAATACATAGACTTCAACTTGACAAAGCTTCCTCAAAAATCTGATAGCTTATGAGAACAAAACTCCACATATCCCTCATAAGGGGCTCTAATCAAACTGGCCGTCTTGGTGTAAGAAAGTTTATAAGACTTCCCATATCTTTTGAAAGAGAATTTATCTTTTCCTTATCCCTTGAAAAAACTTGCTGACTCATAGAATTCAAATAAAAAATCTGTATAAACCAAATCCTGATCTTCTAGTTTTGATAAGCAGACACTCTCCAATCCATTCAGCTTGATGTTACTTGAGATGATAGAATCATATTAGCAATGAAATTTGGATGTAACAACATTGCTCTGTAAATTTTCTATTCATAAATCTACTTGACAGTTGACATGTCTTTCTGGGAAGAATCTTTGACAGACATTCGGAGTTGAGGAAACCTTGAATGTTCATAATGAGCTAAAGCAGGAGAGCGGGGCTTCAGCAAGCGAAATCTTTTGAATCGATGTGGGACAACCATCAAAGGTCTTTCATATAGGCGATTTGGGGGAAAATTCCTCGTCCACACTCAATCCAAAGGTTGAGAAAACTTGTGATCTGATTTGATGGTTGAGATGATTTCCGGATGGATATTTTGATAGAATCCGATCTTTTTAGGTTTTTAAGAAAACATTTGGATTTAAGAAAAAGAGAGTACTAGAATTCAAAAATAGATGAAAATACCAACAAGTTAAAGATGATTGAGAAAAATTAATAAAGGAAACACACCATTCAGATTTATGGGAATATTATTCATATTGTGGTAGATTCTTCTTGAGAAACTTTAGATTCCAAAAATTTTGATTTCAAAAAATTTTAGACTATGAAAAACATCATTAGGAAAGACCTTAAGAAAAAAAATCCTCATTCCAAAAATATTTATTAATAAAATTTTAAGTACAAAAATTTTCATTCTAAAAATTTTCATTACGAAAAATTTAAGTAACAAATTCTTCATTCTAAAAATTTTAGAAAATGAAAATTTTAAAAATATAACAAACAAATGTACTCCCCTGTGAAAAAGAGTTTCTTACTGTTAAGAGATTGTTTCCACAAGAAGTTAACATCGAAGATTACCTTATGGTTATAATTCCTAACTTCTGTTTATTATATTCAAATCTACCATAGGGTAATGATTTTTTGAAATTATCAGCATGTTGTTCTTACATTCTGATAAATTGAAGAATGATATCTTTTTTTTGTGTGTGATCCCTAAGAAAGTGATGCCTAATATCTATGTGTTTTTCACTAGAGTGATGTGCTGAGTTTTTGATTAAATAAATGGCACTAGTATTAGCACACAAAATTATCATTTTGGTAAAACTCATACTATAGTTTGTGAGTGTGTGTTGCATCTACAACACTTGTGCATAGCAACTTCCAGCTACTACATATTCAGCTTTAGCAGTACAAAGTGCTACTGAGTGTTGCTTTTTTCCTGACCAAGAAACTAATGAATCTCCAAACAAATGACAAGTTCCGGATGTGATTTTCCTATCCATTATACACCTCCAAAATCTGCATCTGAACACCTTTTAAAAAGAATCATTTCCAAAATAGTTAAAGAGTCCTAGATCCATGGTTCCATTTAAGTAGCGAAAAATCATTTTTACTGCCTTTAAATGAGATTTCTTAAGATTGTATTGATATCTTGCACATAAGAATACCGGAAACATTAAGTCTAGACGACTAACAGTTAAGTAAAATAAACTTCTTATCATACCTCTAAAAGATGTTTGATCTACTTGTTTCCCAACATCATCTAGATCAAGTGAATTTGAGGTACCAATGGGAGTACTTATACTCATAGTGTTTTCATATCCATAATTATTAAGAATTTCTTTGATAAACATATGTTGGGATATATATATTCCTACTGGTTTTTGATAAATTTGACAACCTAGAAAATTGTTAACTCACCCATCATACTCATTTAAAACTCAGATTTCATTAGATCTGCAGAAGAATCAGTTAAATATTGCTGAGTTGAACCAAATATAATTTCTTCAACATAAATTTTAACAATTAAAACATATTTATTATATTTCTTGATAAAAGGAGTTGGATCATCATTTCTCCAAACATAATTATTTTGAAGAAAAAATCCTACAAGTCTATCATACGAAGCTCAAGGGGCTTGCTTAAGTCCATAAAAAGCTTTGGTATGTTTAAAAACATGTTTAGGATGTTTGGATTTTTTAAAAATAGGAGGTTATTCAACAAAAACATCCTCTTGAACAAAACCATTAAGGAAAGCACATTTAACATCCATTAGAAAAAGTTTGAAATTGAAGAATGCTACAAAGGCATGTAGAATGCGAATAGATTCAAGTCTAGCTACTATAGCATAAGTCTCTTCATAGTCTCTTACTTCTTGTGGATTATAGCCTTTAGAAACTAATCTATCTTTATTTCTTACAATGATTCAATTTTCATCACACTTATTTCTGAAGACCCACTTTACTCCAATAACAGATGTTTCCTTAGGTATTTCAATTAATATCATGACTTTATTTCTTTTGAATTCATTTTTCTCATCTTACATAGATTTTATCTAGTCATAATAACATAAATCTTCATCAGTGCTTTTTTGTTCTAATTGGGAAAGAAATGCTGGATGTTCTACTTCATTTCTTAATGAACTTCAATCCTCATAGGTTGATTTACATCACCAATGATAATATCACATGGAAGATTCTTTAAAAACAACTGATTTGGGTTTTGTATAACCTGTTCATCAACAGAGGGTTGAAAGTATTCAAGGATAAATAATTAAGAAATATTTTCATGAAAATTATCCTTATCAGAAGGATCTTTGACCTAAGGTTGATAATAATTTTTTGAAAATACATCTGAAGATGTAGGTTGAGGTTGTTTAATAACAAAAGGGTCAGTTTCATCAAATTTGACAGGGACTGCTTCTTCAACAGTACAACTATTTTTATTAAAAACTCTATAGGCCTTAGAGGTTGTCGAGTTGCCTAATAAAATTCATTCATCAGATTTTTGGTGCAAATTTGTATAGATTATCTTTAGTATTCCAAATGAATACCTTGCAACCAAATACCTTGAAGTTGGAATGTCTAGGTTTTGTACCATTCCATAACTCATAAGGGGTTTTATTAAGAAAAGGTCTAATAAAAACATGATTTATAGTATAAAAAGTAGTACGTACAGCTTCTTTCCAGAAATGATTGGCTATAGAATATTCACTCAACATGGTTCTTGTTATTTCCTGAAGAATTATATTTCTTCTTTCAACAACGCCATTTTCTTGAGGTGTTATGGGTGCTGATATGTTATAAGTAATGCCATTTCTACAACAACAAGTTTCAATATCCGAATTTGGAAATTCCCTCCATGATCACTATGAATATTTATCAAAGCAGGGTTTTTCTCATTTATAAATTGGGATATAAAATTTTTAAAATAAGAAAAAACATCATATTTCATTGAAAGAAAATAGACCCACGTAAATCTAGAGTAATCATCAACTAAAACAAATACATAATATATTCCTCCAATACCTCCAGTTTGTGTGGGACCAAAAATATACATATAAATTGACTATAATGCATCAGTGGTTGAGACTTCACCGACTAATTTGAAACTTGATTTATGTTGCTTTCCATATTGACAAGGATCACAAACATTGAAAAAATCACATATATGCTCTAGTAGATCCTTAAATAGTCTTTTATTAGAGAGTTTTCATCAGTTCCTAAGGATACAGTGTCCTAACCTTCTATGCCACAACCATGAATGATCTTCCATTACACTAAGGAATGGTAGGTCTTTTATCATAAGGTCTTCTAACTTTAGTGTGTAAACATTCTCTTGACTAAGGAAAAAAGAATAAACTCTTCCCTGGAATTGTGTTCTAAGCACTTGTCATTCCTAAAATTCACAAGGTAACTTTCATCACACAATTTACTTATGCTAACGAGGTTGTGCTTAAGACCTTTAATAAATAAAACATTTGAAATCAATGTTTTTCCCATAAGAACAATGTTATTTATACCAATAATTTCTCCCTTACAATCATCTCTAAAAGTTTCTTTTCTTCCTTTTCTCATGATATTTTTTTCAAATAAGTTTTTGTTACCAGTGAGATGCCGAAAACATCCACTATCCATGTACCAAGTATTGATGTTGGTACTTTCATTATTTTCCTGAGAATAAGAGAGTTAGTCTTTCGGAATCCAAACATTCTTGTATCCAGAATTATTAGACAATAAAATTTTGGATATCGACATTTTTTAGAAAAATAATCTTTCTAAAACCCAAGATATTGAACATTATTTGAAGAACAATTTTTCTTCTAATGCCCACCACTTTGACATTTAGTACAAAAAGGGGCTCTGGATGAAATAAAATAGTTGTTTTTGAAAATAGGTTCTGTATGAGTATATCCTACTCTAGAAGTATTTCCTTCAGGTATGATTTGAGAATACATCTTGTCAAAATTTTCTTTACCAGAATTAAAGTTGGCAGGAAGTTTCTTAAGGGAATATATTTCGGATCTCCGTCTTATTACTAAATTCCTATCCTCATGAATTATTTCCTTAGAGTTAGATTTTTTCTCAAAAATAATTATTTTTAAATAGTATTCTTATGATCTTTAAAATGTTTTTCCTTTTCAAAATTTACTTCCTTAAGGTCTTTAGAAAGTTTTTCTAGAAGCTCATCCTTATCTTCAAGAACTCAACTGAGGTATGAAATCTCTTTTTTTATAACTTCTTCTCTAGAATTTTCCTTTTCTAGTTTCTGGGAAATTTTATAAATTTTTTCTTCTAACAACTTGGAAAATCTAGATACTTCTTCATATGAAGGTATTTCTTCATTATATGAAGATGAAGTGTCTTCATTAGAAGTAATATCTTTAGAATAATAATTCTTCTCAAGAGATAAATTTGTTAAATCCTCAGCAAAGTGTACCTTGGCCGTAAGAAATGTATTTGGAAAAGAAGTAGTAGTAATGAATCCGATATTTTTCAGTGCTAATGATCAAAATATGCAAGATTCAAATCCAGAAGAGTCTCCAAAACTATCACTCCAACTATAGGTTGCTTTAAGAAGTTTCTTGTGCTTAGAGCGGTAGAAAATCTTCTGGTTTCTCTCTGAATTCCTTTCTTTATTATCATTATTTTTCAAGAGAGGGAAATCAGGTCTGATATGAATAGTTCTTCTATATTCATAACAATTAACTTCCCCATATTTATTTTCATTGTAGTCTCTCTTCTTGAACATATAGTGATAGTTCTTCTGAGCTACTATCTTGATCATTTTCCGAGCAAGATTAGCTAACTCATTCTCAGATTTTTCTGTATCACTAGATTCTGACTGAATAGAAACTTTCTTTGAGTTTCATCTAGTAACTCTTTTTGGTGTTTTGGATATCATATGTTTTGAAGTAGTTTTAAAAGAAACTCCTCCATTCCCATTCTTCTTCTTAACAATATCACAATCTCTCTTCATTCTATCCTTATGCTGAAGAAGAGTTCCAAAAAGCTCATCTAAGGAAATCTGGGCGACTTTTCTATTCTCATTCATTGTTGTCCTCTTAGACTCCCATTCATTAGGCATGACTTATATTATTTTATCTACAAGTACCTCATCATCAAGATCTTTTTGGACCATGTATTGTAAGCTATTCACAATGGTCATGAACCTTTACTGGACTTTTCTTAAGGGTTCTCCATAACAATAGTTAAAGACATGATATTCAACTCTTAACATAGCTCTTCTTGTCTCTATAACATTAGAAGTTCCAAAAATTTTGACTTCCAATTTATTACAGATACTATTTGTAGCTTCACATGGAGATATTTGACTATAGATGTTCCTAGTCATGGAACATATCAATGTACTTATGACTCTAAAATTAGCTTGATATTATGATTTATCCTGATTAGTAAAAGTTCTCAATTCCTTATCAAAAATATTGTAGTCTCCTGTCAGCATCTGGTAGTTATTAACTCCAATGTTAATAACAAAAGTTCTCATCCTATCTCTCCAGTACACATAATCGTTTCCATCAAAAATAGGTTGTCTGGTAGGATTTAGAATGTCGATAGAACCAATATTTATTCCTACCATCTTAAAGAAAATATTTCCACAGAAACTCATCAGTAATAAATGTTTTTTTAAAATAGTAAAAATATCCTAAGTAAGGAAAAGTATAGAATAATGATAAACTTGAGCAATAAAACTTATATGTGAATATAAGTATTTCCAAGGCCAACCACTGATACCAATTGTAGGATTGATATGATACTAATTGTTGTTTCAAAATAATGATGTAGATGATCAATATACAAGAGGGGTATTGATTGTATACTTTTAAATTCATTAAGGAAATTTATATAAACAAAATTCCCAAAACCTCTTAGTTCTACTAAATTTCATGATTCTGGTAATGTTGTTCTAAAAATGTGGTTCCAGAAATGTAGTTCCAGAAATGAAACTAGTTCTACAAACTTAATAGATTCCAGAAATTTGATACCGGAAATGAAACTTAAGAAAAATTTACAACAACAATGATTCTACCTTAAAGCATATAGACTCCTATTTAATCATAGTACAAGTATAAATAAGTATAAGATAGTTATACTTTCCTTAAAAAAATACAGTAAAAAACAAATTTGAAACAATACAATCAACAAGTATTGAAATATTTTTACCCAAAGAATATGTTATCCAGAAACCTTGGATAAAGGTCCCATGATTTATACTTTCAAGAAAGTCTGACTTACCCAACCCCAGGTAATCCCTCAATTCAATGATTGGTATCTGTCTTGCTATCCAAGCAAGCCCTCAATTTAGAAGGAAATCAAAACCTCTATCATCCAAACCCGAAAGCCCACGATCAACACGATCAGAGTCTGCACGAAGAACGTATGAACAAGTTGTTCACTCCCGAACAAGTTTTTCACAAAATCCGTACAATGCTCTGAGAGTAGAAATAGCCCCTCTCTCTAGAAATCACATTAATAGAGTTCAAAAGTTATGATGACCAAAAGTACTGATCTCATTCAAATGAGCTCTTATTTATAGATACAACATTAATAGTCGGATCCCTCATCCAACAGTCAAATTGTTCCTTGAATTATAGAGGGACCTGTACATATTTCACTCAAACAATAGTTAATTATTAACTAAATGAACGAAATCGTTTTATATATAGAACAAGTGTATGAAGAAGTATGGTTTCTTGACCAAATTCATTTTTCATAATGTAAGGAAAATAAATGTTCGGAGTCTAACCAAAAACCATTCATTGTCTATAACACAAAGATATTCGGATTCGGTCTTCAAATAAATTCAGAACCTGAATTATATAGAATTTTTTATTCTGAATTTCAAAGAAATTCGAAGTCTGAATTCGTTGGAATTCGGAGTCTGAATGCATAAGAATTCAGAGTCTGAACTTAAAAAGATCGAAGTCTGAACTCATAAGAATTTAGAGTCTGCACTTAACAATGTTCAGAGTCTAAATCTATAAGAATTCGGAGTCTGAACTGAGAATGTTTGGAGTCTGAATTCAGAGAATTCAGAACTTGAATTTGGATCCTGAAAACATAATGATCTATATCTATGTATTTATAAGATTTTATGTTTTTTGTATATAAAACAAAATTTTATACTTAGACATAATATGAACAATGAAAAACAATATTATAGATAAATTTCCTTGTGGAAGGAAAATTTCCTTATGAAATTAAAGCATAGGGTAAATGAAATTAGCCTTAAGATAAGATGTTTTTGATTTTAAAAAAAATGAGTTAATGGTAGAGTAATAAATAATCCATATTGACTAAACAATCTCCCCAAACATGAAGGAATGGAAAATTAATAAGAAAACCTTATTGACAAAACATGATGTGTTTTGTATGACTCAATGTGTATTTTTTTAATGTACAAGTGTCATTTTAGTTTAAAACACACATCATTTTGTCAAAATCAATTAAAAGAGTTTAGATTGATTCTAAAATCTATGATAAGGATCCATAATTCATTTTTGATGTGTAGAAATTGACCACACCTCAATATGACACGTGATGTGTTCTTTATGAATCAAAGTAAGTGTTTTCAAAATAGAAGTGTCATTTTCATTTAAATCATGAATTATATAATCAAAACCAAGAAAAAGATATTATATTGTTTTCAAACATTTGGAAAACTATACATAATTAATGTATAACATATATTAATTTAAATATGACACATGATGCAATCGGTAGGACATAATGTGAATTTTTTTCACATTAAAAGTACAATTTTACTCCAAAACACATTCCACATGAAAAATCCATGTAAACGAGCTTTGATTTTCTTACAAAATTAGGAAAAATAATCCATATTTCATATTTAACATGTAGGAATTGACCTTACATCTATTTGATATATGATGTTCCCTAAATGGATATAAGTGTGTATTCATTAAAAACTTTTCATTTTAGTTAAAAACACATTTCACATTTTCAAAACTGAGTAAATGTGGTCATATTGATTTCAAAAATTACTAAAATTATCTATAATTTATTTTTTAAATGTAGGTATAGACCACCCCTAATCATGACAGAAGATGTTATCGGTATGAATCTAATTATGTGTTTCACCTTAAAAGTTCCATTTTAGTTTAAAAATGCATCAAATATCAAAAACTGAGAATTGTTTTTTGATTATCTTTATAATTTTTTAAAATGACCTATAATTAATTTATGGAGTGTTGTTATTTATCACATGTCAATTTGGCGCACGATGTATATGATATGTAAAAAGTTCTTATTTTTAATATAAGTGTTATTTAAATTTAAATTTCATGTCACATAGCCAAAACTAAGAAAAAAAGATCAAATTGTTTTCAAAACATAGGAAAAAGATCCATAATTTATTTGTAACATGTATTAATTGACCCAATATTAATTTTACAAGGGATGTTCTGGGTATGACTGAAAGTGTGTGTTTTTAATAGAAAAGTGTACTTTTAGTTTCAAACACACATCATATAGACAAAACTAGGAAAATGAGTTGGTACTATTTTCAAACATTAATAAAAATATTCATAATTCCATTCTTATGTATAGAAATTGACCAAAAATCAATTCAACACATAGTGTGGAGAATATCAAACAAAGTGCATGTTTTTAAGTGTCATTTTAGTTTAAAACACACGCCAAATATCTGATAGTGAGTAAATGGAATTGTATTGACTTGAAACTATAAAAAATGATCTATAATTAATTTTTGATGTGTATTTATTCTCTACACATCAATATAACACATAATGTGGTTTTAGGACTCAAAGTGCATGTTCTCAATATAAAAGTGTCATTTTAGTTTAAAACACACATAAAATTGATAAAATTGGGGAAATATGATAATATTATTTTAAAAATTTAGGATAAAAATCCATAATCCAGTTGAGATGTATAGGAATCAACTTCATGTCAACCTAACACATGATGTGGTTTGTATGATCGAAAGCATGTGTTTTTAATATAAAAGCCTCATTTTAGTTGAAAACACATGTCACACAGACAAATCTATAAAAATGAGCTCAAATTGTTTTCAAACATTAGGATAATGATCCATAATTATATTTTGAGGTTTATGAATCATCGTTTCATCAACTTGATACATGATGGGGATGGTATGACTTAAAGAACATTTTTTCAATATAAAAGTGTCATTTTATATTTAAACATGCATCACATAGCCAAAACTAATAAAATGTGATCAGATTGTTTTTAAATTTTTGGAAAACAACCATAATTATTTTTTGACATGTAGGAATTGACCTCGTGTCATTTAGACACATGATGTGGTTGGTATGACTCCAAGGGTGTGTTTTGAATATAAATGTGTCATTTTAGTGTAAAACATACGAAACATAACCAAAACTGAGAAAATGAATTTTATTTTTTAAAACATTATAAAAATGATCGATAATTCATTTTGATGTGTAATAATTGACTGATTTTAAATCCCACACATGATTTGGTTGGTATGATAAATTGATTTTTTTAATATAAAATTGTAATTTTATTTCAAAACATGTTTTATATAGACAAAACAAAGAAAAAAACTCATATTCTATTCATACTATAGAAAAATGATCTATAAATCATTTGTTACATTTAATAACTGACCGAACATCAATCCAAAATATGATGTAATTGGTATAACTCAAAGTGAATGTTTCCATTATAAAAGAGTTGTTTTAGTTTAAAACATGTGTCGCATTATAGAAAACAATTAGATGAGATCTGGTTTTTTTAAACCTTAAAAAAGATGATTCATAATTGATTTTTATGTGTAGAGTCATCCAAAGGTCAATTAGATAAATGATGTAGCTAGTATGACTCCATCAACATGATTTGAAAATAATATTTTCATTTTATTCTAAAATGTGTGTCACATTTTCAAAAGCAAGTAAACTAGATTAGATTGTTTTCAAACATGAGGACAATGATCCATAATTCATTCATGACATGATGAAATTGATTGTCCATCAATCCAACACATGGTGTGTCTGGTATGACTCAAAGTTCATATTTTCAATATAAAAATTTCATTTAAGTTTAATGATATAATTATCAACAAGTATTTATGTAATTAAGCTAATTAGTAAATGATAATATCACTAATATATTCAGTAATAAACAAAAGAACTTTTATATATTAAAAATTCATAATGTAATTAATCATTCATAATGTAATTAATAATTAATAATACAATTATTAATTAATGGTATAATTAATAATTAATAAGTACTAAAAAATTAACAATATAATATTTAATTATATAATTAATTGTATCACTTATAATATCATTAATATATCTTGTAATTAACAATATAATTTATCATATGTGTATTATATAACATTAAAATTATAATTTGTTTATTTTTTATGTATTTTTACTAAAATAAAAATTATTTTTATTGTTCGAAAAATCTTTTGTATGGAGGTGGGTCATTGTAAAAAGTCTGGTACAAGATTTTTCATTTTTCATATTGGATTATATTTTTTTCTAACTGTATAAATCACGTCATTTAAAATGTTTTTTTTTCTAAATTTTTAATTTAAATGATAGTGAAATGTAATATGTATATTCCAATATATGTTTCTATAATATTTGTATTCTAATTTGATTATTTTTTTCCAATCTATTTTTATAGGGTTGTTATAGGGCTGCTAGTTTGTTAGTAGCTACCATGGCATTTAACAGTTCCAAAATAAAGCACTTTTAAACAGGGCCTTTATCTGTTCTTTATTTTATCACTTATAATGGTGGCCATTATCAGTGAATTTTTAATGATTATATATAATGTGTTATTTTATGGATGGTTAATATGTTAATGTTTTTTTGTTCTGAAAAAATACCATTTTTAACACTGAAAATGGTTATTTCTATAGTTATGCATAGAGATAACCAAGTTTGAACTTCCTGAAAATAAGTCTCAGTGACTTATGAGCATCCATCACTTTATATTAAAATGTTATCTATTTCCCATTAGACAAATGCATCGAGTCTATAGGACTCATGAAATTTTGAATATTGTCATAGCATCTCTATGTTCCCAATATAAGGGTAACTACCAAACCATTCAATGATAAAATATTCTAATGACATTATCACATTAATGATAATTGAAGGAATAATCATTATGTAATAAGATAATATATATATATATATTGGTAATCAAATGTACAATGATAGTTTCTTTTAGGGAAAAAACATAAACAAATGGTGGATTGGCACTATGTAACTGGTAGAGGTGTGTATGGGGGTACTAGCTCATGGTGTGACACCAAGTGGTTTATGACCCTAGAATAGTCACTCAGTGGATACCATTTACCCAATGGATACCTTGAGAGTTTTGGATGGTGCTCCCGAAAACCAACTTGTTTAGAACTTGATTACATATTATATTTATTAAAGAAGTTTTCTTATCACTACATGATTTTTCTTCGGCATAATATTTGTTTGTGATAATTTCATTAGAATATATGTCATGCTGAAAGGTCCAAGAATATCCTTGATATGATGAGAACCTTGAGGTTCCACGACATTATTTTTTAACCTTTTTATATAGTTGGATGATATTATCTGACAGGACACAGATAATACATGCTATCAAGGATAGGAGTCTCAAAGGACATTGAGGAACCTTCTAATGGTGTTCACCCTTGGTAATTTCTAAGATAAGAGTTCTAAAGAACAGATCCTTCATAGGAAATCCAGATTTAATGTGTTATTGGATATTCTTATTCATAGACAAGTGTATCTATCCTTAGAAATTATGATTATCATTAATGGATATCATGACTGACTAACAATGATGAATTGTCAAAAAACATGATCAAATATGTTCATGAGGAAGTAGGATATGTTGGGGGCATCACGAATGATATAACATTAATTGATAATGTGACAAAGTATTTATCATTTTTTTCTCATGACCAAAGTTAATAGCTTAGACCCTTTGATGGGAATAAAACTATTTTAATATATCTATTTCCATAGTTTTTTATGGGTGATTAAATTTCTATACTTTCAAATAAATGGAAATTGATCATATAGGTTGATGACTCGATCATGCATGCTATAAAATTTTAGATAATGTTATAAAAGGATTATATTACTTAGTGAAATTTCATAGGAGGTTAGACATCATGGCGACATAAAATTTTTTCACTAGGGATTACTTGGTGAATTTCTACCTCCAAAAATTGTACTTTTGGTAATAATTCTTGATGCCACTAAGAATGAGGCTTATAGGGTCACACATTGTGTATCTACAATCTCTACTAAATTCAAGTATGGAATTTCACAAGTTAGAATAAATAATATTTATTTGGTTTGGTTGATCTCCATAATTTAATCACATCTTATTTAAATTAATAAGTGATTTAAATAATTATTATAATAAATATTTATTTTCAAGTTTAGTGAATATAATATTTATTATATTTATCATAGAATAATTCAGTGGTAGTTATTTATGAAATAGTCATTATTTTAGGATTAGTAAATAACGATGAGGGAAAGAGGACTGGGTATACTAGAATGATAAAAAATAATATAATTGAAATTTATTTATTTCTATATAATTAATGTTTTTTACTTGTCAAGATAATAATTATAATATTATTGTTATTTTTATTCGAGATAGGGGTCGACTAAGAATATTACATATGTTTAGGGGTTTGTGTGTGATTTTCCAACCCTAAACCTTCTATAATAAATATCCAATTATTTCTATTTCCTAAAACAAAATTGGTGTACAAAAAAATAGTGTGAGACTCTCCCAATACCTATAGATAGATCATGAGATCTATACTACTCTCCTCCCCTCCAAGGAAATGTGAGATCATCCAAGGTTCTTCCCCTCTTGAAAGAAATTCTACTATAGTCAACCATGTACAATCCATGTGATAATGATCATCCATGTTATAACCGATGATTCTACAACATTTTTATAAGTTTTTGGTGTGTGTTTTTATCACCACATGATGGAATTTTCACTTGGATCCTTCTCTATAATGAAAGTGTGACAAGATCTATTTCATTAGATCATCAAGGGTAGTTGAATTACATATTTAGGTAAATCTTTATATTTTCATATATTAATTATAAATTACATGTGAAGACCCATATTTTTTTGTTGTATAGTTTTAATATAGTCAAGTAATCTACTATTTTCATTGAACTTTATATTTATATCATAAAATGCAATGATTACATGTGATTTAGGAATAAAATATTTGTTGTTTATACCAGAAAAGGAAGCATACACTACAGCCAAAATTGAAAAGTGGTATCAGAGTGGTAACATGATTAATTATAAATTATTTATTATTCACAGATTGGTTACATGTTTTTCTATTTTATTTTAATTAAAATGATCAATTTTAATAGATGACATCTCTATATCCTCTCTGTAAGATCCCAAACTCACCTGGAGGTACACCCTTTTTTATATTTTGGTTTAGGTACATTTTTTTAAAGGAATGGTTCCCATGCATATTACGTGACTTGTGGGTTTCCCAATGGTTCATGACACAAAGGGTTAAGAAAAGTGGACAAAAAGTGTGAAATGAATTTTTAGTGAATGGTCAGTACTAATTGTGCACTAGGGAATAGAAACCATGTGCCCAACCCCCCACCCAGGAGGAAGTTGAAACATGATCACTGTATGGTTTTCTATACTTGTGGTTTCCCATAAAATATATTCAAACCTACCTCCTCTTGGGCCGAGAGATCCACTCGGTTGGCATAACATTTTTCTAACCATGTAAGAAAACAATGAACCCTAAAAAATTAAAAATTTCTGAATTTCCCCCTGAGGATTTAATGCTTATAACCCGATCTTCTCCCCTTTTTATCATTTAATACCTTGGGTGATGAACCAAACACTCCAAAACATATAGGGGATATTTCTCCTTCAATTATTAGGTGTTTGGGGGTTTTTTGTTTCTAATAGAAGATCTATGTAATTATTCAAAAATTATTTCCCTCCATTTTCCAGAAGTAGCTTGGTGTGTGGTTTCAACTACTTCTGAAGCTATAAAACCCCTCTTTTATAGAATATTTTTGGATGGGGATTTTATGGTTGAATGAGTTCGAATAAAGGGATAAGTTTATGTGAGCTTTTGTCTACGATCATGACGTAGGTGGTCTTCCAACTTCTCTCCATAGTCTTGATGTTTTATAAGTGTATGTGATTTTTATAATTTACATTCATGCTACATTTTGTGTTCCCGAGTAAACAAAGTGATATTGGGCCTTAGATTGATGTGTGAAACTCTCTATAGACCCTTTTGGTACCATTGATGATTGAGACCCAACCTAGGACTACCCTTGGGGTTTGATAAACCCTTAAGGATTGTGAAATAATTTTGTGATCATTGAAATAAGATAATTATGAAAGGGAATGGTTTTTAAATTTTTGTGGGTTTGTGGGAAAGTTTAATGGAATAATTGAAATGTACAACTCGTATCTTTTGTGAAATTCCCAGTACACTCTTGAAATGGATTGAATGATGTGATTGGTATTTTTATCTAAATATGGTTTCAAACGAAGTAAAACAATTTTTGGAAGGTTTTTAATGTTTCAATAGGAGGTGTGGACCTTAAAAAGATATGAAAACGTGGATTTATTATATGATTTAAAATGACGACTTTAAATGAGAGTGTGGTTCCCCTTTTTTTGAAATTGATTTAAAGGTCCCTTTTGTGGTTATAAATGGAAAGGAATTTCTTTGTCCATATATGATTTTCTCAAAGGGGAAGACCTATGTTATAATTAGTGCATTCTAGATGATTTAAAATGAGTATTTTGAATTGTGATTTATGCCATTATTTAATTTTAATGTTCATTTGGGACCATATTAATTGAAATTATATATGCGTTTGGGATATAGAACCCATAAAAATCATGTTGTTATGTCAACATGGATTATAAAATAAAATAAATGATAAATTTGTTAAGTCGATGAAATAGTATAAGGGAGAATTTGGAATATTATGATCATGATAATTGGGTCAAGGTAATATGTTGATATATGTGATAAATGATTTTTGATTTTTAAAGGGAATATGTATTAATGGGTTATGCCTTGTAATCTCTCTGGTGGTCTTGGTAGTTCAGTGATGGTTCTTCTGGTTTTTTATGATAGTTTATTCTGATGAGGATATGTTTGTAGCATCCATGCTAGAGGCATCCTCATTTTCTAGTAGTGTTAAGACTTAAATATATATGAAATTCAAAATTCAAAATTTGAATCCATTTTAGTTTTAGTTGTTTTCTGATAAATGGTGTGTATAGGTTCCCACTTCACCCCATATAAGTGATTTTTTGAAAATGATAGAAATTTATGTTTGGATGGGTTATACCTTGTAAATTGGACATTTATATGGAGTTCTGGTTGGTAAATGTTGAATTTTGTGAATTATTATATAACTATGTGCACATAGATTTAAGGTAGTGTAGGATATTAGACTAAGGCTCCTCCTATGGGTTGGCCATACAAATAGTCTAGGCTCAGTGATGTATTAGATGGATTATGGAGTTGGAGTGATGATTTATTCCCCTAATGAATGAATGTGGTATGAAAAAAATTGGGGCTACAGGGAGAGGTTATGAACCCAGAAAGAGGCTCCATTGTGATGTTATACACCTGGACTAAGGCTCTAAGGTGATGTAATTCACCTAGATGGAGGATCCAAGGTGAGGTAATTCTCTTGGACTTTGTATCCAATATAATTTTATGATTAATGAATTGTGGAATGATTGTCCCTATGAGTTATGGAACATGAATCCTTATTTATAGTTTATATTATCAACATAGGCTGTAGTGAATTTGATGAATATGGATAACCCATGGAACTAATAATGAAAGTTTTTAATGTAACCCATGCTAATATATAGAAAATATTTTATTTCGTGTTTATATTATTATTAATTATATACAATCGTATACTATCTTTTTATATTATTTATTGCTTTAAACACCTTTGGAGGTGGCCGACCGAGTTGTACTCACACCCTGCTCGGGTCGACATGACACTTTGGTACCTAAGAAAATGCATCTTGTTTTCTGGTATAGGTTTACAAAAAGACCTGTTTTTTATCTTATACACGGTATTATGAGTATGATCATGGTTTTGAAGTATCAGGAAGGGACTATGGTCTGAGTTTTGGTTCTATGTAGTCTTGTTTTTTTGGATTTTATTGTATTACTACTTGACATATAGTTGATTCATAAAATTGTTATAGCATGTGTATCTTGGATACATTTTAGATTATTCAATATAATATCCATCATGATTGATTCTTATTATTTTATCTATTCTTAGCATTTTATATTGTGGGTTTTCTTAAATAAGAGGGTATAGTCTCCCTATTGTACCTTCATTGACCCGTGCTGCTAGTCGACATCCTCTAGCATACGGTGAGGCGTGCCTAAGGTCATGTGGTAACCTAACTCAGGGGACTATTTATAGTGGCACCCATGCTAGGGATGTTACAAATTGGTATCATAGGTGGTTTATTTTGTCATACTATTTCGGAATAGTAGATATGAGGCAAGGATATTTTCAGAACACAGTGACGAACTGATGCCTGCAGCCCTATGTATAAGTGATAAACAAATTTTCCAAGGTTGGAAATTGTTGTTCTATTTTTTGTTTTTAAATTTTATTGATACTTTTATCCTATGTGGTTCACTTTTATGTGATGATACTAATTTATTAGGGATTTTCTCTAGGATGATATGGAAAAAGAGTGTGTGTGAGTTATTACATCATGTTAGAAAAATAGGATTGACAGGGAATCAATATGTTTTCAGTGATTGATAGTTATTTGGGACTCACAAGTTTGTAGTGCTTTTACCTGTGGTTATAGCCTATTGACATTTCTTTGAAATAGTTTTTATGCAAAATTTGGTGTAATATAAATTTGAGAAAAAACAATATTTTTGAAATGTGGTGATAATTTAAGGAGTTTTTGATAGCATGAATCCTAGGATTTTTAAAATGAAATGTTTTTAAATGTGAAGTCTTGGGTTTTAAACAATAATGTTTAATTAATAAGGAAAATGGGAAATGATGGAACCTGTGTGAAGATTTGAAATGGGTATCCCTAGTGTTGTACATTGAGCATGTGTATGGGTTGTTGGGGCAGTGAGAGTTTCCTAGTGTGAGACCTTGTTTATGGGACATGATGTTTTGTTTGGTATTTATGTATGGTAAAAGAGATATTCTTGTTTTACCCTTAGTTGGTCTTTGGAATTTGGGTCATGAGATATTGTCCAATAATGCGAGTGTGGAAAATCATTGTGGTTCATGACCGTATGATATGTATGAAGGACAAAAAAATGGAACTTGGGTTGTGGTGATCATTGTGGATTACGATCATTGAAGTTCTGTTTTGGACCCCATATAGGGTGTTTAGCTTGTAGTGACAACATATGCATGTCGTTATCAATGGTGTGAACCCTTAAGTAAATAGTTTTCTAGGTGTGTTATATGCAATGAGTTTTGGATTGGGGGTATGTGTGTAGCCCAATAGAAGCATGTTGTTTGAGGTTTGAAGTGTGTGGATAAGAGTGAGAGCTAATGGAATTTTCATGATATGACTCTGGTTTAGGGAGTTGGTATGATTTTAAAATTGAGGTGACTCAAGAGAGGGGTTGATTTGGTTTCCTGTGTTTATTGCAGGAATATGAAACATGTGGATGTTTTGGAATATGGAAGTGGAAAAAAGATAGTTTTTTCAAGTGTGGGTTTGGCATAGAATTCCACGTGGGAAAGTTAATGGCTCTCGATATGTGACTTGAGTTTGGTGATGAGTTGAATTTCTTAGAAAATAATGGGTTTCCACAAGAGTGGTTAGCCCAGTTTTGTAGGTGCCTTGAAATTTGAAGAATGGGTGGATGTTTCAATGGTGGAATCGATGCACGGTTGGTGCCATAAAATTTGGTAAATATTCACGGTTATTCTTCAGTTTCCTTCTTAGGGAGAAAACTGAGTGCTTATGTATGTTTTTATGGTTGGAATTTTTGATGGTTAGGATTGTTAGGAAACCTAAACAGAGGGCATTGATAACATTTCATGGAGGAAATATGTTGAGTTGAGCTTTCAAGATAAGGGTGACCAAAGTATGGATGTATTCATTGATCAGGAAGTGACACCCAAGGTGCGGGGTGGTCATGTGGTTGGGATTATTCAATAAAAGGTTTGGTTATTGAAAGGGTACATTGATAATTCCTTGATTCTTGGGAGTTAAGCAGACCAATAGGTGTTGTATATCATGTAAGTAGATGTTTAGGCCTAATGTGGTCTGAATCATAGCGTCTTGGGTTGGTTCAGTTAGTAGTTGCAAGAAATTTTATGTCCTTGATGGTCTTGATGAGGTCTGGATGTTGGGGCATGTGATGGAGGGACACAGTGCCATTTTGGATGAGTGAACAAGTTAGTTAGGATAAGCATCTATCATTTGTCTATGGAACCAAAATGGGAAGCATGGTTGTTAGAGAGAATTTGGGTTCTGATCAGTGTGGTTGACCATTTTGTTTCTGCAATGAATCTATAGGGTCTTGCTGGATGATCTTGAGTGGGATGAAAGTAATGGTTCCAAAGGGAGTATTGATCATGGATTCTTGGTAGAGGGTCATAATGTGGTGTTGAGTTTTGATTGGAAACTGCATTATAGTTGTGGTGTTTGGGTGTTGATGAGATGTTGGCATGTAGGGAAGCATGAGGTATTCGACATGTCAAGGTGCCTCCATAGTGGGAGGTGACATCACTGATAGATAATATGAGGTGTCATTTTTAAATGGCTTATTAGTAAATTTTTAGCTAGAGATGATCATTCCCAATATCTTGACATAATCCCTGGTACACTAATAGAGATCTATCATTACACACAGATACTAAATGTTTTTTGGTATTATAAGTATTTTATTGGTGGATATAGTCATGGAGTAGTATATTAGGTTCATTATAGTGTAGAGTATACCATTCAAATATTTATGGGTTAGGTCTATGTGATAGATCAAATATCAATGAATACTATGAGTGTCATTCCCAAAATCTAGGAATGAATAGAGATTGATATTAGTTTTATTTTTATAGTGGAATATATATGACCACATATAAGTTTTCAGGATTATCTTGTGAATGAATAATTATCCATGTTGATTTGATTTTTTTTTTGAAGAAATAAGTGATAACGACGCTCCTAAGGTTGGGAGACACATATCAGTCATGGATGTGTGGAGCCAACCATGGATTGATGTGTTGGAACCAGGATGCCATTGAGAAAATTATGAGGGAAATGTTTGGGTTCCTCAAAAATTCCAAGTGGGCCTAAGATGTGTTGGATTATCGAGCCAAGTATTGGATTTAGGCATGGGGTGGTTTTAAAGGGAATATGATATGCATATTTTAGAGTTATTTATGGACCAGATAATCAATGAAAACATTTGATGGTAATGGTGGTTGGGTGTTAGAACCTCACTGTAATCTGTTTATGGACTCAAATCATTGTGTTTGAGTGACTTAAGAATATCTTTTAGGGTGAATACGCATCATTCGTGTGATGTGGTGTAATTCCCATTGTGAATCTAGGAATTAATAATAATATTCAATCGGGGATAGATCAACCCAGTGAGGAAATACAAAGGAAAGTGGTGAGTTGTAAACCTCTTTTAGTGGTTGTTTTGGCATGTTATGTGTGTTTTTAAAATGTAAATGGGTCATGATGAGAAACCGAGATGTCTCCAGATGAGGTATAGATATCAGAGGTTCTTGTGTTAGAAAGAATGATGGGTGTTTTGGGATAAGTCATTCGGGGATAGTCCGATGTGGTATGGTAAGAGGAACAAATGTAGTAAGTTATAGGCCAACTCTAGTGTGATAATTTAATATAATGTGAGTTACAAAAATTAATATGACATTGAGAGTGGTTAAGTTATTCTTATTCCTCAATTGGATGATGTACGCATTTCAATTTTGGATGGTTACGATGGAAAGGATCAATGTTGATGTTGGGTGGAGTTCTCATGGATGTTTGGGGGTGGTGAGTTAGGAATTTTGTTAGGTATTTTGTGAAAGTTGATTTGAGGTTCTGGTATTCATTTCAATGATGGGGTTCTAACCAATGGGAGACAATGGTGGTGAGCTAAATCATATGGTGGGAGAACCATAGTGGTCATGTGGTAAGTTGTTTATGTGATCAGTGTTATGATTTAGATGTACTTGGGTAGAATTCATCAAAAACATTAGTTGTAGTAACATGCATTGGCACGAGTTTTGACTGGTTGAGTACCTTGAGATAATGGTTATGATTTGGTTGTGCTTTAGATGTTCATATGTGCAATGAGGTCATTAGGCCTTGATTTATGGAACAACGAAGGTTGGGGTTTTTGGTTGGGAAATAGTTTCCCTTGGTTGATGTTGAGCTTGGGTCTCTGTTAGACCTTTCTACACTTGGTGAGATGGAACAAAGTGATTTGGTCCATGATTTGTAGAGAGGATCATACCAAAGGTGTTCTAATTGGATCTTTGATGGTAGGGTAGTGGTTTATAGGTACCTTTTTTCAAGAATTTTTTTTGTTGTTACCCATAAATTTATCTTTTTTAATGTTGGTAATGATGAGTTTGAAGTTGATGCATTCCTGATAGAGCATTAGGTTTATTATTGATAATGTTAGAAAAAACCTCTTCGGGTAGAATAGTTTCTTGGTCTGAATGTGGTGATGAAATGGAATTGTTCTAGAGGAAACTTGGGAGATGAAGTTTTATATTTTTTCCCCAGGGACCACCCTTTTGGCCTTAAAAGCTCATTAATTTTTAAAAGTGCTGCCTGGGGATGAGCAATTGTATGGCGGGGAGGCTATCAGATATTGACCTCAAATAGATTTACATCCATGTAAATTTTTTGATCCAACTCTATCTTTTTTGATAAAAAGAATGGTTCTCAAGTGTATGAGGTTTATTAAGGGTATCCCAAGGGTCCATGACATGAATGGATAATAAAACAGTCCAAATAGTGTGAAATGAGGGTTGGTGCATAGTTAGTACCAACCGTTTTCTAGGCTAGAGAAACCATGTGTCCAGGATTCCTCTCAGACAGAGGCTGGCAGATGGGCACCTAATGGTTTGAAAACCACATGGGTTCTCCCAAGAGACTATATGACCTGAACCCTCTTGGATAACAGGAGTTTCATTGTCGGGGCACAGTATGGCCAACCATGCAGCCAAACCATACGGCCCTTAAAAAGAAGTAATTTATGATTTCTTTCATCAGGATTTAAGGTTTATTACCCCACATGTCTCCCCTATCAATCCATTAAAAGCTTGGGTGATGAACCAAAACCTCCCAAAAATTCAAGAGATATTTCTAATCTGATTATTAGTTGTTTGAAATGTCGTTGTTTTCAAATAAAAGATACATATAAGTTAGTTTACATCCAATTTTGAGAAGAGGCTTTGTGTGTGGTTTCCTCTCATTTCAAATACCTAAGAACCTATTTTCTAGTAGATTTTTTATTGATATTTGGCAGTTTTGACTTATCATGAATCAACAGATATGTTTAAGTGAGTGATTTTCTACAAGCATGGGGTTGGTGGTCGTTACATTATTTACTATATCCTTGATGTTTTATATGTGTATGTGGTTCTTCCAATTTACTTATTTTATTAATTTTGTGTTCCAAAGTAAGGAAAAAGATATTGGGCCATGGATTTAGGAGTGAAACAATCTACATATACCATTGGGTCCATTGATGTTTGGTACTAGAACAAGGGATACCTTGGGTTATGCCAAACCATTAATGATTCTTACATAATTTGGTAAAAGTTGAAATACGATAATAATTAAAGGGACTGAATTATGAATTATAATTGGGTACTTGGGAAATAGAAATGGAATAATAGAAATGTTCAATTTTTATCTTTAGTGAAATTTTTTGCATCCTTTTAAAATTGTTCAATTATTGTGTTTGGGATTTTGATCTTGTTAAGGTTTCCAAGGAAGGAAATTGATATTTTAAAGGTGGGTAATGTTTTTAAATGATATGTATACCTCATGGTGATTTGAAAAAATGGGTTTTCTTAATATGTTTCCAATGATTATTTGAAATGAGAGTGTGGTTCCCCCTACTGTGAAAATGATTTCAATTCCAGTTTTGTGGTTGTAAATGTAAATGAAAGTATTAAGGTATGACTGAGATTTTCAAAGAGGAATACCCATGTTTTAAAGGGTGGATTAAAGATGTATTCAAATGAGTATTTTGATTTTTTTTATATGTCATGATTTGGTATTAATAGTTAATTGGGACAATAGTAATTTAAATGATATATTGCTTAGTTTGATAGAACCCCTGAAAACCATGATGGGATGTCAACATGGTTTATGAAATGAAATAAATGATAAATGTTCTTATTTAATGACATACCATAATGGTGCATTTTTAATAATGTGATTATGTTAAATGGGTTAAGTTATAGAATTGATATATGTGGTAAATGAGTTGTGATTTGTGAAGCGTATATGTGTTAATGGGATATTCCTTATAAATGGGATTAGTATAGTGATTTATAGAATATAACGACCTGAAAATTCAAAAATAAAATTCCATTTATTATATTTTAATATCTTATGGATATATAAAAATCATGATCTTTTTTATTTTATCCAATTGGGTATAAATGACCGTTAAGTATCATTACCATTGATAATATAGCCATTGATCAGTGATCACATGACTAGTATAAATTGAATGTTTTTAAAAAGAATTTTTTCGACATAGACAAAGGAGAGGATAGACTCATCTAGTAGACTCGAGCCATAGGAAGTTAATTTGTCGGAACTTGTAAAGGAGGTAGCATCACTAAGATTCATTTTTGACCAAGTCCAAGTCAAGATTTGACACGTTATGTGTTAATAGAATTGCCTACGTGTGATGTGTAAGTTAATATAGATTACCACCCGAGCAATGTTATCCGAGCCGCCCCAAGTGTTTTTCATAATCACAGACCTTACCCTTAGGTCTTATGCGGGTGTTATAAGGGGTTATGTAACAAGGTATTAGTTTCTTTATTTCTGTAATACATTTCTTAAAAAAATTATTATTCCAAAAATTCTTTTATGAGAATATTTTTTCTTAAAAATTTAATGAATTAGACAAATTAACTTTTTGGGTAAAATGGTACTTTTTAGAAAAATATATATTAATATATTAAACTATGTTTTCATTAATAATGTTATTATAATTGTGTTATATGAAAAATCCTTTTAATTATATATTACCATTATATTTATTTTTTTACTCAAAAATTTTAATTATTCAGTTTGATAATAATTATTTTTTTATACGATAAAAGAGAAATAATATTTTTAATTAATGAATTTATTTTGAAGAAATAATTAATTTTTCAAATAATTATTATTTTAATAAAATATTATTATCAAATGGATTTTGTGAATACTGGCCGAGTATATAAGTTTTATGACGTCAAATTTAATTTTTGTTATGGTTAAAAACTGTTTTTTTTTTCAAAACACGTCAATTTTAAGTAAATGTATATTGTTATTTTAAAATGGAAAATTCACATACTTATAAAATTATTTAAATAAATTTAATATTATTTTTGGAATCAGGATTTTTAAATTATCAAATGGTGAATTTTTCATAATTTTCTAAGATAGCCAAATTTTTGGGTAAAAATTAAAAATCGAATAAATATATATTGTGTGTTATGACATCATAATGACCAAATAGTGATGTAATAAAATAATATAAAAGAAATATGTGGCCAATATATGTTTTATCATTAAAATATTGTGATCTTAAATTTGATTTATTAATTTTATATTTCCTTAGTGGACCCTCCAAGACTTATAAAATATTATAACATTTTAAAATGATTTCTTTGAGAGTGTGACTCACCTCCACATAAGCAAGCATAATATTTTAATATGTTCGGAACATTCTATCATAAAATAAATTTTTCAATTCCGTTAGGCAAAAAACATGGGAAACCCCATAGGAAGGATTGTGGTTTTTAATATTTAATTATATAGATTCTAAAACCGTAGTTGGTTAAAATATTATATAATTCCCCTCTCATTTCCAATATCAACTCACATAATCTCCCAATTATCTTCACTAAAATCCTTTTTATCACATTCATAATCATTCCTCCTACCTATATATTCCACCCACGGCTCCCCAAGCTCCAAATAAGCCCCTCCTCGGGCTCTTGAAGTCACACACTCAAGTAAGATATTTCAACCATTCTCATTTTTCTCTAAGTTTCTTTATGTGGTTATACACTGTTATTTTAAATTTAAAATTTTGTGGTATGATTTATCTCCTACCCCATACATACCTACTTATTTTTGAGTGATGATATAACTATTTATATTTCATTAATCCTTCCCATGTACACCTGTTACCATGACGAAATTTCGTAAGAGTTATTCCATTTCCCCAATTTCATCGTGTTTTTTATTATGTTATGCCTGCTATTTCCAAATTCCATTTGTTGGTACATGTATCTAGAAGATCCCCTTACTTTCCATTTAATTTAAATAAGATGATATACCCTTTTATCTCTTAGAATATTTTTTATGAATTTTTATGCCACGTCGTTATGCTCCCGAAAGTGAACCGCAATTTTCCAAGCCAAAATCATTATGTAGTGAATACCATACCTATTTATCTATCAAGGGTATTAACCGTTATTAACATATACATATTTAATGGCACATAAATTGATGTATTCAAAATTTTCTAATCATGTAATAACTTATGTTATTTAATGATTCTATGTTATTTGATCTATGTGGAACACTTATGCAAGAAATTAAATGTTTATAAAGGGTCCAACCTAATAGCGCTTTAATGCATTTTGTAATGTTTAGTATCCTGATATGCCATGTGAAATGATGGTTTACTCATTCTACTTCACGTAAAATGACTGTTTACTCATTCTATTCCATGTGCAATGTGGGCTAAATCATGATAATTCTAGTGGAATGATGGTTTACTCTTGCTAATCCACATGAAAGGAGCCTTGGCTCATGCTAATATCATGTTGTATGCCATTTCCACATTTCCATGTTATGATAATCACTCTATATCATTCCTTTTATTTTAATGTTTCTCTTATACTCCCTTGATATTCCAATTACCTAACCAGTATTGTATTCTTTATGTTATGACTTGTTTACTCCCTTATTGGGAATTATAGACAACCCTTTTCTTATGTATGTCCTTAAGTTATCCAATGAAATGATATGTAATTTTTGTATGGTCATGTAAAAGAAGTTTTCAATAAATATGATGTATTTTTATTTGTTAAATTTTCATGTAATGTTCCTAATTTCTCATGACACTAGAACTATTGATCCTCAGAGTTGTCTTATGTGCATGTTTCTATAATAAATCATGTTTAAATATGAAATAAAGAGAAGAGTTATTATAGTTGGTATCAAAGGATAGGTTTAGTTATTTTTTGGGACAAGTATTAGAAAACCCTAGTGAAATCCTTATGTATAAGACATTGTATATAAAAAATATCCCTATATTTTGGTGAGTATCTAGTAAGTGGTTTATCAATCAAATACATCCATCTCAAGATAAAAACAAGTTTACATGGCTCTGGAATAGCTGTATCTAGGGGAAAAACCCAAAAAACCCTCTTTGAGATAGACTCGAACTGGAACGGCTGCCCAACAATGAGCTTTGATGCACTATTGGATTGATACTCATGGGGATATGATTTGGTAAATTCATAATCTTAGTATGAAGCATTACTAAGATAATAAAAAAAATTCCCCCAAGAATATATGTTGGGAAGTAGATCATGGATAACATAGATTCAAGCCTATAAATTCCTAATTTATGGAAATAAATGTAATTCAAAAGTTATCTCTTTAATGTTGGTCGATTCCCCTTTATGTGTTAAAATATTTAAGATACTCATCACTTATTTTCCTTTTATTCTAGCAAATGTCCAGTAATATGAATAATATGGCTAAGAACTAGTGTGAAGAGCAACGTGATGAATGCCACTATGATATTCCCAATCAAATGGGAGCCAAATAGGACATATCCTGATTATGCCAAAACAGTTATCAAAAATCACAATTATCAAATTTAACATTGTTGAATGCCCAAGGAAATCAAGGAAGAGGAAGAGGACATCTCATGAAATTCCATCAGAAAATTTGATAAAGTTATGAAAACCCAATTTCTTTCATGCAACAAGTGTGGAAAGAGGCACCAAGGAAAATGTCACAAAGGGACCAGGAGATGTTTTACATGAATAAAGGAAAGGCACACCATATCCAATTTCCTTGAAAGAATTGATAATTTGATGGATTAAAACAACGTTCCATCTAAGGAATCTTACACTGTTTTATGCTATAAATGTGGTGAAGTCAGGCATTACCCAAGACAATGCTCTATTATAAAGGCTAAGAAGCATGACGAGTATCAACAGTCTCTATGATCAAGGGAGCATGAGAATTCCTATGATAATATGGATAATGATGAATGAATCACATGTAATAACTACTTCTAAGTAGTGTATGTCATAATGTATTTCCATTCATCTTCTATTAGTATATATTTTATTTTTTATAAGAACAATGAGCCCCTAACAGAAATGATATTAAATAATTTAGAAAAAACACATATAAGTGTTGAATCACATGATGATGTTTGAGGGAATGTTTTTCTTGAAAATTTTATAATAATCCTTTTGATGAAATATGAGGCAAAAAAGACAAAGTCATTTCCTATACTTCAAGGAAATTGAATGTTCATGAGCAAAACAATCCCACACATGAGCTAGAGTAAGTGGTAGTGATCATTGAATTAAAAAACATGTTACATTACCTATTTGTGGAGAAGTGTGAAATATATACATATCAAAAAAGACTCAAGTATATATTCACATTGAAAGAGATGAACATGCACCAATGAAGATAGTTAGATTTGATCAAAGACTATGACTGCTCAACCCATTACCACCCTAGGAAAGAAAACAAGGTGGAAGTTGTTATAGGTAGAAAGGAACCAAAAATTCTATCATTGATGAGAATTGAAATGGATCCAATCTTTTTATATTTTAAGAAGATGGACATGGGAATCATAAAAAAGGGAACATCATCTATCCTTTCATTATTGATTTTTCAACCGTCTCCTTTGGAAATGGTCAAGGTTTATCAAATGGATTGTGTGGGAATTCAGAAGAACATGAAAAATATTATAAATGGTAAATCCTTAGAGTTCAATATTAATGAAGAAAGAATTGTGAGGTTTGGGTAAAGATTATGTGTTCCTTAAAATCTGGAGTTAATGAAATAACTTTTGGATGATGCACATAGTTCGAATTTCTGCATTCACCCAGGAAACACAAGGATGTATTGAAATCTCAAATATCATTATTAGTGGGATAATATGAAAAAATAGATCATTGAGTATACAAAAAAGTGTCTTGTATGTCAGCAAGTGAAGGATGAGAGGAATAAGTATAAGGGGATGATTCAACCATTTCTCATCCCAACATGGAAATGGGAGAACATCATCATAAACATTATCACTGGACATCTGAAGATATCCAATGGAAACAATTCTATCTAGGTTGTTGTGGATCATCTTTCATATATTGCACACATTATTTCAATATGGGAGGTTTTCTCATTAGATAAACTGCCTTGGATATACATCAGAGAAGTGTTAAGGCTACATGGAGTACCATTATCTATTTTATCTGATCAAGATCCAAGATTCACCTCTATGTTCTAGTAGAGTATCCTACATGCTCTGAATACTGAGCTGAAATTCCATATGACATATCATCAGAAAACTGATGGACAATCTAAGAGGACTATCCAAACACTTTAGTACATGTTGATAGCATACTCAATAAAACTCAAATAAGTATGGGATCAACATGTTCTTTGGGTTGAGTTCTCTTACAATGGCAGTTTCCACTCAATCATCCAAATGACTCTTTTTGAATCCCTTTATTGGAATAGGTGTAGAACACCAACATGTTGGGATAATGTTGGGTATTGAAGACATCTAGGTCCCAAAATGGTCGATCAAATGGTGGAGAAATTTTATACCATCCAGCAGCACATTAAATATTCTCAGAGTCGACAAAATTACTAAGCTGACAAACATCGACGAGACCTATAGTTTGATGTTGGATACATGGTATTCCTCTAAATATCTTCATGGAAGAGAGTTATGAGACTTGATAATAAGGGAATGCTTATCCCAAGTTACATCATCTCTTTTGAGATCCTTTATTGAATTGGAGTAGTGGTCTATCAACTATAAATCCCACCAAACCTATATCACATACATGATTTATTCCATGTATCACTCTTGATGAAGTACATACCGGAAACATTGCATGTACTCAATCTAGAGGTTGTACCATTGGGGAATGACCTATACTATAAGGAAAATATGGTGATGTTTTAAAATTGTAGGGAAAGAGTTCTATGAAATAAGAAAACTCCCCTTATCAAAGTGTTGTAGAGAAAAAACATTTTTTAAGAAGAAACATCGGAATCAGAGGAAGTGATGAGGCAAAGTTACCCACATATTTTTTAGAGTGGAAAAACAAAATTTTGAGGGATAAATTTCTGAAGGGGAAAGGTTGTAATGATGTGAACATTCATGAATAAAATTCTCATTCTTTAATTTAAAAGGGTTATGGATATAGAAAACATGTGAAATTTTTTCATTTTATCCAATTGGTTTTAAATGAATATTAAGTATCATTACCATTGAACATTTAGACATTTAATAGTGATAACATGACTATTATAAATATAAGGTTTTTAAAAAATATTTATTTGGCACATACAAAGGAGATGATGGAATCATCCAGTTGACTTGAGTTGTATGAAGCTCAATTGTCGGAGCTTAAAAAGGTGGTGTCTTCATTGGGATTCACTCATGACTAAGCCCAATATGAGCTTCAACACGTTATGCTTGAACAGACTCTCCTACAAGAGAAGTGGAAGTTAATAGATATTACCACCTGAGTGATGTTATCCAAGCCACCCCAAGAGTCTTCCACAATCACACATCTTACCCATAGGTCTTATGGTGGTGTTATAAGGGGTTTTGTAAAAAGCTATTAGTTACTTTTTTTGAAATCCCTTTTATAAATAAAATTCTTATTCCATCAATTTCTTTTATGAGAATGTTTTTTCTTAAATATATAAAGAATTAGATAAATTCACTTTTTGGGTGAAGTAGTTATTTTTAGAAATATATAAATTATTATATTAAACTAAGTTTTTATTAATAATTTTATTATAATAGTGTTATAAGAGAACTCATATTAAATATAAATTATGAATGTATTTTTTTACACTATAAAATATTAATTATCCAGTTTGATAAAAATTATATTTTCATATTATAAAATAGAAATTATATTTTTAATTAAATAATTAATTTTGATGAATTAATTAATATTTCAAATAATTAATATTTTAATAAAATTTAATTATAAAATTAATTTTTTGAATAATAAATGAATATATCATATTTATGAAGTAAAAATTAATTTTCATTATGGTTAAAACAGTTTTTGTAACCATTAATTTTTAATAAATGTCGTTTTTTATTTAAAAATTTAATATTCACATATATATAAAATTATTTAGATAAAATAAATATTTTTTTGTAATCATGAAGTCTAAATTATCAAATGAATATTTTTTTATAATTTTATGAGATATTCGATTTTTTGGTTAAAAATTAAATACCAAATAAATATATAATGTCTTTTTTGACATCATAATCACACAATAGTGATGTAATAAAATACTATAAAATGGATATTCTTCCAATATATGCTTTACCATTAAAATATTGTTATTTTTTATATGTTTGATTAATTTTATAACGCCTTAGTGGACCCTCCAATACTTATAAAATATGTTAAAATTTTAACAAATTTCCTTGGGAGTGTGAATCACCTTCATATAAGAAAGCCTAATATTATAATATTTTCATACCCTGACTTTATAAAATAATTTTTTCAAATACCATTTGTCATAAAACCGTGGGAAAACCCCATGGGAGTGTTTTTGGTTTTGAATATTTTATTATTTACATTCCAAAACCTATGTTTGTGAAATATAAAATAATTTCCCTCTCATTTCCTATATTAACCCACCCAATATCACAATTCTATTTACTAAAAATCATTTTATCATGTCCCTACTCTTTATTAATTTCTCTAGATTCCTCCCAAGGTGCCGTAAGCTCTCAAGAGGCCCCTACTCAAGATCTTCAAGTGACACTCTCAAGTAAGGTATTTCTTCCTTTCTCAATTTTCCCCAAGTTTCATTATGTTGTTATACCCATTTATTTTCAATTAAAAATGGTAGGGTAGGATTTATCACATCTCCCATACATCCCTCCTTATGTTTTAATTATGATATTCCTGTTTATCACTTATTAATCCCTCCCATATACACCAGTTACCATGATTAAATTTTGTTAGAGTTATTCCATTTCTTCTTTTTCTTCAAGATTATTTATTAGGTTATGCCTTATATTTCCAAATTCCATGTTTTTTGACATGTATATATATGACCACTTACCTTTATTTTCATTTATATATTATGATATTCCTCTTTCTATTCGTCAACCATTTTTATGAATTTTTATGTCATGCCGTTATGGTGCCGAAATTGCACCACGATTTTCCAAGACAATATCATTGTGTAGTGAATACCATATACATTTCTCTCTGAAGGGTATTTAACTTTATCCACATATATATATTAAATGGAACATACATTTATGTATTCTAAATTTTCTAATTGTGTAACTACTTATGATGTTGAATGATTCCACGTTATATGAAAAATGTGGCACACTTATTCTTGAAATGAAATGTTTATAAAGGGTGTTCCCTAATAGTGCTCCATTGAATTGGGTAATGTTTAGTATCATGATACCACCTGTAAAATGAGGGTTTACTCATGGTAATCTATGTGAAATGAAGTTTTAATCATGATAATCCATGTTCAATGAGGTTTTACTCATGCTAATTCATTTTGAATGAGGGTTCACTCATGCTAATCCATGTGAAATGGCCTTGGCTCATGATAATAACATGATTGATGAAATTTCCACATTTCCATGTTATGATAATCACGCTATATCATGTCTATCTTTTTCATGTTTATCTTATTCTTCATTAATATTCCTATTTCATAACAGTTATTGTATTTTTCATTTTATTCCTTGTTTTCTCCCTTATTGATATTTATAACTCACCCCTTTCTTATGTATATCCTCAAGTTATCCTGTTAAATGATTAGTACGAAGGAATGTTTTGGTCTTGTAAAAAAAGTTTTCAATAAAGATTTTGTATTTTTTATGTCTTAAATTCTCATGTAATTTTTCTAATTTCCCAAGACACTAGACCTCTCGATCCCCAAAGCTGTATTAAGTGAAAGTTTATGAAATATATCATGTTTAAATATTTAATGAAGAGAAGAGTTGTCATATATATAGTAAATGGTGAATTTGTTAAATGATTAAATATGAATGTTCACATTTCGTAAAGGTACAATGGTGTATTGAACTGAGGATACTCCCATGGGTTGGAAAAACTGATTTCTTAGGCCCACTAATGTATTACGTGGGTTAGAGATTTGGATAGATGCTATATGCCCCTAATGACTGAAAGTGGTATGCACTAGGACTGAGGTTCCATGGTGAGGTTATGCACCTAGAATGACGCTCCAAGGGGAGGTTATGCACCTGAAATGAGGCTCCAAGGTGAGGTAATTCACCAAGACAAAGGATCCAAGGTAAGTTAATGTTTATTTCATTGTGGAATTATTGTCCATGTATGTTAGAAAACATGGAACCATATAAATAGTTTATATGATCTACATAGGCCATAATGAATTTGATTAATATGGATAACTGATGAAACTAATGATGAATGTTACTAATATAACCCTTGTTAATTAATAGAACCTACATTATTTCCTATTTATCTTGTTATGCATTTTGTATCTTCATAGAAAATCTATGAAGACTTGTTAAATGTTTAGACACTATTTGGGGTTCCCTACTGAGATGTACTCACACCATTCATAGGCCTCCATGAGACTTTGGTACCTGAGAAGATTCTACCATTTTTTGTTACAAGTTCAATAAAGGGACCTGGTTTTTGGATTATACATAGGCTTATGGGTTGGAGAATGGGATTTCAGGACCATATAGGGAATCGTGTCAAAGTTTAGGTTCTTATATAGTCTTGGTATTTAGGGATTTTATTGTTTGACTATCAGACATGTAGTTGATTCATCCTATTATTATAGAATGTGTCTCTGGGTTACTTCTTGGATTTTTCCATATAATGTCCATTATGATTATTTCAAGTACTTTTATCTGTAAATATCATTTTCTTTTATGGTTTGACTTTGATAAGTGGGTATAATCACCCCAATGTACCTTCATTGTCCTGCACTTCTAGTTGATAGCCTCTGGCTTATGGGGGAGGTGCGCCTGAGGTCATGTGGCAACCCATCTCGGGGAACTGATTATAGTGGCTCCTGGGATGGGGAAATTACATTTTCTTTCATCATTATATACAACATAAATAGTAATTGTTTTATTATTAATAACAAAAAATAATTTAATTAATACTATTTGGAGGTTCCAAAGTCTCTTCCTTGACAAAAATAGAGTACATGACAAGTAATTCATAACTACACACTTTGTAATTTTGTTTCCTCATCTATATCTCTTTCAATCAAGTTATATATGATAAAACCAGATCTGTTATCTATGTAGATCAGAATGTGGTATATATCCGGATATACCGACACCTAAAATGAAGAGCTACATGCAATATAAACAACATTACATATCGTGTAGTCCTCTTTATCACAGTTTTGAGTAAACAAGGTATCCCTACAATGTCTTGTATCAGATACATGACATGGGGAATGATAATATATTCAATATGAGGTAACATTCTGTGTATTCCCATCACACACCATGTAACCCAAAAAAGTCTACAATAGACAAAACAACTAGACAAAATTAGTGAGCTATTGACAAGGGAAAAAATAGGAACACATTATGTTGTGTGCTGCCAAAAGTGCTCTAAAATGTTCACACAAAGAGGAATTAAATATATAATTAGTCATATTTATTACATGTCATATGTGTCTTTCATTCGGAAGTACATTCCATGTTGTTGTATTAAAAATAATATATAAAATAATATTTTCTATTAATATTTTGACGAACACATGAGGTTTCCTCTAATTAATGTTTTATATTAAAGTACTTTTATATGAGATTTTTTTAAATACAGATGATTGTGAGTTAAGGATTTTAGGATGGAATTAAAATAAATTTAATTAATTGGATTAGTTCATGGAATATTTTTTTAAATAAAAAACAAATCAAAGTAATTGATAATATGTTTTTAAATGTTTGATCCTTTATTAATGTGTGTATGATTATCATATTATACCATCCCTTGTATATGATTTCTTTATTTTAATTTAGTATGGTTAAATTATTATTAATGGCATGTGATTCATACCCTCCCCTTTATTTTGTAAGGGTCTGCATGCTCATAGTTTCTTTTAGGTAAACTCTCTTTATCTAATCCATCAGATCCCCTCACCTGTATGTAAGTAAAAACTTATATTAAAATGGATCACCCAACCATGTAGAGGCTATGAAATTAAAGGATCCTTAGTGAATCCAATATAGGTGATTAATAGAACCTAAGGTGAAATACTGAAACACAAACCAAGATACAATTCATGTTTTATACCGATATTCAAGGGTAATTTTATCATCCTCCAGATAAACTAACCATTATAGAATATCCTGATCATGCCACTAATATTTTTCTTTATGTCAGTTTCATGGTCAATTATCTATGTTTTTTAATGCTGCGTGATCACCTAATTAATGAATTGACAAGCTTATAAAATAGAATAAATTATAACAGGATTATGTGTAAATGTTAAAACATACATGGATAACCATATAAGTTAAATATAAATAATATTAACAAGGCATGTAAACTGATAAAGTGGTATTTACAAAGAAGGATAAAAAACATCAATTAAAATATTATATTGGACTAGACTTCCAATTATTAAATTATAAATGACGTTATAGTTCAAAGTGCTTGACCAACCCAAGTTGGGGTGATTTTAATTATTTATGAAATTTTATCTTGAGGTTTTGGGTTGAATTAACCTATTTTATGTCAAGGGTTGAATTCCCATGTTGGACTAGGTGTAACTATGAAAAAAAGGTTAATGAAATCATAAAACAAGATTTTAGGATTAGGGAGTCCACTTAACAGATCATGGAAGTAAGTTAATGTTTTTTGAAAGTTATTCTCACCTAAAACCCTTCAAATAGATTTGTAATCCAATGTTTGGGTTATGAGAAGGGAAGTATTGATACTTGACAACAGAATATATAAGTAATGAGATATTATTAAACTGATGGTGTGGGATATTTTTTTTAAAACAATATCAGGTGATTAATAAGTATTTAATTAATTTGAATTTTTTTTAAAGTATTTGTAATAAAAATAAGTACTAATTATCTTCTATTAATTTTTAGAAAGAAAACTACAAAAATAAACAATATCACAGTGATTCATACTATAGAATAATATCCTTATCACTAGTACAAATTTCTAGGAATTTTCTAGACTACATCATGTTATACTTCACCAACGATGAAGATTGTACGAGCTAGAAACCCCATGTTCGTAGTCGCTTGAGAAAGAGGATGTTATAATAGATGTCCAATATTTTATTTAACCTTACATTTACAATGATACTTTAATGATATTTAAGGACATGGATGTGTATAACATGGTTTATCACCTTTTTTATCTCTATCAATATAATGTGAGATCAAATATTTATGAGAAATATAATGCACTTTTCATCAGTGATCTTGGAGAGTTAGCACCTATTGGAGAGCATGTAGTCAATATGAATGGCTACATTGTCTTCTGGGATATATTGGGTTTTAATATCTCTAATAAACTTTGAAAATATACTATTATTTCCTCCCAACTAAAAAACTTATCCTGTTTCATTAGGAATTATAATATGATAAAAAAAAAGAACAATATCATAAATTTTTACTCTTATACACCAAGTTGATAAATACATACACGGGGAATTACAAATCAATTGTGGTTATAATAAATGAGAATTATATGAACAAATAAATGGGGACTAAGACTCATTTGATGTCTAAGGCATTAAAACAATATCCACTAAAAAGAATAATATCTATAGGAATGAAGATGAAAAAGATGTGGTATTCTTTTATAATGATAGAAAGGCCATTGGAAGAGGAATTGAACCTAGTCAAAGAAGAAAGGAGAAGATTTAGGTTTATTCATTATTGAGTTTAATCTTTCCATATCAACATGTATGGTAATAGATACTCCCTGTGGTGCTCACATTTATATCTAGATACAAGAATCATGTAGACTTGAGATGATTACTAGAGATTAGATGGATCTATGGGTTGAAAATATAGTGAGGTAAGATTATTTAACCATTAGATACTAAAATATCACATTGATGACATGATTGATTTTTGTTTTAATGAATGGTTATTATTTTCCAACTGTCACCAAGAACATTATTTCCATTTCTTTCTAAAGTAAGGACACATTTATTTTAATATTTTAAAATAAATGTTGTTAATTTTATAAATATATTATATGTTATGGTATTAATCAATTGAATAATAGTCTTTATTTATTGAATTATGAAAATCAAATATTGGAAATTGATAATTTGACTAATATATGCGACTCATATGATACCCAGTTTTGGCATCACCATTATGGTTATTTAAATGAGATGACTTTGGAAATGCTCTATCAAGATGGTTATATAGTATCTTTTAATCTAAAGCCACTTGAAATATTATATGCTTGTTTATAAGGAAAAATGAACAAACCACCATTCGATGGTCAAGGTGAAAGGGATATAGATCTTCTAGAATTAGTATAGAATAATGTGTGTGGACCTATTCAAGTAGAATCTTTAGGTGCATAGTAATACATGATTAGTTTTACCAATTTTTTGTGTAGGTATGGTTATATTTACTTAATAAGGTATAAGGCTAAATACTTTGATATGTTTGAAGAGTTCAAGAATGAGGTTGAGTATCATATTTTTAAGAATATAATGAAACTTTGATTGGATTGAGGTGATGAATATATTAATAAATACATTACCATATTTCTTTGGTACTATGATATTTTATGTCAACTCACTCCAACATATACATCATAGTGGAATGATTCTAGTGAAGGGAGGAACTGTACCTTGTTTGGATATAGTAAGGTATATGTTTATTCACAAAAGTATTCCACTATCATTTTGTGGATATGCGTTATAAACCAAATTACACATACTAAACTGTGCACCAACTAAATTTGAAAATGATATTCCCTTTGAGTTTTATAGTGGAAAGAAACTTGTTTTGTCACATGTCTGATAATGCTGTTGTGAGGTGTTTGTTAAGCCTAGAACAAGTAAAAAACTGGAACAATGATGCATAAAAGGCTATTTTTAGAGTGTATTCAAGTAAAAAAAATTGGATACTATCTATACAAAATATTATAAAATAATGTAATTATCACAGGAAAAGTCGTCATTCTTAAGATGGAGCACATCCCAATGTAGGATAGTGGGTGAAAGATTTACTTTGATGAATTTGATTATGGAGATATAAAAAAGATGATGTAGGAACAAATTACAAAGGTTCCATTGAAATAAGGTGGTGGTAAAATAAAATTCTTTCATTGGATTATAGGAGTGTTAAGAGAATTAAAGAGAAATTATTTTCTAGACACTGATGATGTTGAGTCATTATTGATTGATAATAAGGACCATATCTCATATAAGGAGGACATAGAGAACTTAGAGGCCATAAGGTGGAAAGAATCCATGAATCCTGAGATGGATCCCATGTATGAAATCAATGTTCGGGTTCTGATAGATTCTCTAGTTAATGTAAAACCTGTAGGTTGTAAATGGGTATTGAAGTGAAATCAGGCCACAGAAGGTAAATTAAATAACCATACATAAAGACTAGTGTACAAGGGGTTTAGAAAATTTCAAGTCAATGATTATAATGGAACATTTTCTCTAGTTTCCATGTTTAAATCCATATGATTTTTTATTTTTGTAACATCCTACCATGACTATGATATTTGGAAAAGGGATCTCAAAACTACATTCCTTAATGGGAACATTAAAGAGGATGTGCATATGAAACAACCAAAAGGGGTTGTGACTCTAGGAAATGAAAAAATGGTATACAAGTTACAAATATCTATATATGGATTAAATAAAGTATCCATGTCATTGAACATTAAATTTGATGAATATATATTGTAATTTGGTTTCATTAAGAATGAATGTGAGAAATGGGTTCACAAGTGATTTAGTGTCATTACAATCATTTTAATAGTAGTACATATTGATGACGTATTACTCATTAGAAATAATATAATAGACTTACAATAAGTTATGGAATGGTTAATAAGGTGCTTCTCCATGAAGGGATTAGGTGATACATCTTTGATTATAGGGATCAATATTATGTGTGATAGATCCAAGAGGCTTCTTGGACAAATTTAAGGTAAATACATTGACCATATAATAAATATGATTGTTATAGATCAATCCAACGGAGTATTATTTCTATTGTCACATGGTATACACCGTTCCAAGAAAATGAATCCTTAGAAATAATAGGAATGAGAAATAAAGATTAATAACCCATATGATTCTTCTATAGGATCTATCATGCATGTCATGTAATGTGTGAGGCATGATGTTTCTTATTCTTTGAGCATGGTATAAATCTATCAATTTTATCTTGGTGAACATAAATTGACTACGGTTAAAGCTATCCTTATGTATATGAGATGAAATAAGTATTTATTCCTTGTGCATAGAGGATATAAAGAGAATGTAATTAAAGGATATACAATTCAAGATTCCATACAAATAATAATGATCTGATATTTCTATCTATATATTTATTTTGTATCAACAGATGATATGTGACTTAGAAGAGTTCTAATCACCCAGTTTTCATGGATTCTAAAGTGGAGTCTAAGTATATTATGGATTCCAATGTAGCAAACAAATCTATTTGTATTTTTATATTTTTCCAGGACCATGATGTGGTACATAATAGTAAAGATTCTATCATAGTTTATTATGATGACACTACAGTGGTGGATCTCTATAAAGAGACAATATCACAACAAAAGAAAAAAGACCATACATTTGAAGATTCATCCCTTGAGTGATTTTTCTCAAAGAGTTAAAGTTGTGGTGAGAATATTATCCATGAAGAAAAACCTGGATGAACCATTAATTAATTATTCATCTCAGTGGAAACATTATTATAATATGATATCTAGTGGACAAAAATATATTCTTATTTGACTCTTGTACAAGTGGGAATCATATTGAGTTAATTCCCTAGAACAATCCTATTTAGAACTAGAATACCTATAATTATTATTAAATAGGATTCATTATTATATCCTAATTATTAATATGAATTATATTTTTATGTGATAATTTACATAGAATATCTTGAATGATGAACGGTCATAGAAGTTACCAACTATAATGATAACTTAGAAGTTCCATGACATTATTCATGAACCTAGTTCTATTGATGGATGATATTTTCTGATGGGTTATTGAAAATACAATTTATCCATGGTAGGATGCTCATAAGACATTAAGAGACATTATCATGGTGTTCATAGTTAGTAATATTAAATATAAGAGGCTATAAGAACATACTCGTTAATATGAAATCCACATTTCCATGTGGCATTTGATATTTCTATCTATGGACCTATGTATTGATCCTTAGACATTAATATTATCCTTAATTGGTATCATGACTCTTGTTCATTAATGTATTGATGGAAATAATGATGTCATATATTTATGGTGAATAATGATATGTTGGGTACATTAAGAATAATATAAAATTAATGTATAATATGAGAATTATTTTTCCCTTTAGCATCATGATGAAAGTTAATATATGAGTCACTTTGATAGGATTTTAACCTCTTAAATAAACCCATGTTCATGGTTTTAAATTTTAATGTTCACTTCTATAATGTTAAATAAAGAGACCTCAATCATATATGTTGATGACCCCAACATGCTACATTCTTGATCTGAGATATTATGATAAATAGATTATATTACATTTTAAACATTCATACGAGTTTGGACATTATTGTGATGCTAACTTATTTCAATATGGATTTATTGGCATGTTTATAGATTTTATCCTTGAAATATAGGTGGTTATTTCTAATTCCACTAATAAAGTGGACTACTAGGTCATATACTAAGTGCACCTACAATCTCTATTAATATCATGTATTGAATATAACAAGTTATAATAAATAATTTATATTTGTTTTACTTTATAACCATCATTTAATCAAAAAAATTTCAAAATAATATGTGAGTGTAATAATAATAATAAATATTTATTTGTATGTTTGGAGAATATAATAATTATTATATTTCTCATTAAATAATGTGGTGACATTTATTTTTTAAATTTTTATTATTCTTGGATCCATAAATATTGATGAGGGAAAGTTGACCAAGTCTAATGGTGTGATTTGAATAATATAAATGATATTTATTTATTTATATATTCATAATGTGTTTCACATTCCATGTGATCAATAATAATAATATAATTATTGATGGAAATTTGGGTTAGTTAAGAATATTAAAGATGGTTCGGGGCTTGTGTGTGATTTTCCAATTGTAAATCTTATATAATAAATCTCTAATTTTATCTATTTAAAAAAAATTGGTGTGCACAATGGATAGTGTGAGATATTTTCATGCCCTAGAGAGTGATCGAGAGATCTAGAGTGATACCTTCACCTCTATCCCAAGAAAATGAGAGATATTCCAGAGTTCTACTCTCTCGATAAGAAATCTACTATGTCAACCATGAACAATGAAAGTGATAAAAATCATATCTGCCAGCACTCGATGGTTCTCAAAATCATGAAAAACTTTTTCTGGCACATGTGGATCACTACTGATGGATTCTGCACTTGGATTAAATAGTAAAATAATTCCTTAATATGATCTATTTTATTGGATCATCAATGAAAGAAGAATTAATTATTGAGGAAATTCTATATCATCTCATAAATTAATTATAAATTACACGTAAAGTCCCATCTATTTTGGTTCCAACCATTTAATCTAGTAAAGTAATCTACTATTTTATTTTTACCTGATTTTCTGAACAGGTAACGAAATCTTTTCACATGATTTATGAATAAAATCCCAGGTGTTCAAACAAATAAAGGATTCATCCACTACACCCAAAATCAATAGAGAGTACCTGATTGGGGTTTTCCATGTATTAAATAATTTTAATTAATTAAATCATATGATAAATTTTATTCAAACAAAATTCCCCAATAAATTCTACTCCTCCATATGCACACCCCTATTTACTATCCCTCTCATTTTATCTTCTATAAAGTGGTACACCTCTCTTGTTCATGATTTCATCATAATATTGTATATTATAGGAAAACACCTATGGTATGTATATCACACTAATTTGAACTATTCTGGTGTTTTCTCACAGTTTCTTCACCTTCCACTTAAAAACCGTAATTTTATTGATTTTATAGATCCTTAGACTACCACCATTTGTGGAAAACATTAACACCTAACATTATACTAGATAGACATTACTATTATATGGGATGTTCTCCATTACTATTTTATATTGTTTATACATGTTTTCAGGTTCAATGTGACATTTGGTCACATCAACTATGTGTGCTCAAAATTTAATTAATATAAAATGGTTTTCAATATTAATCTTTGATTGGGAAAGGTTTACTCAGGACATGAGTGTAGAGACCCGAAGCTTGACGTGCATTGACATTACATTACGTTTTCAGAATACTTAGTACAAAACAAAAACACACACACAGGGACCGTAATAGTTTAGTGTCTTTGGAAACTCGGAATATAATCTTCTAATCATGGTGAAAGATCATCAACATCTCCTATAAAGATCTTCCTTTTTTATACCTAAAACCTTTTCTTAATATCCTGGGTAAAATTAATCATAAAAGGGTGAGCTAAAATTCTTATAAAGGGTAAATAAAATAAATATCAATCACATCATATTCATAAGAACATAACATTTTGGAAATATTAACTGGCAAAAGAGATCATAATATCATAACATGGGATAAATCATAATAGTGAAATGTAATCCCAATAATCATAACATAAAACATGAAACTTTGTGGCATACACACATAATTATTGAGAATCATTTCATATTAGTCAAGACTCATTTCCAAGACTATCTTAGTGGACAATGTCCATTTCTGAACCGAGTTCACTCCTCCTTTCAGTCCTGTTTCACTGAACCGGTTTAACCTGCCGTTCCAGCCATGTCTATCTCATGAGATATAAAGTCTTTACCCAATTAATTGGAGGGAGATATAGGTCCCACCCATCTCATAATGATACCATTCTTATGTGTGCCACAAAATCAGAAACCATACATCATAGCATAACCCATGAAATAAAAATGGGAATCTTAAACATCATGACATCAAATCATATAAGATAAATGAATTCATAAAAATAATTCCATCACAACATAATCAAATCAATGTAATAATAGGGATATAAACAGAACCCTTTATTATCTTAGATGGAAAATAATTTTTATAAAACACTTGAACTCCATTCTTGAGGAAAATATCCTTTCTACTTCAAAAACACTTTTCCTTTCTTATCATGTCATAAAATTCTAAAATAAAAGAATTTGATTAAAAATAAACATGAAAACATGTAAAGGAATATTCTTGGAAATAATGTTTTCATAATCCATTCATGTCGTATATGTTAACAAAAAACATTCTTCTCGTACTTATGTCGGAAAAGACAAAAAGTACCTTGTACGAAAAATGACAAAAGATTCCTTTCAAATCTTTTACTATAAACTCACTGAAGGGTGAAATTGGATTTAAAAAATTTTATGTGGATGGAAATAATATTACAATTGAGGAAACATGGATGTGGATGATAAAATACACCCCAGTAAACACCAAAGTATAAACAATCTCGGATAAAAATGAGATTGTGATATTTCCCTTACCTTAGGTCTGATTTGCTTCGTATGTGTCCGAACCTCCTGTATAATGGTTTAAATAATGTCATTGACTTATTCCAGAATCATAATCATTGTTATGATATCATATATGGTTCACTTATGACTTTATATTACCCATTCTTTTGTAAATTCCATGTTAAAAAGCGTTTTGGGTAAAATCGTTTCATTTGTCGTCCGTGTTTTGACTTGTCATTATTCATATGATTACATAGATCATGATTACATAATTCAAGATTATAAAACATGATTTATAAATAATATATATTTAGAATATACATATATATAATAGAACAGTAGAAGGAAAGAAATACACCGTTCATGGAGATGGTAGGTCGTACGTACGCATGAACGCTGTTTTCGTTTCCTTATTGAGTTGAAAGGAATTAAGTAGATAACATACATATATATAAACATAAATCCAGTATAATTATTATTTCATATATTTCATTATTACTTATTATATATACTTTATAATCATTCATGAATGGTTAACGTGGAGAATGAATCTCATCGCGTCGTGAAGACGGTAGTCCGTACGTACACACGAGCGATGATATCGTTCTCATGATCGTGGAATTGTATTGGAGTGTATGTATACTATTTAAGAATCAATATCACTTTAAAATAATCATATATAGTTATTATGTACACCATTATAACCATCCATGTAAGGTGGTGGTGGAAAATAGATTACACCACGGCGTGGAGACGATATTCCGTACGTACGCATGCGCGATGATTTCGTTTTCCGTAGGATTGATAGATGGTGAAATAGGGTTGTTTCATAATTATAATAACATATTAGTATATGAGTGATACTGATGTTATTAATTCATAATTCAACAACCTAATAAGAAGTATTGGAAGAATAAATAAAGTTGAAAGAATTGGTAACAGACATTACCTCTTCTTTGAAACGCCTCTTTGAGACCTCCTTTTAGGGCACTAAAATTGGTTTTTGAAGAAGACCAGGACCTCAAGTATGTATCTAGGGAAGTGGATAGGAGAAATTGGCAGGGGTTGTCCGAGCTTTAAGGCTCAAAGTGGTGTGAGGAAGAGGGGGAGGAGGTGCCCTTTTATAAGGGAGGAGAGGGGCTCCATTGGAAAAAATAAATATATTATTTTATTATAAAGTCAAGTTCGGTTTTAAATAGCTCCAAATTGATTTATTTAGAAGCTAAGGTAGGTATGGGTAGAAATACTCTCATCCAATAGAATTTATACAAGTTTAGGTTCTATTTTAACCTTTTCATTTAGATTTATCATTAAGTTAAATAATTTTACTTTTACCGTGTCTTCTTGTGTTCTTAAACTATAAGGTTAATAAACTCACTATAACAAGCCAAACGAACCCCAAGTTGTTTATTATTAATATATATAACCATATCTAAGTCCTTTGGCCGAACTATATATTTTTAGGAATAAATGAACAATTAATAATATAATATTTATTTGAAAAACTATTTTATGTCAATTTTGACACTATTTAGTAATTGAATTTTGTGAAAATCATAACAGATTTATTAGTTCTAAAAAAATTAATTAAATCCATAATAACATGTCATATTAACCTCTAAATTAGTGGAATTAATAAAAAGTCTGAAATTACATTTATTTGGGTATTTATAACATCAATTATGTCAATATTTCATTAATATGATAATTACTGCATCATCTTTGTGTCATAAATAAATTAACTTATTTAAAGTTTCAAAATTACAAATAAAATACTATTATGTATGAAATATGTTTTTATTTCTAATGACAATTTATAGTCGAATTTATCTTATGTATAACCCTATATTAAAAATGATATACTTATTAAACTTTGATTTTAACTATTTTAACCCTTCTTTAAATAAATTAATAATATATGTCCTAATATAATCCAAGTGGGCCTAAATGGTCATATTTTATTCCTAAGGTTGTTTTTTGTCGAATTAAACTTATCAAATAGAATTTTGACATGTTTTAGGGTAATAATAATTACATTTTTACCCTTAATTACCCTATTTACTTTTAACCGTGTTAAAAAAAGTAAAAAGTTACTATTCACCAAAAATTATTTTCATCTCGTTGAACCACATTTTACTTACTGACATCAACTGTGTCTCTCGGATTTTTTGAAATTCCATTCACAGATGCGGTAAAATTATGTTTTATGAAAAATTCATTTTTTTAACTACAACTTAGTGGTTTCACTATTCATCAAAAAATGAAAGTTTCCAGAAAAATACCAAAAATTAGGCCTAAGCTATATTTGATATTATGAACTCAAAAATGATGTCAATTTTACGAAATTCAAAACATATTAGTAGAATTAATGAATTTAAAAATTAATTCCCGTCGTCAAAACAAATAGCGTGTTCTTAAGAGATAATAACTATCATAAGATTGACACTTGTTTATGTCTGGTTTAAATGTGAAATTACATCCAATGATGAACTTTGTATTAAATTTTAAAAATATATTCTAAATATACTTTAAAACCACTCAAATTAATAATTTATCACTATTAATTATTTCGATTAAAAAAGTTTTTTTTTAATTAAAATTTAGTAATTTTCACTATTCCTCAGAATATGAAAGTTATCCGAAAAGTACAAAAATTTCACCCTAAGTTAATTTCGATATTCTGAATCCAAAAATGAAGTCCATTTTGAAAAATAAAATTTCAAAAATTTCAAAAATTTGTTATTACTATTCATAACGGCTAGTTCATAATAATATTTTAATAATATCTCGTTTAGTGAAACTCGGTATTACGTACTACACAAGCTATCGAGGAAGATCGCGATTGCGTGTAATGCAAGGCAAGTCAAGGATGCATTTTGTGCAAGCTCCTTTTAGTGTAGTGTACAAAACAAGACATTAATGAAATTTAAAAGAATATTTTTCATAAAATCTCGGGGTGTTACATTCTACCCCCCTTAAAATGAATTTTGCCCTCGAAATTCGTCAGGGTTATAAATGGTTTACTACTTGAAAGTTTGTTTAATAGAAACCCACATCATAAAAAGGAATACCCAAACATGGATTTAAAAACTAAAGTATGAAATGTAACGGTTACTTAAATTAACTAATCACTGGGTTTCCACGTAGGAGAACATAGGTGAAAATATGAATATGGAAGAAAAATCTAACCATCATGTTCTGATGGAGAGTGGTAGAGAACATGGCAATGAAATAGCCAACAATCACAAAACCATTGATTTGTGATGATCTAAGGTACCATCGGATTCATCAGATATAAGGGCACTAGGACAATATTTTTGGTTTTCGTGATCATTTCCCTAAAGTTGGTGAATTAAAAGAAATACTTACATGATTTTGGTACAATTTCACTGTTGTTCGTGCTATGAAAAATTTCCACTTCATCTCTTAAAGAAATGAAGTTGAATTTGTTATTCATGAAGTGTTAATAGATCATGTGATAGAATGATGGGTCATTCCATCTGTTTCAAACAAAAGGTTAGCAAAAGTTATCAAATATACATAATTCCATCTATGCTGAGGTTAATCGTATATGATTACAAAAATGAACTTATACTTCATTTATCATACCGCGTAATAAAATAAAACTAGTTTCTACTAACCAGGGACTTCCTGTAGGCCAGTGGTAGGAGATAAAGGCCAATCGCACTTCGGTTGTGGGTTCGATTCCCACAGCCTTGTCCGACGCGATGGGCTGTCGCCCATCCTACAGGTTGTCCTTTTTCAAAAGCTATATTACTATAACACCCCATCAATAATATCGAAAAAAGTTCTATCCTAACTTACATCCAACATAATCCATTCCGATCATTAGGCTTATCTAAAATACTTCAGTCCAAGATCATAGTATAAAGAAAATGATTACTTGAAATGTCACATAACAATCATGTGAATGCCATCATTTATCCCCCATGTATCATAAGATATATCTTTTTCGTCAAATTACAAACATGTGAATACTTTAATCATGTATTCTCTTGAAGAATGAATACCCATTGAACCTTAGTGAAAACATGAATGCAGTCAAAAGTTAACTCTTTCCACATACCAAAATCCAAAAATTCTATATACTCAAACCATGATATAACCTTCTCCTTATATCAGTCATGAGCTCATGAATACGGTCAAACATTTCATTTTATTGTTTTCCTTTCATTATGCGCATATCAACTTTTTTCCAAAAATATCTCAATCACATTCTATGGTTTCCGGTACCATTGAAAACCACAATAGACCAATACATAAATATTCGAATATTCCACGATACTATATACAACATTATTTTGGAATCCCATTACATAAACACTTATTCATTCCACCACATTATTGTCATATTCAACATCACCAATAGTGATCGCATGTGACTTCCCTTTTTTCCTTTGCCTTAAGTGGTTGCTCCTATCGATTGTCACTAACCCTTGGATTAGGGAATTTATTAGAATAATGCCCCATTTCCTTGTACTTTAATCATTGAAGTGTTGGTGGTGCATTCTCGGTAGTCTTTTCATTATTCACATCATTAGAAACCCTTTTTCCATTACTTCGACACTCAGCTGCTCGATGACCTTATTTTCCACACTTAAAACATTTTCTAGTCCCTTTATGACAATCTCCACCATGCTTCTTTCAACACTTTGAGCATAAGGAAACATTCATCTTCATTTCACCATTATTCTGAGATTTCTCCTTGAACTCCATCTTTCATTTCTTGTCAAAACTATGATATGGATAAGTAACACCAACTTCCATTTCTACCTTGATAGCACAACACATAATTTCTTCATAGCTACTGAAGTATCCTATAGCTAATTCCCTTCGATGATTTGGTTTTAAGCCACTGAATAATCGATCAATTTTACTTTCAGGTTGTTTGATAAATCCAGATGCATACCTTGCAAGCCATGTAAAATTCGCTTCGTATATACCAACAGATTCATCATCCTTTTTCTTTAGTTCAAGAAACTCTTTCTCCATCTTTGTTCGAATAATACGAGGGATGTACTTATTGAAAAATAAGTTCTTTAACTCGTACCATTCCATGGACTCAATTTCATCTCTTGGCCTCGTATTCTTGATAAGATTCCACCATTGATCAGCATCACCTTCTAAACGATACACTGCTAAGATGACTTTATCATGTTCAGAACATCGAAGAACTGAAAATATCTTTTCAGTAGTACTAATCAATTGTCCAGCAACAAGTGGATCAGAAGACCCACTGAAAGAAGGTGGATGGTGCCTCATGAAGGACTCAATAGAATATTGTTCCCTTCTTTGCTCATTTTGAAGTCCAGAATGATTCATAGCTTGTGTAAGTATAGCAATATGATTTTCCACTCCATCTCCCAGAACATTTGTTAGTTTAGGAGGACAATCATTGCATTGTCCATTACATTGATCAACACGGTTCCTTCGGGTTCTAGCCACCGTCTAAAACCCAAAAAGAATAGTGTGAGAGGAAAAAATCACGCAAGGGAAAACAATATAATAATGGGGGAGTAACTTCAATATCTAACATCTTGGGTTACCGTAATTCTAGTACTATAACCTATACTTATACTTAACCTTAGGGACATCCCTAGACATACCTTAGAAATATCTCTAGGTATCTCACTAACATTTTCACATCCTAGTTTCTAATGGTTGACTAAATCTTTCCTCTGATACCAACTGTAGAGACCCGAAGCTTGACGTACATTGACATTACATTACATTTGCGGAATACTTAGTACATAACAAAAACACACACACAAGGACCGTAATAGTTTAGTGTCTTTGGAAACTCGTAATATAATCTTCTAATCATGGTGAAGGATCTTCAACATCTCCTATAAAGATCTTCCTTTTTTTATACCTAAAACCTTTCTTCATATCCTGGGGAAAAGAAAACATAAAAGGGTGAGCTCAAATGCTCAGTAAGGGTAAACAAAAGAAATATCAATCACATCATATTCATAAGATCATAACATTTTGGAAATCTTTACCAGCAAAAGAGATCATAATATCATAACATGGAATAAATCATAGTAGTGAAATGTAATCCCAATAATCATAACAAAAAACATGATACTTTGAGGCATACATACATAATCATAGAGAATCATTTCTTATTACTCAAGAATCATTTCCAAGACTGTCTTAGTGGACAAAGTCCATTTCTGAACCGAGTTCACTCCTCGTTTCAGTCCTGTTTCACTGAACCGGTTTAACCTACCGTTCAAACCTTGTCTATCTCATGAGATATAAAATCTTTACCCAATGCATTGGAGGGAGATATAGGTCCCACCCATCTCATAATGATAGCATTCTTATGTGTGCCACAAAATCATAAACCATACATCATAGCATAACCCATGAAATAAAAATAGGAATCATAAACATTATGACATCAATTTATATAAGATAAATGAATTCATAAAAATAATTCCATCACAACATAAACAAATAAATGTAATAATAGGGATAGAAACAGAACCCTTTATTATCTGAGATGTGAAATAATTTTGCTAAAACACTTGAAGTCCATTCTTGAGGAAAATATCCTTTTTACTTCAAAAACACTTTTTCTTTCTTAACATGTCATAAAATTCAAAAATAAAAGAATTTGATTAAAAATAAACTTGAAATCTTGTAAAGGAAGCTTCTTGGAAATAATGTTTTCAAAATCCATTCATTCCGTATAAGTTAACAAAAACATTCTTCTCGTACTTTTGTCCGAAAAGACAAAAAGTACCTTGTACGAAAAACGACAAAAGATTCCTTTCATATCTTTTACTAAAAACACACTAAAGGGTAAAATTGGATTTAAACAATTGTAGGTCAATGGAAATAATATTACATATTGAGGAAACATGGATGTGGATGATAAAATACACCCCAGTAAATACCAAAGTATAAACAATCTCGGATAAAAATGAGATTGTGATATTTCCCTTACCATAGGTTCGATTTGCTTCGTATGTGTCTGAACCTCCTGTATAATGATTTAAATAATGTCATTGACTTATTCCAGAATCATACTCATTGTTATGATATCATATATGGTTCACTTATGACTTTATATTACCCGTTCATTTGTAAATTCCATGTTAAAGAGCGTTTTGGGTAAAACCGTTTCATTTGTCGTCCGTGTTTTGACTTGTAATTATTAATATGATTACATAGATCATGATTACTTAATTCCAGATTATAAAACATGATTTATATATAATATATATTCAGAATATACATATATATAATAGATCAGTAAATGGAACGAAATACACCGTTCATGGAGACGGTAGGTCGTACGTACACATGAATGCTGTTTTTGTTTCCTTATTGAGTTGAAAGGAATTAAGTAGATAACATACATATATATAAACATAAATACAGTATCATTATTTTGTCATATATTTCATGATTACTTAATATATATACTTTATAATCATTCATGAATGGTTAACATGGAGAATTAAACTCATCGCGTCGTGGAGACGGTAGTCCGTACGTACGCACGAGCGTTGATATCATTATCATGATCGTGGAATTGTATTGGAGTATATTTATACTATTTTAGAATCAATATCACTTTACAATAATCATATATAGTTATTATTTAAACCATTATACCCATCCAAGTAAGGTGGTGGTGGAAAATAGATTACACCACGGCGTGGAGACGATATTCCGTACGTACGCACGCGCGTTGATTTCGTTTTCTGTAGGATGAATAGATGGTGAAATAGGGTTGTTTCATACTTATAATAACATATCAGTATATGAGTGATACTGATGTTATTACTTCATGATGAAACAACCTAAGGAGAAGTAGTGGAAGAAGAAATAGAGTTGAAAGAATTGGTAACGGACATTACCTCTTCTTTGAAACTCCTCTTTGAGACCTCCTTTTAGGGCACTAAAATTGGTCTTTGAAGAAGACCAGGACCTCTAGGATGTCTCTGGGGAAGTTGAGAGGAGAAATTGGCAGGGGTTGGCTGAGCTTGAAGGCTCAATGTGGTGTGAGGAAGAGGGGGAGGAGGTGCCCTTTTATAAGGGAGGAGAGGGGCTCCTTTGGAAAAACTAAACATATTATTTTATTATAAAGTCAAGTTCACTTTTAAATAGCTCCAAATTGATTTATTTGGAAGATAAGGTGGGGATGGGTATAAATCCTCTCATACAATATAATTTAGACATTTTTAGGTTCCTATTTTAAACTTATCATTTAGATTTATCATTAAGTTAAATAATTTTACTTTTACCATGTCTTCTTGTGTTCTTATCCTATAAGGTTAATAAACTCACTATAACAAGCCAAACGAACCCCAAGTTGTTTATTATTAATATATATAACCTTATCTAAGTCATTTTGCAGAACCATAGATTTTTAGGAATTAATTAACAATTAATAATATAATATTTGTTTTAAAAACTATTTTATGTCAATTTTGACACTATTTAGTAATTGATTTTTATGAAAATCATAACAGATTTATTAGTTCAAAAAAAGTTCATTAAAGCAATAATAACATGTCATATAAACGTATAAAATTATTAGAATTCATAAAATGTCTCAAATTACATTTATTTGGGTATTTATGACATCAATTATGTCAATATTTCATTAATAAGATAATTACTGCATCATCTTTGTGTCATAAATAAATTTACTTATTTAAACTCTAAAAATTAAAAATAAAATAATATTATGTAGTAACTCTTTTTATCATTCTAATGAATATTTATAGTCCAATTTATCTTATGTATGACCCTATATTAAAAATGATATACTTATTAAACATTGATTTTAACTATTTTAACCCTTCTTTAAATAAATTAATAATAAATGTACTAATCTAATCCAAGTGGGCCTAAATGGTCATATTTTATTCCAATGGTTGTTTCTTGTCGAATTAAACTTATCCAATAGAATTAGGACATGTGTTAGGGTAATAATAATAACATTTTTAACCTTAATTACCCTATTTACTTTTAACCGTGGTAAAAAAAAGTAAAAAGTTACTATTCACCAAAAATTATTTTCATTTCATTGAACCAAATTTTACTTACTGACATAATCCATGTCTCTCAGATTTTTGAAATTCCATTCACAGAAGCGGTAAAATTAAGTTTTATGAAAAATTCATTTTTTTAACTACCACATAGTGGTTTCACAATTCATCAAAAAATGAAAGTTTCCAGAAAAATACCACAAATTAGGCCTAAGTTATATTTGATATTATGAACTCAAAAATGATGTCTATTTTACCAAATTCAAAACATATCAGTTGCATTAATTAATTTAAAAATTAATTCCCATCGTCAAAACAAATATCGTGTTCTTAAGAGATAATAACTATCAAAAGATTTACACTTGTTTATGTCTGGTTTAAATGTGAAATTACATCCAATGACCAACATTGTATTAAATTGTAAAAAAATATTCTAAATATACTTTAAAACCACTCAAATTAATAATTTATCACTTGGAATTATTTCGATTAAAAAAGTTGTTTTTAATTAAAATTTAGTAATTTTCACTATTCATTAGAATATGAAAGTTATCCGAAAAGTACCAAAATTTCACCCTAAGCTAATTTAGATATTCTGAATCAAAAAATGAAGTCGATATTGAAAAATAAAATTTACAAAATTTCAAAAATTGGTTATTACTATTCATAACGGCTAGTTCATAATAATATTATAATAATATCTCGTTTAGTGAAACTCGGTATTGTGTACTACACACACTATCGAGGAAGATCGTGATTGCGTGTAATGCAAGGCAAGTCAAGGATGCATGTTGTGTAAGCTCATTTTGGTGTAGTGTACAATAGAAGATATTAATGAAATTAAAAAGAATATTTTTCATAAAATCTCGGGGTGTTACAATGAGTGGTCTATCAAGGGTTGTAATTCCTAATAAATTTCCATGAATGGTGGTGAGTTCAAATTAAATGCATTAATAAATATATGGATTGAACCCCAAAGGTTTTCGTGGTGATATTTGGACCTATTAGATCATTATAGGTTCCATATATATATTTTATATAGTTTAAAGTAATGATGACGTGATAACATAGCACTATAACAGAATGTACTGGGAATTTAGAAGAAGTTGTCTTTTATTTTCTATCCAAATAGAAGGAATATACAATAGAAGAGGGACTTTCCAGTCCATGTTAGGACATGTGATAAATGTGTTTTCATTTTCATGTTTTATTTTTCTTGTGATGATGTAATAAGTAATTACATTATATGATTTCTAAATATTGGTATGTTAAATTTTTGTAAACATTTTAATGGTTTGGTTATAATGAAAACTTGGGATTATGTTTAATAAAAGTTTTGGTTTAATACCAAAAAATCATGGTTATGTGACATGGGTAAGGTGTAATTAAAAACATGGATAGATGAATAAATTTGGTGGGGGTGTAATTCCAACCTTGTATATAGAGAGGTTGGTTGGCTGTGATGCCAACAATAGATGGATATATGATTTATGTTGGGTATAATATCTACCTAGAGGTCATTATAAGGATGAGTTGGGTATACAACCAACCATTCCATGATTGGTTTAATAGTTGGGTGTACTATCAAGTGGTGTTTATGAGGATATGGAATGATATTATGGGATAAAATCCTGCCAAACACATGTATTACTACAGGACATGTCCAGACAAGAAACTAAAACTGGTTGAAGTAAGTATGTTTGATATCAATTATTACCACAAAACATGATGGCATGATTATTAATTTTTTGATGATCATTTTTATGTTATCATTACACAATTTCATACACAGGTATTTTTTGGACAAGTTTAGGGACACCATTGGTTGTGGCTTACTAAGTTATACTCACTCCCTACATGGGTTTCCTAATATATGATCAGACTTTATGTGTTATAACCTATGTAAGGGAAAACATAACTCCTTCTATAGATGGAAGCGATAGAGTATATTGGTCAGAGTTAGGATATGAGATCAGGAATGGACTTGGGACAAGTGTGTGGAAGACTCAAGTTAATTTTTATTTGTGTATGATTTCGGATATGATCCACCACATGAAATATTATTTATATTTATATGACATATTTTACATTACTTATACGCTTTTTATTTTAGCAAGTGGGTTGTTATTTACTTTTCTCTATCACCAATCTGTGATCATTATATCAATGTTATAATTATTTTGTGATGAGGTTTTATCAATATTATTTTCACTATTCTTATGGTTACTTGAACTGGAGGTTAAAACCATACCTTGTTATGTTATTAGGATCACACCTCTAGTTAGAAGCCTCTGGAATAAAGGGAGGTGTACCTAGGGTATGTAGGAACCTGGTTCAATTATGGAGGAGGTGAACCCGACTAGGGACGCTATAAAATTATATCAGGGCATCATTTATATTTTATAACAATTTGGGATATGGCAGATAATATTTAGGATGTTTTCATAGCTTGGAATGTATATTATTCCCCAGAGTAGTTTACCCACATATAAGGAGATTCTAGGTTACTAGGGATTGGAATGATGTGTATTTTTTTATTTCATTTATGGTTGTTTTATTTCTATAGAATATAATGCACTATGTTATTAATTTATGGTTTTTGTTTCAATATTGACTTGTAGAGGAAAGATTTATGAATTCATGCATCACTATCAAAATATAAAATTCACAATACATTTGTAAAAAACTTATACATTTCATAAAAATATATCATATCTTAATAGATTAATATTCAATACTTAAAATTACGATCCATGTTATAATAATGATGGTTTAGTTCCTTTGGAGTATATATAAAATATCTTATTATTTGATGAATGATATTCAATATCCCCCATAAATATCTTTCAAATAGTTATCTTCTTATACATACCCTAGTTAAAACCATTTTCACAACCAAGGAAAAAGAAACATGATAAAGGGTGAGCTCAAATGCTCAGTATGGGTAAACAAGGGAGATATCAATTATCAATTAAGTATAAAATTTGAATAATGGTATGAGAACATGAAAATAGTATTTTAAAACCACACTTATCATATCATATATTATAATCTTGAATCATGGTATATATTTTTTCAATCCATAAGATATGATTCATAAAGGAATCAAATAACTTGAGCCATGAGAGTATAACATCAACATAAACCATATGTTTTTGGTATATAAAAAAGTATATAAAATTAATTCCTTAGTCAAGTTTAAATGAAAAGTATGTCATAGTGTATTGTGTTAACTTCCCATTATATATTATCCTTAGTCATGGATAACTCCAAAGACTATTATGGTGAACAAAGTCTTTAATTGAACTAGGTTCAATCCCCATTCTAGTACTTATTATCTCATGAGATATAAATATTTACCCAATTAATTATATGTGTATATATTATAGTCCCACCCATTAAACAATCATAATCCACCCATATGTGTTCCCTAATATCATTAATCATTTATCATATATCACAACCTTTGGAAAATAAATGGGCTTCATAAACAATTCAACAATTCATCATAGAATAACCCATGGAAAATAAATGAGTTTCATAAGCATTTATTCATTATAATAATAATACATCCATATAAAAATAATAATGTTATCCTTAGATCATATACCCCTTAAATCATAAGTAACATCAAATTATGTTACCATAAATGAAAATGCTTTTAAATGATCCCTTGGAATTTTTCTTGAGAAAAATATGCTTTTCATTTCAGAATCACTTCTTTAAAATATAAATCTTTCCAAAGTATTACGAAAAACACTAATTTAAAATAACTATGAAAATTATAAAGTTCTATTTAAATAATTTAGTAGTATTGATTTTGGAAAATCCAATTCATGTCATGTATGTTTAAAAAATATTCCATTATTATTTTTGTTAAAAATTCAAAAGTACCTTGTTTGGGAAACGAAAAGAATATTCCTTTTAAATTTTTTTAAAAAGTAAATAATCGATAAAAATGACATTAAAAATCATATTATAATAGTAAAAATATTCTTGAAATCATTTTTTTGAAAAAATGGACAAGGAAGAAAAAATATTTTCATCCAACGTGAAAAATAATGTTGGTTTTACATAAAAATACAATCTATGTTTATTGAGTACTTAAAGGGAGGAAAATGAAATTAAAACATTTAATATATGGAAATAATTAGTGTATAATAAAATTTATGAGATCTATATCATGAATATTTATAAAAAAATCTTAATCCTAATGAATCCTGATAAACAATGAGATTATAACATAAGACCCTTACCCCAAGTTAGACTTGCTCTAAAAGTAAACTAACTTCAAGTGTAATAAATCAAAATTTATAATAAATATTTAAAAAATCATGTACTTAATTATAATATCAAATAAGATCCACTTAAAATATTTCAACACATATTTATTAATAATTTATTTCTAAAATCACCGTTTCCGAGTGTTTACTGTTTTGTTATTTAGGAAATTTTTTGTTAAAAAATTCTATTCATTGAACATTGATCACGGTTCCCTAAACTAAAAAATATTAATAATGATATAAATATATTGTATATCCATTATATATATATATGTATATATATATCCATCCATAAAAGGGATAGATAGATAAATAACTTACATCGTTCTATGAGATGCTTGGTTGTACATATGCATGAAAGTTGTTTTCACTTATCAAGTAAAAATAAGGATAGATAGATAAAAAATATTTATTATAAAAAAAAATAATCATATTTTAAATATCATATATAAAAATTATTTCCATATTTATAATCGTTGAAGTAAAATTGTGATGAAAAATGAGTTACATCTCTATGTGGAGACGATAATCCATACTCACACAAGAGCGATGCTTTTGTTTTCCACATGATGTAAAATATGTGTATAATGGTTTCCCCATAATAATAACAATAAATTATTCTATTGAATATAATTAATTTATTTTTTATATTGTAAACCTTATATTTTGAAAGGGAAGTAAAAGAAATAAATTTGAAAGTACTTAGTTAACAGTGATACATCTATGTTGAGAAACCTCTTTTGGTTTACTTGTTAAACATTCAAAGGTTGGTATTTTGGAAAGAAAATAATATTTAGGATGTGGATTAAGAATATAGGAAGTTATTATGGTATTTATATCTAGATATATATTGTTCATGAACTATGGAGCATAATTGAATCATTTTTATAAGGGAGGGAATGAATATACATGGAATTACATAAAAGATTAAATAATATATATCACAATCTTGAAAAGTGGGAAAAAGGATTCTAAAATTAGAATATAATATTATATATGGTCTAAATAAAATCAAACAACCTCATTTGGAACATTTTTTGATACATTTTAAGCCTTATCTTCTAGTTAAACAATTTTATTTTCATTTAAACCTTACCTGCGATAACTCAACTTTTGACCATGATAGCATAATTATATAAAAAAAATTTAAATCATAATTCTAAAAAAATTGGACATTATTATTAGCAATCAGGAATAAATTTTATCAAATTTAATTTCTATCATTGGAAGAAATTATTTTTAATATAAGAACACAAAACGCATGAAAATAGTTTTTTTGGAAAATCCTTGATTTCAGTTAAAAACTAATTTAACCGTGAAATAAAGTAATATATTGTTTACCATGATTTTATTTGGATAAATAGTAAAAATAAAATTATGTTTTTTTAATTTTTTGGAAATCCAAAACCCATTGGAATTTTACAGATACTCCATTAAATATAAAGACCCAAAAATATTTTAAAATTTGAAAAAAAAATATAACTTATCATGAAAAAGTCAATCTTGGGATAATAATTTAAAAATAATGTTTTAAAATAAACTAGATAAATACATAAGAATAAAATTTGTATGAAACTTCAATCAATATGATAATGTACTATTTTATGGATTTTTTAATGTTTTAACCCATTGTTTTATCCCAATTTTACCTCTTTTACCGAGGTGATGTATATTTACTATGGTGAATATTCATGATGAAAAAAACAAGATTAACCTATTAAATTTAATATTTATGATTATTATTAATATTTTATCTATTTTATCAAATTAAATTCAAATAAGTGGAAGAATTAAATTTCAAATTAAACTATAAAAACATGATAGAAAAATGTTTTCTAGAAATAAATGCTTTCTTACGTATAAGAGGTTTTTATACCAAAATACAATATATAATTGATTATAATTAAATTAATTGGATTATTAATAATAAAAATTAATTAATTTTACTTTTAAATAATCTTAAAAAATATGAAACTTTTAAACTCTTTAAATGAAGAGATAATTTTCAATAAAGATCATTATTTTTCACTATTCACTGTAAAATCTATCCTTCCTGAAAAATCCTAAAATTTCACCCAAAGATAATTTAAATATTTTTATTTCAAACATAATATTATTTTTATGTAATAAAATGTTTTTAATTTGGTATAAATTAATTATAATGTTTTCTAACAAAAAAACCAAAAAAACTATTTTTGAAAAAAATGTATTTTTTAAGAATAAGATGATTTTATTAAAAACTGTATACTTATTTATTATTGAATTTAAATTATATAAATATATAATACATACTTTTCATAATTTGGTTATATCTAATTTTACCAACAATTTAATGAATATGATATAATGGTAAACTATAGTACTGTTCATTTAGACTTGAGTTTGTTTGTATCATAAGATATCGAGGAAACTAATTCTTTTAAGATAAAAATAACAAAAAATAATGGGGTGTTATATTATACCCCCAAATTAATTTTCTATCTAAATCCATCTCATTAATAAGAAAATGAGGATATCTATTCTTTATTAAATCATTAGGTTCAGAATAATCTTTATAGAAATTTTGATTCTTGTAGAGAACATTAACCAAGTGTGTAGTCTTGTTCTGTAGATATTTATGTCTAAGATACAAGATTTATACCATTTATTATTCATAGTATTAATAATTATTTAGTTTTACAACCTCAAATTTTTGTACATATAATGTATGAGGTATTTATTTCCTCAGGATATATACTTGGGAGAAATCTAAATCTTGAGAGAGGTTCGGTGGAAACATCAATTAATAATCTAGAATCACCACTCAGTCAATAATTTAAAAGGGGAAATATTACTATGGGTTATCTTTACCATATTTATAAATATTATTATCTTCTTCTATAATTAAATTCCTATTAATAACTTGTCACTAACATTGAAATGTAGATATAATTGACGATTGTCATGATAACTTTTCTATTGACCCTTAGTTACCCTTATGTGTTGTTGAATAGATCTAAACTTCACTTACATTTCTTCTACTATCTTAGTTATGAAGAAAAATATTTCTCTAACTCTATCCCATCCTTTTGGGGTTCTACACTTACCATCATAAAGGGATTCAAAAGGATATGTTTCATTTCCTTATTAAAATAAATTGTTTTAAAAAAATTTCACCAAAGGACGATGTTGATCCAAACCAACTTTAAAATCTATAGAGGAAGATATAAAAATTTATTCTAGAGTTGCAGTGGTCCCCTTATATTGACCATTAGTCTAATGATGATAAACCCTATAGTAAAACATCTCTGTATTCAAAGTTTGCTAAATATTTATCTCGATCCTTGAGGTGAACCTAGATCATGATCATATATAATAGAATTTGTTACTCTATAAAACCTTATCACATAGTTAATATATATCATAGAATTATAATAAAGTTAAAAATATTCTATGATATCAATGGAGGGAGATGAATTCATAAGGTGATTAATGAAACACAAAACACATAATGACCTCTTGATATTTTAGGGAGTTCAATGACAAAATCCATGGTGATGTTTACATATTCCACTTCTAGTATGGGTAATGGTTATAACATATCCTAAGACTTTTATATCTCATCCATAACATGATTTTATAGAAATAAATTAGATATATACTCGTCAATATATCCCTTTATGTTTTCTGACTAAAAATACTCTTTTATATCTCAATATAAATTCATAATTACAGGATGAATAGAGAATGATGAACAATGGGATTCATCCAATATATTTTTAATTATGGTATAGACGAGGAACATACATTATTCCTTAAACATATCATTCTGTCACTATCAAGGATGAAATTTGGAACATGTTTTATCTTATTTTATAATTATACATATTCCTTTTTGTGCCTTTTAATATTCACTTAGATGGATGGTATGGAATTAATTTTATAAAGATAATATTTCTCTCCGTTCTTCAAGATTTTCATATAATACTATATAAATATATAAATATAAGATCATTTGTGATCAACATCATAGATAATCTAGCATGATCCTTTTGACCGAAGTCATTAACCACGTTGTTCACTTTTCTATGGATGTAATTAATGGAGAAATTATAATCTTTAATCAACTACAACCATTTTCTCTATTATATATTAAAATCATTAAAAGGGAATATATCATTTAATCATTTATTATTGGTATATACATCATGAATTTCTATATAAATATAATTCATCTATAAATTTGAAGTGAACAAAACTAATGATAACTCTAAATCATCATTTAGGAAATTTTTCTCCCAAACCATTAATTTTTGCAAGACATATGCTATCACCATATCATTATGCATGAAGAATCATATCATCCCCTTATTTAATGAATCACTAAAGACCATAAACTATTCTCTATTATATGTTTGATTAATCATAGGAACACTGACTAACCTTCTCTCTAGTTAGTTGAATATTTATTTATATTCATATATCTAGAGGAACATGGATCCATTCTATGTTAACTTGGTTAGTTGATAAGATATCCATGAAAAATACCCCAAAATGAATCAATAAAATCCATAAAAAAGATGACAACTATTGATATCAGTAATATTAGTTTCTCTAGGAAAACTCTCAATAAATTCTTCTGTGATGGATCCATCAATATACCCTCATTTGAGATTATGTAAACAAAAAATGAAACTCTCTACAGCCAAAATTCACACATGGTAGATATTTCAAAAAAATTATCCTTCCTTAAGGTCTCCAGCATAATCTTGCTGTGATCTTAATTCTCTTTATTTCTATTTTAATATAAAATAATATCATATATAATTTCCACAAAAAATTGATCAAGGTATTATATACTGACTATATTCAATATATACATGAATATGGTGGTGTAATTAGTATGAAAAAATAAATTAACTATAAATTCCTAGTGTCTATACAATGTATGAAATGTTTTCATGGTTATATCTTTAAATTTGACCCTCAACAAATTGTATCTTGATCAAAGATCAATCATGGAAAAGTATTTAGTTCCTCGTAATTGATAAAACAAATGATCAATATGTTGGATAGGATACTTATTATTGATTTTGATCATGTTATGTCCCCAATAATCAATATAGAGACCGAAGGCTATACAGTTGGATTAATGAATCCCTTTTTGTGATTCTCTTGGAGTTTCTTTTTAAATTCCTTCAACTCAATCAGGACTATTCTATATGGATACATTGAAATATTTGTAGCACTATTTATAAGTAATATTCAAAACACAACTTTATGATTTTGAGGAAGACAAGAAAAATATTTTGGAAAGACATAAATAAAATAACATACCATAGGAACATATTATATGTGAATTTTCTTCACAACCATATAAGTTAAACACATCTTTTTAATTGGAATCTCGACACATACAATGGATGAAATTTCCATTGGAAGTCTGTATTTATAATCACACTAATAGATTACATATTGTGGTTTAGAATATTGAATGTGTATTCCCTTTCTGATTAATTGATGTGTAATTTATGTAAATAAATCCAATCCATTCCGAAGATAACATCAAACATAACTAGTTGGAGAATGGTGTGATTTTTAAGAAGCACATTCCCACAAACATCTATTAGAGAATAATAATATACATGATATTTGACCAATGTACTATATAGAGTTTTCACTCCTAATTCAACATCTAATTTTTGAGGTTATAAATGATCAGCCCTAGATATTTTTTATGATATATAGGAATTAATATGTATAAGATCATATAAATCACTTTAATATTTTACTAATCCTTTCACCACCACAAATTAATTATTTTATCTTCATTCCCTTAGTGAAACCAATATGGACTGTGTGAGCATCAAAAATCATTGTATAAAATCAAGTAACCATGAAAAGGCATTCATCAGATATCAAAATCATAAATCATTCTTTTAAATATATGACACATAAGGTTTAGACAAGGTCATTCATGGCCATTATCTCTTCATATCCTTTATAATTTTTCATAATGAAAACATTAATTATCCCAATAATATCCCCCGAGATTATTAAACTAGTTGCACAGTAAGGACACACTCACCGTGAACTCGAATTATTTTTGAGATATAATTAAAACCCCCTTTTTGAGATTATTAATCATGGGTGAATCTGTTATGAAACCATATATACATTTAGTATCCAACATCGGTGTATTTTTAGGAAAACCACATAATATAATCCTTTATATAATGTTTTGATGTTATCCTATGATCAAACATATCCAATGGTTTCTAATAATGTTCTTGAATACTTATATCCAAATATTAACAAAACCTTGCTCTGATACCAACTATAACAACCCATAATTTTCATACATTGACATTACATCTTAAAAAATAAATATCAAATACATAAAATTATGCTCCACACTAGTACTATAATGTTTTAGTGTCTTTGGATACAAGATACATAATCATTATATCTCATGAAATATATTATGAATATCCCAAAAACATCTTCCAAAATTTTTCCCTTATTATACATACCATACTAAAATCCATTGTTCGTAACCTGGGGAAAGGAAACATAAGAATGATACAGCTTAGATTCTTAATAAGGGTAAAAAATGAGATATCAATAGTCACATAAGAATAACATAAGAATAAGGTTATGAGAATATAATATTATTATTTTAAAACCAAACACATAATATCATATATCATAATATTGAATCATAGAATAAATAATGATAGTTCATAAAACATGAATCATAAAGTAATTAAAGAACATTATCCATCAGAGAATAAAAATTTCATAAAACATAAGTTTATGCCATACACATAAGAATATAAAATAATTTCGTTAGAGAATTCTAACTAGAAAGATTATCACATTGGATTGGGTTCACTCCCATTTCCATAATATCCTTATTCATGGTTCACTTCCAAGACTATATGGTGGATTAAATCCGTCACCAAACTAGGTTCACTTCCCATTCTATTTTTTAATGTCTCATGATATATCCATTTTCACACAATGAAATGGATGGTTATATAATTCCGTACCCACCCACAAAATTATCATAATCCATTCATATGTATTCCAAAATATCATAAATCATTCATGATATATCATAACTTGTGGATATAAAATGGGTTTCATAAAATTTTCATCAATTCATCATATCATAACTTATTATAAATAAATGGGTTTTACAAACATCTCATAATAATAATAATTATAGAAAAATAATATAGGTGGTTTCCTTGGATGTTATCCACAATAAATCATAAGTAACTTCAAAATAAATTATCTTAAATGAAAATTCATATAAAATATCACTTCGAATATTAATTAAGTAAAAAAATATTTCTAGTTGGGAATTAGTTATTTAAAATATTAAAATTTAAAAAAAGTTATAGTAAAAAATTTCTTTAAAAATAAACATTGAAACTTTTAAAGGAAGCTTTAAATCATTGAGTTTTCATGATAGCATGAAATTATTTTTTATTCTGTGAATGTTAAAACACATATTTATTTCGAATTTTTGGTAAAATTCCAAAAGCACCTTCATTTGGAAAATTTAAATCAGATTTCATTTAATTTTTATTTTTAATTTAAATCATGGGAAAAATGTTTTTAAAAATCATAGGATAATAATAAAAACATTCGTATAAATATTTTTAATTAAACACAGACTTGGGAAAAACATATTTTCAAGTAAATAGAGGAATAAAGTAAGTTTTCCATAAAAATATTATTTTGATTTATTTAGTACCTAAAAAGAGGTAAATGAAAAGAAATCATTTAATATATATATATATATAAGAATAAAACTCATGGTATTATTGAGAGTTATATTTTGAAATTTTTTTATCAGAAAATTAATCACAAACAATCCTAGTAAATAATTATATTATAACATAAAATACTTTCCTAATGTTTATATTTCTTGAAATCCAATATAACCTTATGTATAATAAATTTAAATTTATTATAGTTATATTCCATAATAATATAAATACTTCTTATATCTTATATGATTCACTTATAACTTTTCAAGACCAATTAATTAATCATTTTTTATTAATATTGTCTTTTCGAGGTGTTAACTATTTAATTATTCATGATAGGTTTAGTTTGACGGATTCAATACATGAACATTGATCATAGTTCAAAAAAACACATAATTTATATGATGATATAAATATAAAATATATTCATTATATACATAATTATATTTATATTCATTCATAAAAGGTATTTATAGAAAAATGATTTACACCATTCATGAAGTGGGTGGACCGTACGTACACATGAACGTAGTTTTCACTCTTCAAAAAAAATGAAAGGAGTATAAAAAATTTTTATAATTAAAAACATAATAATATGATAAATTTAATATATAATCATTATTTCAATATTTAAAACCATCGATACAAATGGTGATGAAAAACTAATAATACTGCTAAATGGAGAAGGTATGTCGTATATACAAACTGGCGATGTTTTCATTTTCTTTAGGATCAATAGGATCTGGTTAATTGTTGTTCCATGATAATAATAAAAATTAAATATATTTAATATAATGAATTCGTACTTTTAGAATATATAGCATATATTTATTGGGGGAATAATATGATATTAAATTGATAGTGCTTGGTTAAGAGTTATACCTAATTGTTGAGAAATCTCTTTTTTCTAACACTTTAATCCTTGAATGTTTGGTATTTTATAAAAAAATAATGTATTTTACATGGGTGTGGAAGGTAGAATGGTATCATGGTATGTATTAGCTTATATATAAGGATCATGAAGTGTGGGTAATAGGGGAGAGGGGGTATCATATTATAAGGGAGGGAAATGACACACCTAGAATTACATAAAAGATTAATATATATATATATATCATAATCATGTAAAGTGAGCCAAATAACCAAAAATTAAAATATAAGATGTCATAAAGTTAAAATAAACTAAAAAATTCACATTATGAAAAGTTTGGGATACATTTTATGCCTTATCATCAGGTTTAAGAGAATTAATGTCATTTAATCCTTTACTATGATAACTCAAATATTTATAATGATAAAATAATTATATATGAAAAAAATTAAAGGGGAGTTATTGAAAAATTTAGAAATTATGATTATAAATTTTTAATAGTTTTTTTAGATTTAATAATTATATTTGGTTGAAATTCATTTTAATATAAGAACAGAAATTGGATGAAAAATAGGAAAATACCCAATTTAAGTGTAAAAATCATTTCACCATAAAATAAAGTAATAAATTGGTTTCCATGAAATTTTTTAATTAAATAAAAAAAATGGAATGTTTTTAGATATTTTGGGAAATAAAAAAGAAAATGGATTCTTACAAACATTCAATTAAATGTAGTGACACAAAATTAGTTTTTAATTTGAATAAAATGTTACTTATCTTTGCAAAAGTCACGATTCGGTTCACCATTCTAAAATAATGATTTAAAATAAATTATTTTAATACTTATAATTAAATTTCTTTGAAAACCACTTATAAATTAGGATTACAGAATGTGTTAGGTAGATTATAATGTATTACCACATGGTTTTAACCCAATTTAACCTCTTTTACAAAGGTGACAAATATTTACTATGATTAATATTCATAATAAAAAAAATTAAGTATGCCCAATTATATTATATTAATAATTATGACTAAAAATATTTAATTAATTTTATAATATTCATATCCTATAAGTTGTTAAATTTTATTTAAAATTAAATTAACTAATTTTACTTTCAACCCATTTTTTATAAACTTAAACATTTTAAATACTTTAAACATTATGATAGTTTTAAATAAAAATTATTACTTTTCACTATTCAGTATAAAATAATAATTTTCAAAAAAATCCCAAAATTACATCCTAAGATAATATAAATTTTATTTTTTTGAAAATAAATAATTTTAATAAAATAAAATTTTTCAATTTTATATAAATTAATTATAATATTTTCTCAATAAAAATAATTAATAACCCTTTTTAAAAAAGATGTATTTTTGAAGCATAAAATGATTTTACTGAAAATTGAGTATTATTGATAAATGAATTTAAATTATATAAAACTTTTTTAAAAATTCTACATAATGTGGTAGTGAATATTCATAACATAAATTCAATAACTAGGTTATAACAGTATACTGTATTACAGTTCATTTAGACTCGGGTTTGTGTGTATCACTAGCTAGCAAAGAAATTAATTTTATCTGAACATCAAAATATCTTAAAATCAAGGGATTTTACAATTTTTATTTTTAATTATTATTGATAACCATGGATATGATATATTATTTAGCTATTTAAAGTGTTATAAAAAACATATATAGCAATCAACTATATAACTTGATGGTGGAATTCAAATTATTCAAGATCGTGTTTTCATTTTGTTATCATTAGTTTGTGATCAATTTTATAGATCCTATATGTATTATTGACCCCATGAGTAAAAATATGGTGTAAAGGGGAATCTGATGTCGAGATATTTATTTTATGTGGTGTGTATATAGAGTAGTGGGTTGTTATGTCTATTTCTTCTTAGTGGAAATTATTATATCTATAATTATGATAGAAATGACTTCTAAGTGATATTTTTGTGATTTTATTGATATTCAAAAATAATGAACTCAACATGAACCTGTATTGGGCTGTGTTGTTGGTGGATAGATAGAATAAATGTGTTAGGGAATCCATGTTTTAACTAATGTGATTGTTTTCAATGCAACACCAACACCAATTTGTCAGTAAATTTAGACCCTCGAAAATTGTGCTCTAGGATGATTCCATGCATAATATATTTGATCCTATCAAGGAACCCCCTTAGAGGTTGGTGACTCTTGATTTGTATATAATTAACGGACTAATATAAATATAGTGGTACATCATAGTTCAGGAATCCTAGAAATTGGTTCTATCATGAAATTATTTTCTTATTCATTTCTATGATAATTTATTCCATAAGATATTATGGTTTGAATGGGAATAGGTGTTCAAGCATCTCATCGAGAGGAAGCTTTTAGTTATGGACTACGTAATAAAAAAATGACATTTTGGTCCCATTAAATTAATCCTTTCATCAATAGATTATTTCATAAACAACACCTGACTAAAAAGATCTGTGATATATTAAATTTACATGAAAATTATAATTATTAGTAGAGAAAAATATGATAATCTATTAAAATAATTACATTTTATTACTTTTCATTCATAAAATTTTAAAAATAAAAAATTTTAAAGAACCATTTAAAAAGTTAAAATCCCTTAAAATTTAAATTGATCATAGTTAAAAGTAAATTGTAATAGTTAATATTTATATTTAAAAACAAATATGTCATCATTAAATTATTTATAAATTTATATGAAATAATATTAAAGACACTTGAAGTTTAAAAATAACATTTTTTTATAAAATTAGATTTTCTTAATATATTATATTCTATCATAAAAGATAAATCTATAAATTATAGAATTTTATTATTGAAGAAATTAATTTAATTTTTGGACTAAAAATTTTAAAATTATATTTGGATGAATTGTGGTTCTTTTTCTAAAAAATAAATTTGAAGTGAATAGTGAACAAATCTAAATTTTTCTAAAACTTTATGTATTATGACACTAGCATAATACATAGAGAATTAATATATATTTAAAAAATTTGAACAAATAAATATATTTATAATTCTAAATAAATCTATTTGAAAACATTTTTTAATTTATATATCACACATTTAACATTTTGGAAACATCAGTAATTTTGACACTAAAAATAGTTTGATTTTGCTTATGTTAAAATTTATTTTTTATCACTAATAAAAATAAAATATAATAAAATGTATTTCATATTTTATATGAACATATTAAAATTATGTAATAGGTTCAATTTCATTTTTAAGAATAAAAATAACATTTCTACAACTAGAGTTAATTATTATGATAACAATAAAACTATTATTTTCAAATAATTATTTTATTAATATTGTTTAATTATTAATTAATAAATTAATCAAATATTAAAAAATAAATTAATATAATTTTTAAAAAATATAAAAATATATTATCAACAAGTTGAATTAGATTAACTGGGTATTAAATTAGGCTCAAATAGAATTTTTTTTAATCGGTCATATCACAATTTTTTTAGTAAAACATAAAATACTTCATTATAAACCAGTTACCAACGTAAAAAAATCGTAAAATAAAAAAACTGGAAAAATAATTACCACATGTTTTAAAATATGTTTTAGAGAATTAAATAATCAAATATATCCTCACACTCCATTTTTCATCACTTTTGGAACCATTGACTGTTTAATTATAAGATTCTTTTAATGGAAAATAATGTGTGCTCACAGAAATTCCATTTTATTCACTTCTAAAAGGGGATCACTTCCACCCTCTCAAAGGCACAAATACCCAAATAAATGTCCTTTAAATCAACCCAATTAATATATCCTTGAATTTATGTGAACTACCAGAATATCCTAATCACCATATGTTATAATAATCTATTAATTTCCATGGTGACTGTCAAGAGAAAGTTTAAAGTCCTAAAGTGAGTATTACCAAATCCTTATCCTTATTTTGATAATAATTACATTATAGAACTGTCCCAAATATTGTAATATAGTGGGATAATTATAATTATTACAATAAAATTCTATTATATTTTTGTAACAACATACATTTATTCCTTTAAATCAACTAATAAAAAAAGAACTTTGATCATGCATATGATCAAAATGTAGCCTCTACGAAGTGGTGTGCTTTGTTTTCCATAACCACAAAGCATGTATGAATTTATAATTTTATTTAAGTTAAAAAAATTACTTTTATTACAGTATTGATATTATATAAATATAATGTTGGACATTCTATAGGTGAAATTAAAAATTTATGTCCGTAGTAATCTAAACCACATAAAATGAACAAATTAAAGTGCCTTTCATTAGCTGAGTTCATTATATAAAAAACTATATAGTTAAATAAATTAATGCTAATAGAATAAAAAGGATATAAATTCCATTAATTATAGATATTATAAGGTTATTATGAAAAACCGTTTATTATGGTTATCATAGAAAAAGAGTTATATATAAATTGACAAAAAATATCAAATAACCAACATATATAAAAACTATATATTAAATAAAGATGAAAAATGAAAAATGGTTCTTATTAAATGAAATATTGATTAAAAATATTATTAATAATATACCTAATAAATTTAATTTTATTATTCATGAATTTAGGTGCATGCGCATATTGAATCAGGACCAAGGTAAGAGTTTCTTGCCTCAATTTTAATCCCTTGAGACATATTTGACATTATAAACCATTTTTTCTTTTGAAAGTAGTATATACTAAAAATTTAATATTTTTTTCTTTATTATCTTATAATTATTTATATTCATTTTTCAATTACATTTTTTCACTTATGTTCTTCTAACTCAAAAATTATTAATGTTATAAGGGTTGGGGATAACTAATTTTTCATCTGTTGAGTTGCAAGAAATCTTAAAAAAATCTTGGGTTCCATGTTTTATTCATTATAAGCAATGAATTATTTTTATCATATTTCATTATTAATTTATAGTGTTTTACAATTAGTTCTTATAACCTCATTATAAAATTATTCTTAACTCAAAAGTATATTACTTCATAAGAATCTTCTTGTCCTCAATTCTTATTTCTTGAGGCACACTTCATATTATTCTGAAATTTACTCTTATATAGTGAATATACTACATAATTGTTATATTATTGTCATGAATCGTCCCTCGTGCCCTGTGATGTGACTACCACAAGCCCGCCTTCAATAGGCCAGGTGCTGGCGACTAGCACCTGAAAGGAATATCCCTAAAACCGGGAAGGCATTGCCTTTATAGCCTGTAAAATCACACAACCAAAATAATAGTATGATACGAGAAAAAAGTAAAATATATAGTAAAAATTTAGTGTACAGTATGTAAAGGGGATAGAATACAAGCTCAACTGAAATGTTTATGTGAAATTGAAAACAACTCCTTTGAACACCCACCAAGGATCCTACCTGTGGGGTAGGTACAACTCTCGAACGGTCGACACTATGGTACCTCTCATCTAACAGTCATGCTCTGAGAATCATCTAGTCCTGGTACCCTTTTCCTCAATCAATGATATTTTTAGTCTGCACAAGTCACAATAAGGTGCCGGAAAAGCTCGTGTAGGTTGAGTATAAAAATAATCAGTAGTGTCTCTAAGACCCCCGAAGGTCGCTCAAAGTCCACAAAGGATAAACCACAAAGCATGAAAACAACAGTTAACCCTACTTTGGTATATTCCCATACATATACCTATGTTATGAAGTATATCCGTCTCATTCATGTGGAAACACATGGCCCACCTCATTATCCCAAAGAACAACTATTCCATAAATGAAAGAATACCATGAAGGTAACACCACGAAGGTAAGCACCACAAAACTGGCTCCACACAGAAGAATACCACACTGGTATCACCACGAAGGTAAGTACTACAAAGGTAATGCCACATAGAAGATTACCAAAATAGTAAGGGCTCAACTCACACTAATTATAACATATGTATAGATGTATAGATGACCAATTTTATTGCTAGATCATCTTACATCATCGAGAAGCTCTGTTGTTGACCCAAAGAAGATTAAAGATGACCCACACATGATCGATAAGTTCTGAAACACATAGGATCGCTGAGCTCTTCCCCACCCAAGATCTGAAGATGAACCACATGGGATCTGAAGACTCCTCAAGTACATCCAACCATAGAGTTCTCGCACAAAGCATGCTTGATTTTGGGAGGTTTTTCTCTTCACGCCATCGGTAGTTACTTAAACTACCATTAAGTCCCACAAAGAAGTATATGAATGGTTCGTCGCGTCATAAAGAACCCAACACGACAGGCGGCACCTTAATCGGACACCCAGTCTATATGTTATTAGTGTTTCCATTCTGAGGGCCCAAATGGATACTGGTTCAATCCAACCCAGCCATACTCCAACATTATCCAAAACTCAATTAGAGTGTACCAAAAGGACCATCTCGATCCAATGATTCTGTCATTGTAGAGTGTCTGTCAATCGGACTCCCAGTTCTCATGATAAGTCCATAAAGGCGTATCTGGGTATAGTGGGGCCCGAGTCTAGTCTGTCACAGTCGGATTGATGTGGATTGATCCGGCTTGGGCCATCCTGACTCGGTTTACATTAGCCCCACCCAGTCTGGGCCCGACTTATGAAGGGGGCGGCCTATCCCACTGCGGTGTGGCCCACTGGGTGCAGCCCCTTTTGGAACAACCCGCTAGGAACGGACCGCTGCGGTGCGCCCCACTTGGCAGGGTGTGGTCAGCTATGGCGCAGCTCGCCCAAGTCGCAACCAGGGGGGGAGGCACCTCACGGTATTCTGAACGGCCCAAGGGTCGTTAGGCCCCCATGAAAGCCTATGGGAAACGCCGGAGTGGGTCCTGATCAGTGTGTCACGGTTAGTCGGATTCATGGTCATTCCTCCTTCTTTTGGTGCAACAGCGCCGTTGTCCCCCTATGGAAAGTCGGGCACCGCCCGCCCTCCGGTCTCCGTCACGGCCAAGCGGTCTTGGTCTCCAGCTCTAGCAGCATGGGTGCATGCCGTCACTCCTCTACGCATTCTACCATCGTACCGTCTGCCACCATGCTCTGTCACGGCCGATGGGACGCGACCTTGTCTTCCGGCAGTGTGGACTTGCGCCGCCCTCCGTCCACGCGACCTGACGAGTACCGGCCGCTGGCTTCTTCTACGAGACATCGCAGCTTCGTTCCAAGCCAAAAAAATTTGATGTTCGCATATTCATGATCCTTGGGTTGAGATATCGGCATCCATATGCCGCACTCAATGAAACTTTATGTTTTAGCATGCTTAATTATTTTTCATCTAAGAACGCACGAAAACAAGTGACGATCAAATAGAAAAGGTTATGTTAAAAGAGTGGATTGATGGTCGTGTTTGTTTGGCCATTGTCATTGAGAATCAAGTATATGTGTAATCAATAAAATATATTTAATCATACTTATAATTAAACACCCTACCATGTTTGTTGGAGATGGCGTGAGGAAGGAGATAAAAATGTTAAATACATCGACATCTGTTGTTCTCACAACACACTCTTGATCCGAGATCGAGTGTCGTCCTCATCGGATGTTCATTCTTCATTAGAGTATATTTCACCAAATTCTCTCCCATATATTCTCCCCTTTCTAACAATCGCCAACCAAGAAGTGAGGAGACAATTAATTAAGTTCAATAATTAATTACATGATTGATTAAAAGTTGGAACATCAATTGGTGGATACCCAAGTGTTACCCCCCCCATTAAAGTAGGTGTTAGGGTGGTCCCCACCACCAAGAATTCAATTGGGAGGATTAAAATAAATAAATAAAATAAAAGTATAATTTTTTATTTTGTTATTATTTTTAACTCCCACATGAAATTCCAAAAACCTAACTTCCACTCTCGACCTACTGCGGTCAAGATGAAGGTCTCCTTAAGTGAATATCAACACTATGAGTTCAATGATTCCCTTATATTTAAATTCAAATAACTGATTCAAAAGTTAAAAAATCACGCTCGTGCGTTCACGGAATGTACCTAAAAACCAGTTCAGAAATTCATTCCGGGAAAACCGGACCTCAAAATCACGAGCCGTCCATCTTCCCAGACTTGTAATTTTCCATATAACTAAATAAAATTACATGGGAAAATCCAGGTCATTAAATTCTCTCTACCTCATGAATTTTCATCCACAAAAGTCACAACACAATCTAGGGAAACAAATGGGGGTACTGAGCAAAAATATGAGCCTCCCGCTACCATGTGCTCTCCTGGAAGTTCATGTGTTTCCAATGAATGTGAACCAGATTTATCAACAGCTCATGAAGGGCTCACCCTTATCAATCCTAAATTCCATGGGAACCTTCGAATGTGTCACCCCATCATCGATCTCTAGCTCACCCAATTCAATGATGTGAGAATGATCATGCACATACCTCCCCAGCTAGGATAAGTGAAAAACATATTGCACTCGGTGCAATTAAGGTGGAAGAGCTCATCGGTATGCAACCTCACCTACTCTACTGAGGACCAGAAAGGGTCTGATGAACCTTAGAGGTAACTTTCCACCCTGGCCAAATCATTGCAAACCCATCGATGTGAGACCCGTAGAGAGACATGGTCACCATCCTCGAACTCTAGAGGTCTCTGTCTCCTGTTAGCATATGACTTATGCCTACTCTGTGTAATATTTATCTACTCATAGATGATCTTCACCTTCATCATGGTAGTTCTTAACATCAATGGTCTCATGGGTGCTGACTCCCTTGGGTCAGTCCAGCATAGAGGAGATATGAAAGGTCGGTCGTACAACACCTCGAATGGTGCCATACCGATAGTGGAGTGATAACTGTTGTGGTATACAAACTCCACCATGGGAAATCGATCCTCCTACATATGGCTGAATTCAAGGATAGAAGTTCAAAATATTTCATAAAGCTTCTGAATGGTCTGCTCATTCTGACCATCCGTTTGAGGATAGAAGGCAGAGCTCAATCGTCGGTGAGTCCTGAATGCCTCATGTGCTCCCTACCATAGCCGGGAAGTAAAACTTTCATCAAGACCAGATATAATTGTCAAAGTCACTCCATGAATCCGCACAATCTCCAGCACATAGAGAAATCACATTCCCTCTACTGATCCCTTCTCACTGATAGGTAGGAAGTGGGCCGACTGGGTGAGTCTGTTAATGATCACCCAGATAGAATCATGTCCCCTAAACGTGCGTGGAAGTCCTTCCACGAAGACCATGGAAATTCCATCCCACTTCCACTTTGGCACCCCTAGTGGATGAACTAAGCTAGCTATATCATTATGCTCTGCCTTTACTTTTTAACAAGTGAGGCACTGAGAGACAAACTCTACTACTACTTTATTCATTCCCGGACACCAGTGCAGATGCCAGAGGTCATGGAACATCATCGCCACTCCTAGATGTACCGATAGAGGGGACATATGGAACTCCCTCAGTACTTCCTCCCATAGCACCACCTGTACCATAGTACTCCCTCTGAAGTGGATGAAATGCTACCCACATTCAGAAAATCCATCAGGTTCTTGTCCTGTGGATATATGAGCACATCGATCCTCACAGTCAGGGTCCCCTAGATGTTCCTCTATAACTCGCTGATAGAGTGGGGGAGTGATTGTCAGAGACTGTAGAAAAGTTTCTCCATCTCAATCTATGTAGGATATCCAAAAAGTGGCTAACTTCTCTGTTACCTCACTATGAAACGGTATACTAGATCTCCTGCTTAGTGCATCTTCTACTATGTTCCCCTTCCCAAGAGTATATACTATCTCGAATTTAAAGTCCTAGAGGAATTCATGAAAAATACTCTATCTCAGGTTCATGTCCTTCTATGAAAAGATATACTTGAGACTCTTATGACCAGAGTAGACTGTAAAATGTTCAACCATAAAATAATTTCGCCACATCTTCAAGGCGAAGACCACTAATGCTAACTCGAGGTCATGGGTATCACAGTTTTGCTCATCCTATCTTAGTTGTCAAGAACAATATGTGATCACTACTTGCTCCTGAATCAAGACACATCCATGCCCAGTCCATGATGAGTCACAGTAGACTACGTACCCAATGCCCTCCTCTGATAACCTCAAGATGGGGGTACTTGTCAGTATCTTTCTCAGCTCTTGGAAACTCCCATGGAATCTCTCCGACCGCACGAAGGGTTTACCTTTACTTTTCAACACTGATAAGGGTGCATAAAATCTATAAATTTCAAGAAAAAACCTCTGGTATTAACCAACCAAACCTAGGAAACTTCGCACCTCCATCACCCTCCTGGGTGGCTTCCAAGCACGCATAGCCTCAATCATCTCTGGATCCACTACAACTATATCCACTGAGATAATGTGTTGCAAAAAATGTACCTCTCAGATCCAGAACTGGAACTTCGATAGATTACCATTTATCTAGTGCTCTCATAGTGTGTCATGAAATATATGTAGATTATAGGCATGCTCCTCCTTCATAGCTGAGTAAATTAGGATGTCTTCGACAATGAATACCACAAAGCAATTGAGGTATGGAAGGAAGATTTTGTTCATGAGTCCCATGAACACTGTCGGCATGTTGGTTACACCAAATAGCATAATGAATAACTCATAATGTAAATACTGACATTTGAAGGCCCTCTTCTGTATATCCTCGTCTCGTACCCTGAGCTGGTGATAGCCTGATATGAGGTCTATCTTCCAAAACCATTGTTCTCCCTTCAACTGATCAAAGAGATTGTCAATCCTCAGGAGTGGATACTAGTTATTTATAGTCACCTAGTTTATGTGATGATAGAACACACAGAGTCTGAAACTCCCATCCTCCTTCTTAGAGAACAAAATTAGGGGTGCCCAAGGAGAAACACTGGGCCTAATGAACCCCTTTCTCTACATATCCTCCAGCTATACTCGTAGCTCTCAAGGCTCAGCGAGAGCCATATGATATGCTAGTGTAGATATCAGTGTTTCCCAGGGTACAAGTCATTATAAAAGCCCACCTATCTGTGAGGAGTTAGATCCAGAACATCGTCAGGGAAAACATCAGCACACTGGCCACCACTACAGGATATCTCAGACTGTCAACATCAACGACTCTGAGGGTAAGGCTAGCCATTTGATTTGTGATCAGCTACACCCTCCTCTGGATAACTCCATCCTGTGATGAAAATGTTCCCTTCTCACAGGAAAAAGAAAAACTTGGTCCCATCCTCGTAGACACACTGCACTTTGTGCCTAATACAGTCGATCTGAGCATGGAATGTAGATAACTAATCCATACCCAAGATGATTATGTAAGTCCTCGATGCCACTACTAGAAGATCCCAGCTGAAGCTCTCACCTCCTATAGTAATCCCACATTGCTGGAACCAGTGTTTAATCATAAAATCTGCTCCCGTAGGAGTCTCTAGCTGTGAGGATCGAGCCAACAGCTCTACTGGAATTTCTGAGCTCCGAACGAGGGTGGTGGTAAAAAATGAGTGACTGGAACCTGGGTAAATAAGTAATGTATCTTGGGTGGAGTTGACTCAGATCGAATCTCATATCATCTTTGGAGCATCATGTTTGTAGGCCTTAGCTTCTTGGAGCTATGCTCGTCCCTTTCCACCTAATTCATGTGGTCGGGGTGGACCACCTGGAGGTGGTGGTGGTAGAACCTCAAATCACCTCCCACCACCTGCTGCACGACCAGCTCCTCTACCACAACAGCCTCCTGCTTGCGGTACTCCATGATTGAATCTTCACCTCTGCCTAGGCGGTCCTTAGACCATCTTTTGGTCATCCGTACGGCGGGTCAAGTAGTTTTGAGCCATATGACCCGACCCACCGCACGAGTAACACTGTCTGCTTCTTGCCCCCTTCTCTGTCTCGAGATCCCTACACAACCAACCCTATATCATGTAGTTGTCCACATGTAGGTCTGATCCTCTTAGACCTCTATGTCATCGGTCTACTGCCAGCTGCAGATGACTCTGCTACATGATGTCTGGTGGTGGGTCTTGCTGTCGGTTACTGCTCAGCAAGGAAACACTCCACTAAGAGTGCTCGTTTTAACACACCCTCCTACGTCAGGATGCTAATAGAAATCATAGAAGGTATAATTTCCCATAATAGTCCATGTTTGATGATCTATGACCTAAATAAAGGGTCCCAAACCATGTCATTGGAGTAGCATGAGAGGTCGGTGAACCTCACTGAATACTGAGCCCCGATCATGCTACCATGCTACAAGTGAAGAAACTACTATATATGCACTGAGCATAAAGTCACTGGGATGAACTCTGCCCTGAAAAGGCTCTCGAAGTCTGCCCAGATGAGAGTGACCTCATCATGAACCTAGAGCATAAAGCTCCACTATCTTCCCGCTACTTCCTAAAGAAGACTGGCGGTAAAAATCACTATGAGATCAGCTAGTGTCCCTAACAGTCAAAAAACTCTAATCGTGACCTCTAGCTAGTCCTTAGCCACCTGTGGATCAATCTCTCATCGGATCCTCAGTGGCCTCTGGCTCTGAAACTCATGCAACGTGCTCAAGAGGCGTCTATCCTCTACTACTAGGGGTGGTGGCATCAGCTGCCCAATGGGTAGTGGTGCTGCTACACCACCTGATGGTATAGTTGCCTTAAGGCGGAGCAACACTGAAGCTTCATCGCTCAGTGGGATGTCATCACGTACTCTAACAGGAACCATGACTGGCTGTCTGCATGGAGGCACCCTGAAAAGAAACACGTGCAACATAGTCAATAAGTTATACCTACTAAGCTAAATCAAAGTGACCACATATAAAACTTTTCCAAGCACAGACACATAATCAGATTTTTCATGCACTGAGTCAGAAATCAGATGCCAGGGTCTTGATGTATGGATATGTCGACTGCCGCACCAAAATTGGATTCCCCAAACTGAAAACCACACTCATCACACTTGACACTATTTGCACACAGAAAAGATCAGAGTCCTTGTAACACCCTGAGATTTTATGAAAAATATTCTTTTAATTTCATTGATATCTTGTATTGTACGCTACAACAAAATTATTGTGTGCTATACGCAACACTTTATTAGCTTGTATTAAACGCAAACACTATTCTTGGCTTGTGTTGCATGCAAGAGCAACCTTTCTCAATACCGTGTGTTGTACGCAATACTGAGTTTCACTAAACAATGATATATTATTATAGTATTGTTATAAACTAACCGTTATGAATATTAGTAATTACATTTGGAATTTTATGAAATTATAATTCATCTTACATATTTTATAGAACATGGTATGAGAACAAAATAATTTTTTCGTCTAAAATAAGTATTTTAAAAAAAATACAGTTTTGTCACCTTTTGATGGTGCACCCACTTTAAATCAAGTTTTTGACATGTTTATAAGTTAAATTTGGAAAAATAATATTCTTTTGTGGAATATGGATATACATATTTACTTTAAATAAATTTTTGATATTTTTCAGATAAGTTTCTTATTTTGATGAATAGTAAAACTATGCAAAATTTAAAATAAAAACAACTTTTTTCATCAAGATAATTTATATGGGTAAATTATAATATTGAATGGGTTTAAAGTATAAATAGAATATATTTTTACCATTTAATATATTTTATGTCATTAGCATTAATTTAACATTGAATTCATAGGTTAAATTATTTCAATCTTTTGCAATGTTTTAATCAAAAACCCATTTTTTTGACAACAGGAGTATTTTTAAATTAAATACTGCCACTTCTATGTGTTGAATTTGAAAAAACAGATTAAATATTTGGAATCAGTAGGTCCAAATTATGTTAATAGGATAATTTTTATTTTTAGGCATTATGAATAGAAAACACAATAAATTTTATTTACTCTAGTTAAAGGTAAATCGTGTAATTAATAGTAAAAATAAGATTATAAAATTAATCTAACACCTTCCAAAATTCTATTGGATGACTAATAGTTGACCCATTTCACCTAAGGGTCAGAATAGATTCATATCATGGACTTTTAACCAGGAGAAGGATGTTATTATTATTAAAACCAAAGAAAGTGACAACATTCACTCTCTTATATCTTATAAGTGTAATAATTTTAATTTAGTGATAAACATCATAAAACATTAAACATAAATAGTAAATAGAAATATAATAATATTATCTACATCATGTGAATATATTTTGAATTTTTAGTTATTAAATAATTGTCATTAATGGTGACACAATAGTGATGCATAAATAGTTTATTTATGGAAGAAATCAGTAATACAAATTTTATTAAAATAATAGTGACCATAAAAGGCACAAACACCTGACCAAAACTCATTTATCGTGTCCATGTAAACCAGAAGCATTCAATGGTAGAATATTCGACGATTTGGAGCCTTATAAAAGAAACAATGACACTTATATTATTTTATTTTAAATGATGTCAAAGTTGTCACCTTGATAATTAAATAAATATAACAATTTAATGATGCTATTTTAAGATGATAAATTCACATAAAAGTATTTTTATGGAATATATTAGATTTATCTACATCATTTTCTTATATTTTTTATTTTTATGCAACTAATATGTATATTAAATTATTATACAAAAATTATGTAGTAATTGTTTTATTAAGAGAAATATCAAATAAATGGTTTTATAAATATTAAAATAAATATTATATGAAATAATTAATGTTCTCCACAAATTTTATAAATGAATATGACATTTAGGAATCTATTTATCATTTTTTTCGAATATATCCTCTGTGTGGATTTTATTTAAATTCAAATAAATTAAAAGTGTCAAACACTATTGTTATTTTATAAAAATAACATATTATTAAAATGTTTAAAAATCACAAAAATATTTAAAAATTATAAATTGAAATTTATATTATCCAAAATGTCATAAATTACACAATTATAGATAATTAATAAAACATAAGTAATATATTATAACAATTTTAAATTTAGAATATTATTACCACAAATAATATTAAACAGATTAAATAAGGATAAATCATGTTGATAAGGTTTAAAATAAATTTTCAACATCTCTAAATTTTATTTGTTGATGATATTACAACCCTATCTCATATAAGCTTCGGATATGAGTCATTTTGGACATTTTTATGTGGGGTTTGAATTTATATTAAATTAATATTTTTGAGGTTTTTATAGGTTCCCCTCTCCTCCCTTATAAAATGGCACCAACTCAACTTCACACAAATTTGAGCCTTCTTTCTCATAAAACCCCTGCCCATTTCACTTCTCCAATTCCATAGAAACCTACTAGAAGTCCTGGTCTTCTTCAAAGACCATCATTACTTTCCTAAGAGGTTTTTGAGAGGAGGCGCGTCTAAGAAGAGGTAATCTCTTCTACCGATTCTTTCAAGTTTCTTTATTCTTCTACTTCCTCTTATTTAGTTGCTTCATTATAAAGTAACAACATAATTATAACTAATATACTGATATGTTATTATAAATATGATACAACCCCATTTCACCTTCTATCCATCCTATGGAAAACAAAATCACTGCACGTGCGTAAGTACGAAATATCGTCCTCACACCATGGTGTAATCTGTTTTTCCACCACCACATTACTTGGATGGGTATAACGGTGTATATAATAACTATATATGGTTATTATTACATCATAATTATTTTGAGATATTATATCATCTAGTCCAATTCCATTCAATAGTTATGGGAACGATATCGTCACTCGTGCGTACGTACGGATTACCGTGTCGACGACTCGATGAGAATCATTCTTCATGTTAACCATTCATGAATGATTATAAAGTATATATATAATAAAAAATGATGAAATTTATGACATAATAATGCTACTGTATATATATATATATATGTGTGTACTCTACTTGCTTCCATTCAATTCAATAAGGAAATGAAAATAGTGTTCATGCATACGTACGGTCTACCGTCTCCATGAACTATGTATTTCATTTAATTTATCTATATATTATATATATATATACATAATATATATGATATATAAATCATGTATGAAATTATGGAAGTATGTAAATCAGGATATAAGTAATAATAATATCAAAAACAACAAGTCCAAACACGTACGACAAATGTAACGATTTTACCCAAAACGCTGCTATAACATGAAATTGACAAAAGAACGGGTAATATAAAGTCATAAGTGAATCATATATGATATCATAAATATTATTATGGTTATGTTAGAAGTTAATAATAGGTTTAAACCCACTATACAATAGTTTTGGACATGTATGGAAGAAATTGGACCTAAGTAAGGGATAATTTTGCAATCTCATTTTTATCTGAGATTGTTTATACCTAAGTATTTACTGGGGTTATAATTTTCATCCATGCCCATAAAAATGTTTTAAATAATGTGTTTAATATTCATCCATGTATGTTTAAAGACATTTTTACCCCTCTTTTATTTTTACATTGTGTTATGAATGAAATATTTCTTTTGATTAGCATACGAGGAACTTTTTGACTTTTCTGGAAAAAGTACGAGGAGAATGTTTTTTTTAATTTATATGGAATGAATGTATTTTTATGGTTTCATAATGCCTTATTTCCATGAACCATCCTATGAAATATTTCATGATTATTTTCAACAAAAATTTATCTCTTTTAAAATTTTATGTCATTTTGAGAAAAGAGAATGATTTTGAAGAAGAAAGGATATTTTCCTCAAAAATTCATTTAATGTTTATATTCAAAACTATTTTCTATCTAATATTACATTATTTAACATGGTTATGTTTCAAGTATAATGTTCCGATTATTTACATGGATTTATTTGGTTTATGATGAAATGATATCCATTGTTTTATATGGATTATGTTATGAGGGGATGATGTTTATGAAACCCATTTTATTCATTAAGGTTAGGATGAATGATTTATGTTTATTTTGTGGCACATGAAAGAATGATTTCATTATGAGATAGGTGGGACCTATATCTCCCTCCAATACATTGGGTAACTATTTATATCTCATGAGACAGACAAGGCTGGAACAACAGGTGAATCCGATTCAGTAATACAGGGCTGGAACGACAAGTAAACCCAGTTCAGTAATGTAATTTGTCCACTGTGATGGTTTTGGCAGCAATTTCATGGCTACTATGCAAATCATAATTTTTTTAATGGATGCCACAATTACATGTTTTATTCCCATGATATTTTATCATGATTAATTTTCCTTTATGATCTCTGCCTTACGTACTTCCAAGATTTATTTCACCAATCAAGATTTTGATGTTTAAACATTATGTTCAGGTTTTAAGATCAAATGTATATGGTTTGTTTTATTTTCTCTATGCTTACCCTTTCTGAGAATTTAAGATCACCCTTTATATGATTTCTTTTCCATGGGATATAAACAATTGTTTTAGGTAAAAAAACAAAAGTGGAATATCTTTATGGGAGATGTTGAAGATCTTTCACCATGATTAGAAGATTATGTTCCGAGTTTCCAAAGAAACTAAACAATTACGGTCCTTGAGTGTTGGTTTATGTTATGTGTTAAGTATTCCGAAAAAGTAATATAATGTCCATGTACATCATGTTCGGGTCTTTACAGTTGGTATCAGAGGAAAGCTTTAGTTAACCTTTGGAGACTATGATGCAAAAACTTTAGTGAGATCCCTTGAGATATTTCTAAGGTATGTCTAGGGATTTCTCTAAGGTTAAGTATAATTATATGTTATAGTCCTAGAATTACAGTAGTGATATTAGAATTAAACGTAAGATGTTAGATATTGAAGGTATTCCCCCTTTATTATGTTTTTTCCAAGTATGATTCTTTCCTCTCACACTATTCTTTTTGGGTTTTAGAAAATGGATGGAAATTATAAGATTCATGATAATGCATATTATGATGGACAAAGTAATGATATTCTTCATGAGAGACCAAATGAAATTGGATTTTTAAGTCCAAACATCATTAATATTAATAATTAGCAATCTTATAATATGATCAATAATCTTAACATTGGTAAGTTTCCTGACTCAGCTAATAAGAGAAAGATGGAATTTCATGATGATCATAGAGGAACGGAAGTTCAATTCCCCCATGTAAATCAAGTGGGAGGAGGAATCAAGGAGAATGTTTCAAAGGAACTGGAAGATGTTTTGGGTGTGGAAAAGGAGAACACAAATCCGGTAATTGCAAAGTAAAAGGTTATGTTAAAACCATGGACATGGATAATGGTATTTCTATGACATCAAGAATGGTTAAATGTTTTAATCATGGAATGTACGTGCATTATGAAAACCAATTATATAAGGGAAAATCTCAAGAATAGAATCAGCATGGTCATATGAATAATATTTATGTTGATGATGATTAAGAGACTACAAATGATATATGAGATAAAAGAAGTGTTGATGAATAAAATGATGAAGCTCGGTCAATGGTTTATGAAGGCAGTGGAATGATTTATGTTTTTCAAGAGTTATGTTGTATAGGTAATGGAACTATGGAATAAAGAAACATCTAAGGATTTTTACACTTTTTTTTCCTAAAGTATTTGTAATTATATGTTAAACGGTACTAGTAACCATGAAAGGTTATTCATATATTTTTGGAAAGTAGATGATATGTTCCTAATGAAGGGATAATGAGATAATGAGATGTTTGATAGTATTAATGAGCTCATGACTGATATAAGAACAAAGTGATATAATGGTTTGAGTATATAGAAATTTTGGGATTTTGGTATAACTTTCGATAGCATTAATGTTTTCACTAAGGTTCTATGGTAACACATGTTTCAAGAGAATACATGATTAAAGAATTCACTTGTTTAGAACTTGACCAACAATATAAAACTTATGAAATACAGAGGATAAATGATGGTATTCCTATGCTTGGTAGATGACCTCTCTATTTATCATTTTCTTTATACTATGAGATTGGACAGAAGTGTTTTGGATAAACCTAAAAAATGGAATGGATTATGTTGTACATCATATAGTTTTGTTTAAGGCTAGAAAATTTTTCAATATTATTTCTGGAATTTTATAATAATATACTTTTAGAAAAAGAACAACCCATAGGATGTGCGACAACACGTCTCGTCGGACAAGGTTGCGGGAATCGAACCCACAACCGAAGTGCGGGAGACCTTTATTGCCAACCACTGGCCTACAAGAAGTCCATCGTTAGTATAAACTAGTTTTATTTTATTAATCGGGAATATAGATGAAGTATAAGTCCATTTTTGGAACTGTATTCGATTAATCTCACCATAGATGGACTTATGTATATTTAATAAATTTTGATAAATTTTTGTTTGAGATAGATGGAATGACCTATCATTCTATCACATGTTCCGCTAACACTTCATTGAAGACAAATTCAACTTCATTTCTTTATGATATGAAGTGGAATTTTTTCAAGGCATGAACAATAGTGAGATTGTACCAACATTTAGTAACTATTTCTTTTAATTCAAAAATTCATCAATATTCGAGAAATGATCTTAAAAACCAAAAAAATGTTGTCCTATTGCCCTCATATCGGATGAATAAGATGGTACCTTAGATCAACACAAATTTATGGCTTTGTGATTGTTGGATTTTTCATAGCCATGTTCTCTACCACTCTCTATCATAACTTGATTATTAGATTTCTCTTTCATATCCATATTTTCACCTATGTTCGCCTATGTGGAAACACAGTGATTAGTTAATTTGGGTAACCGTTACGTTTCGTAATTTATTTTTTAAAGTTATGTTTTGTTATTCCTTTTTACAATGTGGGTTTCTATTGAAGAATCTTTCAAGTAGTAAACCATTTATAACCCTGACGAATTTCAAGGGTGAAATTCGTTTTAAGGGGGGTAGAATGTAACACCCCGAGATTTTATGAAAAATATTATTTTAATTTTATTAATGTCTTGTGTTGTATGATACACCATAATTATCATGTCCTATACGCAACACCGTATTATCTTGAAATATACACAAACACTATTCTTGGCTTGTGTGACATGCAAGATCAACCTTCCACAATAGCGTGTATTGTACACAATACTGAGTTTCACTGAACAATGATATATTATTATATTATTATTATGAACTAGCTGTTATGAATAGTAGTAAGTACATTTTAAATTTTCTAACATTATAATTCATGTTACAAATTTTATAGAACATGGTATGAGAACAAAATAATTTTTTTCGGCTAAAATAAGTATTTTTAAAAAAATGATGTTTTGTCACCTTTTGATGGCGCACCCAGTTTAAACCTAGTTTTTGACATGTTTATAAGTTCAATTTGAAAAAATAAAATTCTTTTTTGATATCAGGTTATAAAAATTTACTTTAAATAAATTTTTGATATTTTCTGATAATTTTCTTATTTTGATGAATAGTAAAAATACGCAAACTTTTAAATAAAAAAAACTTTTTTCATCAAGATAATATCTATAGTTAAATAATAATATTGGATGGTTTTTATGTATAAATAGAATATATATTTTCCATTTAATTTAATGTTTGTCATTATCATTAATTTTACATTGAATTCTGAGGCTAAATCATTTCAATCTTTTGCAATGTTTTAAACAAAAACCTGTTTTTTTGACAACGGGATTTATTTTAAATTAAATACTGCAACTTCTGTGTTTTGAAATTCAAAAAATGGATTCCATATTTGGAATCAGTAGGTTCATATTATGTTAATATGATATTTTTTATTTTTAGGCATTATAAATAGTAACTACGGTAAATTTTATTTACTATAATTAAAGGTAAACAAGGAAATTAAGAGTAAAAATAAGATTATGAACTTAACCTAACACATACCAAAATTATATTATATTAATACAAGTCGGCCCATATCACCTAAGGGTCAGAATAGATTGATATCATGGACTTTTAACCATGAAAAGGATGTAATTATTATTAAAACCAAAGAAAGTGACAACATGTCACTCTCTTATATCTTATAAGTGTAATAATTTTAATTTATTGATAAACTTAATAAACCTTCGAACATAAATAGTCACCAAAAAGGTTATAAAATTATGTACGTCATGTGAATTTATTTAGAATTTTTATGTATTAAAAAATTATCATTAATGGTGACACAATTGTGATGGAGAAATTGTTTATTTATTGAAAAATCAATAATACAATTTTTATTAAACTAATAGTTACCATAAAAGGCACAAAAACCTGACCAAAACTCATTTTTCGTGTACATGTAATCAACAATCATACAATGGTAGAATCTCGGACCATTTTGAGCCTTATAAAAGCGATTATGACACTTATATTATTTTATTTTAAATGATGTCAAAGTTGTCACCTTCATAATTTAATAAATATAACAATATAAATGTTGAGAATTTAAGATGATAAATTCAATCTAAAGTATTTTTTATGGAATATATCAGATTTTTGTACATCATATTAATTTATTTTAAATTTTTATGAAACTAATAAGTATATTTAATGATTATACAAAAATGATGTAGTAGTTGTTTTATTAAGAGAAATATCAAATAAATGGTTTTATAAATATTAAAATAAATATTATATGAACTAATTAATGTTCTAAAAAAATTTCTATATGAATACGATATGTTAGGAATCTATTAAGCATTTTTTTCGAATATATCCTCTGTGTGGATTTTATTTAAATTCAAATTAATGAATAGGGTCAAAATTAACACTATTGTAATTTTATAAAAATAACATATTAATAAATTGTTTAAAAATCACAAAAATATTTAAAAATTATTAACTAAAATTTATATCGTCTGAAATGTCATAAAGTACCCAATTATTGATAATTCACAAGACATATGTAATTATTTATAACAATTTAAAATTTAGAATATTATCACCACAAAAAAATTAAATAGATTAAATAAGGATAAATCATGTTGATAAGGTTTAAAATGAATTTACAACATGTCTAAATTTTATATGTTGATGATATTACAACCCTATATCATCTAGTCTTATGATTTGATTCATTTTGGATGTTTTTACTCGGGTTTTGAGTTTATATTAAATTAATATTTTTTAGGTTTCCAAAGGTTCCCCTCTCCTCCTTAATAAAAGGGAACCTCCTCCCTCTCCCCTACACACAAATTTGATCATTCACGCTCAGCCAACCCCTTCCCATTCCACTTATACACTTCCATAGAAACCTACAATAGGTCTTGGTCCTCTTCAAATACCAAATTTAGTGCCCTTAGAGGAGTTTTAGAGGAGGCGCATCGAAGAAGTTGCAATCTCTTCTATTGATTCTTTCAAGTTTCTTTATTCTTCTACTAACTCTTCTTTAGTTGTTTCATTATAAAGTAATAAAATCAGTATAACTAATATACTGATATGTTATTATAAATATGAAACAACCCCATTTCACTTTCTATCCATCCTACAGAAAAAGAAATCATCGCGTGTGCATACGTACAGAATATCGTCTCCATGTCGTGGTGTAATATGTTTTTCCACCACCACCTTACCTGGATAGGTATAAGGGTGTAATGAATAAATATATAGGGTTATTATAACATTATACGGATTCTGATATATTATATCATCCACTCCAATTCCATTCAATAGTTATGGGAACGATATCGTCGCTTGTGCGTACGTAGGGATTACCGTCTCCACGACGCGATGAGATTCATTCTCCATGTTTACCATTCCAGAATGATTATAAAGTATATATATAATAAAAAATGATGAAATTTATGACATAATAATTCTATGGATATATATATATATATATGTACTCAACTTACTTCCATTCAATTCAATAAATAAATGAAAACAACATTCATGCGTATGTACGGTCTACCATCTCCATGAATGGTGTATTTCATTTAATTTATCTATCTATTATATATATATATAAGGAATATATATTATATATAAATCATGTTTTACATTCTGTATGTATGTAAATCATGATATAAGTAATAATAATATCAAGAACAACAATCCAAACATGTACGATAAATGAAACGATTCTACCCAAAATGCTGCTTAACATGGAATTGACAATAGAATCGGTAATATGAAGTCATAAGTTAATCATATATGATATCATAAATATTATTATGGTTCTGTTACTAGTTAATAATATATTTAAACCCACTATACAATAGTTTCTGACACATATAGAATAAATTTGACCTAAGGTAAGGGATAATTTTTCAATCTAATTTTTCTCTGAGAATGTTTATACGTAATTATTTTCTGGGGTTATATTTTTCATCCATGTCTATAAAAATGTTATTTATAAAGTGTTTAATATTATTCCATGTATTTTTAATGTCATGTTTACCCCTCTTTGACTTTTATATTGTGTTATGAAAGGAATCTTTCTTTTGTTTACCATACGATGAATTTTTTGACTTTTCCAGCAAGAGTATGAGGAGAATGTTTTTTTAACTAATACGGCATGAATAGATTTTTACAGTTTCTTAATGCCTTATTTTAATGAAGCTTCCTATGCAAGATTTCATGATTATTTTCAAGAAAAATTCATCTCTTTTAAAAGTTTATGTCATTTTGAGAAAATAAAATGATTTTGAAGAAGAAAGGATATTTTCCTCAAGAATTCATTTCAAGTGTTTATTCAAAACTATTTTCTATCTAAGATTACATTCTTTAATATGGTTATATTTCAAGTATAATGTTCCTATTATTTAAATGGTTTGATTTTTTTCTGATGAAATGATATCAACTCTTTAATATGGATTATGTAATGATGGGATGATGTTTATGAAACCCATTTTATTCATTGGGTTAGGATGAATGATTTATGTTTATTTTGTGGTAGACGAAATAATGATTTTATTATGAGATGAGTGGGACCTATATCTCCCTCCAATTCATTGGGAAAAGATTTATATCTTGTGATATTGACACGGCTAGAATGGAATGTGAATTTGGTTCAGTAATAAAGGGCTGAAACGACAAGTAAACACGGTTCAGTAATGGACTTTGTCCACTATGTTTGTCTTGGCAGCAATACCTTGGCTACCATGGAAATCATGACATGTGCTTAATGGATTACACCATTACATGTTTTATACCCATGCTATTTTTTCATGATTAATGTTCCTTTATGATCTATGCCTTACGTGCTGCCATGATTTTTTTCACCACTCAAGATTTTGATGTTTATACATTATGTTCATGTTTTTCAGTTCAAATGTATATAGTTTTTTTATTTTCTCCATGCTTACTCTTACTAAGTATTTGAGCTCACCCGTTATATTTTTATTTTCCACATGATATAAAGAAAGGTTTTAGGTAAGAAAACAAAAGGGGAAGATCTTTATGGGATATGTTGAAGATCATTCACCATGATTAGAAGATTATGTTATGAGTTTCCAAAGACACTAAACTATTACGGTCCTTGAGTGTTGGTTTTTATTATGTATTAAGTATTCCTCAAAAGTAATGTAATGTCCATGTATGTCATTTTTTGGTCTCTACAGTCCTAGTTATTTAGTAGAACTGAACTACTTTGATACTAATTTGTCCTGACCCGCCCCCCAGGGCCCGTGTCATGACTACCCCATGCATACCTTCCATAGGACAGGGGCTGGTGAGTAGCACTGTAAAGGCATATCCCAAAAACCAGGAAGGTATTGCCTTTATAACCTGTAAACTCACACAACCATGTTCACAACAAGATAGAAGAACTATGTAAAATATATAGTGAAAAGAGTGTGTACATTAAGTAAAGGGTTCGGACTACAAGCAAAATTAAAAAGTAGAAGTAAAATTGAAAACAGCTCATGTGAACACCCGCCAAGGATCCTACCTATTGGGTAGGTACATCTATCAAACAATCAACCCCGCGGTATGTCTCGTCTAATGGTCCACCTCCGAGCAGCCTCCAGTCCATGTACCATCATCCTTAGTCAACGATGTCTGTTGTCTGCACAAGACATAATAATGTGCGGGCATAACCAGTGCAGGGTTGAGTATAACAATACTCAATAGGGTCCACAAGACCCCCAAAGGTCTCTCAAAATCCACAAAGGATAGACCACAAAATAAGAAAACAATTGTTAACCCTACATAGTTATATTCCCATATATATACCGAAGTTATCAAGTATACCCATCTCATTCAAGACGAAACACAATGCCTAACTCATTATCCCAAAGCACAATTGTTCCACAAAGGAAATAATACCATGAATGTAACAACACAATGGTAAGCACCATAAAGGTAACACCACACAGAATAATACCACATAGGTATCACCATGAAGGTAATTAACACAAAGTTAACACCACACCGAAGATTACCACAAAGTTAAGGGCTCAGCTCACACTAGTAATAACTTAAGTACGGAAGTATAGATGATTAGTTGTATTGCTAGATCATCTTACTTCGTCAAGAATCTCTGCTGTTGACCCACAAAGGATTGAAGATAAACCACACAGGGTCTAAAGATAACCCACATAGGATTTTGAGATTACCCACACTAGATCGGTATGCGCTAACCCACACAGTATCACTGAGCGCTGACCCACACAGGATCTAAAGATGACCCACATAGGATCTAAAGACTCTTTATGTACAGTCAGACATAGGGTTCCCACACTAAGCATGCAAAATTCCAGGAGGTTCCACCCATCAATCCATAATTTAATACTTAAACATCAAAAAAATCTCATTAAGAAGTATCCCAAAGTCCTCTCATGTCACAAAGATCCCAATGCGACAGACAGTGTGTCAATTGGACGCTCAGTCTGTAAGTTATCAGTGTTTTCTTTCCGAGGGCCCGATTGGATTCAGGATTGATCCAACCCAAACATACTCTATCATTATTCAAAACTCAATTGAATTATACCAAAAGGACCTTCTCGATCCATGGATTATGATGCTACTAATGGTTCATCAATCAGGTTCCCGGTTCCCAAGATATGGCAAAAAAGGCGTATCTGGGTTAAGATAGGCCCGGGGCTGGTCCGACACTATCTGACCCTGCCTGGGCCAACAAGACCCTGTTCGGGTCGATCGGACCTAGTTCGCATCTGGACCAGATGGGCCCGGACCTGGTGGGCCCAGCCCACTAGGCCGCGGTCTGTCCTGATCCGTGAAGGGGGAGCCCTTTGCGGTGCGTCCCGCTGTAGTGCGACCCACTCGGCTGGGTGTGGTCCATCATTGAGGGGCCTACCCTAGATGCATCTTGGTGGGATGGGGGGGGGGGTGCCCCCTAGTATTCTGAATGGCCCAAGGCCCGTTCGTTCACCCTGATGGCACGTGGGAGCCGCCAAAGCGGGTCTTACTCTCTGCGTCACGGCCAGCCAGATTCCAGGCCAGTCCTTCTTCCAGCGGCGCAACGACACCGTAGTCCACCTACGGCCGACCAAGAGCCGGCTGCCCTCCGGTATTCACCAAAGTCTCCAAACCCGGTGGCGTGGATGCGCGTCGCAGCTCCGCCATGTGGCTGCCCGGCGTGCCAACTGCCACCCTACTCCTTCACGACCAATGGGCCACGACGTCCTATTCCGGCAGCGCAGATGCATGCTGACCTCCTTCCATGCGTTCGGCTGGCTGTCAGATACCGCCTTCTTCCGTGAGCCATCTTAGCTTCATTCCAAGCCCAAAAATTATAATGATCACATATTCATGATCCTTTGATCGAGAACTCTGTGTCCATATATTGTGCTTAGTGAAACTTTTTGTTTTTAGCACACTTAATTATTTTTCATCGAAGAACACACGAAGAACGCGTGAAGAACAAATAGAAAAGTTAATGGTAAAAGTACAGATTGATGGTCTTATTTTATTGTCCATTGTTGTTGAGAATCAAGTATATTTAGAATCAAAAAAATTTATTTAATCATACATCAAATTAAATCCCCTACCATGTTCATTGGAAATGATGTGAGGAAGGAGATGAAAACATTGAAGATGTCGACATCAATTGTTCCCTCAACACGCTCCAAATCCAAGATCGAGCATCATCCTAGTCAGAGGTTCATTCTTTGTTGGAGGATATTTCTCCAAATTATCTCCCCCATGTTCTCTCCTTTCCAACAATCACCAACCCAGAGTTGTGGATCCACTTAATTAAGTTCAATAATTAATTAGATGATTAATTAAAAGTTGGAACATCAATTGGGGAAAACCCAAGAGTAACCCCCACCCATTAAAAGAGAATTTTGGGTGGTCCCCACCACCAAGAAATCAATTTTGTCGTTTCAAATAAATAAATAAAATAAAAGTTGATTGTTTTGTTTAATTATTATTTTTAACTATCCAATGAATCTCCGAAAAACTAATTTTCACTCTCGACCTACTGTGGTTATGGTGAAGGAATCTTTAAGTGAATATCGGAGCTGCGAGTACAACGGTGCCCTCATATTTCAATGTCGAGCCCCGTTTTGAATGTTACAAAATAAATCTCTTGCATTCAATGAACTCACCAAAAAAATTTACCGAAATTCTTTCCCGGCACACCGTGACTCGGAATCACACGCCGTCAATTTTCACAGACACGCAATTTTCCAATTAATTAAAAAAATTATATGGGAAAATCTGGATCGTTACAATTATATCAATATTTATATATTTTTTATTGTTATTTTAAGTTCAATTTAATTGTATCTCTCATTCAATGGGTTATAATATAATTGATACTCATGCCATAACAGATATCATGACTCAAATTATTTCTCCTTGAGTCATAAGTTCTCAAATAAGTGATGATATTATAAGACCTATTCATTCCTTCTATTTACTTTTCCCAATGTTAATTTACCATATTCTTGGTTTAGGTTAATTTTTTTCATTTTTATCATCTTGTTTGATGAAATAAATTCTCTTAATAAAGTTTGATTATGGTAGGAAATACTCTCATTATTTTAAACAGATCTTCCTCCACCATGTCTATATGTTTTCCCTCCAATGTTTTCACTCTTCTTGGTAGCTCAAATATAAATTATTTCATGTGATTATATTACTTCTCATCCCCAAATTTTTAATGGACATTTTATTTTAATATTTACTATGTGGGTTTATAATAGATGGTGTATTCAAATTATTAAATGGTTTTATGTATCATAGATATATTTTTTTCTTCATCAACAATTTTTCCCTATAAAATAATTTTTTTTGAATACTACACTTTTATATATTTTATAATATTTAATATTTTAATATATCTCAAATTATTTGTTTCAATCATTTTTTAAAATGTATTTTTAAAATAAATTGGAGATTTTCCCTTTCAAGTCATACTTTGTAAAAATAATAAATGAAAAAAAATAAAATGTTTTCAAAAGAACATATTTCCCATTATTTTGAAAATTATTTCCCATGTTTCATGTTGTCAAAAATTATATTATTTTTTCAATACCCTATGAGTTTTATTTTAAAATGGTTTTCATAGAAAATAGTCAATTTTCATCATGCTTTTCAAAGTAAAATTGTAAAATTCTTCTAAAATCATTCTTTATCTATCCATTTATTATTTACCTATGATTTTAAAAATAGGAAATTTTAAATCAATTTAATATAAATTATCTATAAATTCTGTTTCCTTTCTTAACCATTCCTATGTATATAGTTATGGTTATTCTTTAAATGAATTTCTTTTATGGACACTCTATATTTCCTTCCATTCAAATAAGGGTGTTCACTTAGATTTCATACAAAAATTGATTGGGGAGACTATAAAATTAACCATGTATCCATTATATATATGATTTAAATACTATATGCATTATTATAATGATTTAATGGCATTTACCAACAAATTTAGTAAATATATTTACATTCCTATTAATTTTAAATGGGAATATCATGTTATGATTGATGATTGATTTATGAATGTTTTTCTTATATGGTTCCATCTAAAAAGGATTCTAATCCCATTTTATTTCCATGGTTACTTTGATATGTGTTGAATTTTTTTTTAAATTGGCACTCATATGCAAGCATTATGATGTTTGGGGTTATGTATCTCTACCTAATTAATTGGTTATGTCCCATGAGATATTTATAGATATAAATAATTTAGTTTCTTGGAATCATGTGTGGAATCATGTTACTCACACATGTAATGTATACATGGGTATAATTATGTTTTATTGTTCCCATGGGTGAAAGTGTCTGACTTAGGAGTCTTATTGTTACCTATAATTATGTTTGTCCCTCAATTTTGCATCATACATTTTTTCTATTACATGTGGTCATTCCAAGATATGTTATTATGATATGATATACCTTAAGCCATTATTTTTTATTTGCACTTAGTTTTGCATAACTTTCATATATATCCTCATTAAACCATATGCTCATAATATTCTCAGTTATGATATTTAATTATCATCACATATATTTAATTATAATGATCATATGATTTCAACCCATTCTAATGTTTCTTGTTTCCTATGTTATAAAGAAAAGTAACATATTCTATGTGTCTAGGAGATTATATTGTGTTAAGAATTTTTTGGAGATATGGTAGACTTATTATGGATAAAATAATAACTTATTTAGTGAGGAATATGTTTATTTGTTGAAATAGATTACTGTTTTTATTGTATAATATTTTTCATAAGTCTCTAAAATTTTAAACCTAAAAGATAATGAAAATTAATTGTAATACAATATTTTCCTTAAAGAAATGTAATTATGATTGTATCATCTTTGGGGAATTTTAGTTGGTATCAAAAATAGGTTTTATATAACTTTAGAGTTTAGGATGATTTAAGGTTTTATATGTTTAAGGTGATCATAATTTAAAAAGTACAGACAAACTTATAGGTGAGTTTGGAAATATTTAATATTTTAGGGATTATGATAATTGAACTTTAGTTAAAACCCTAGGGATAAGTTTAAGGGATAAGTCTAATTATATGATAACATCTTGATGTTATGGTCAAGTACATACTCTTTTGTTATATTGTAAATTACATCCCTATCTAGATACTTTATTGTGGATGCGGAATTAGCATATATTCACCTAGGGGTAATCACTATAAGAAATAATGGTTGATTATTAACTCAATATTTTCTCTCATGCATGAGAATTGGACCCTAGATTTCACACCTTGATAGAAAGTCGTCATGGATATGCTTCAGTTAATCACATTCTCATTATAATCCATTATGATGTTTTTTATTATTATGTTAACTAATTAGGTTATTTAACTAAAATTAAAATGTCCATTGATAACCAAGGATTAAACAAAGAGATTTATAGGTTGAATAGAAAGTATCATATCATAAAAATCAATGAGTGGTAAGGGAATATTTCTTTATTTATATTCATATTTTGTATCTTATCATACCCATTTTTATTGTAGTATTTTTTGAAACAAGATTATGAAAATGAATCTGATAAATATATCTATTTTGAAACCATAATGTATTATTACAAAATAAGGGAGCATACTTAAATGGTTTAGAATTTTATTATATACCTTTTATGATGGAAAATGTGCTCTTATTTTCCATACCCAATGTAGTGATATTGATATATTAATAAAAAATAAATCTAAACACTCTTATAAATTTTCATTATTGAGTGATATTTATCAATGATATTCCAGTATATTGTAAAATTTATTGGGATTATGGGAAATATATAAGTATTTTTCTTCAGTTTCATTGCATTAAAGGTTTGGAATCATATATTAAATAGTTTCAAAAACATTGTAATGTTATCTTATAATAGAGGTATATTTTGTGGATAACTATTAAATAACACACGATTGTGGTTTGGATAAATAGTAGTTTTAATATATATGATTTATTTTAATGTAATAAAGGGTTTATTTATTTTTATAAAAATGAGTTAGATATTATTAATAACCTAGGAATTGATTGTAGATTTAATAAAAAGGCGATTCATGATATTTTTGGTGAATTCGTGCTACAATAATTGAATTAATAATTGTAATTATTATTATATTCCTTATATAGAATCAGTGGATTCCACCATGACTTGATCTTTTTATGGTGATAGAGTAGCCAACATGGCCACCCCTCTAGTCCCCTCATATCTAGGGGGACTCATCCCATCTCTCTATATTCACAGTTTTGGTGATGATCCCCCTCCACCAACCCTAGCATTCTCCCTAGATTTCTATAAATGGAAGTGTTCCCTAATTTCATTCATACAAGGACAATATACCCAAATCTTTTATATTTCAACCTTGTATACGTGAATTATTTAGAATTTTTACACTTTACTTTGGTGTCTTGATTTAGAGACAGTTTCCCCTCCCTGGATTATTTTAACATGTATTCTTTTTTGAATCATGTGGTATTAATGAGTGGTTGATTTTAAAAAAAATTAATTTAATTTATGTTTTAATTGGATTTAACCTTATCACATCCGAAGATAATGCTCTACAGGCCTTCAATGTCTTTCACATCTCTCTTTGTTGATTGTTTTTCAATTTACAATATTAATGGGATCATCCCTCCATAGTAAATCTGATTTTCCTCTTAGGATTACCTATACCATTCTAGAAATTATAAATTTTAAATTTGATTGGTAATATAGTGGGTCACATTTTATATACTGATAAGTGAACATTATCATTCTTCTACCCTATTTTCCCTATAAATTTTCTATAAGTTGGTTCTTCAAAGGAAACAACAAATATTATTTAGATTTATGTAAAATTTAAAATTCATTAGAAGTAATAGTTCTAAATTGAATCTTTGGTAGATTTATATTTATCATGAAGTCCTTTGGGTCATTATTTATCCATCAGCCGATACAGGGTGAATGAAGATTCTTTTAATGTCCTCTCAATTGGTAAATCACAGAATGAAGGTTTGTATTATGTAGACATTCAATGAAATATTGTTTCTTACTATAGTGTTCAAGAATTCCATGGACTATTTTATGTTTATATTCCCTCTAATTTGAGGAAGGGGCTGATTTCACTACAACCAGAACTAAGTATATTAGGAATCATTTCTGTTCTGCAGAGATACTTTAGAGGATTCAATACATTTGTATAGGTTGTGAGTGAGTTTGGGCTATATTCTTCTATAGCTACATCAATCTATGATCAAACTGTTTGGTATTCCCTTTTTGTTTTAGGAAATGGATGTGAATGAAAGGAGTTGTCTACTTTGTCAAATATTGATTCAATTCAAACACTTTTTATATATAAGGGTTCCAATTTGGAATATGTTCAAACCGTGTGTGTCAATTATAATGGTGGCCTATGGGTTGGGTGTTATAGGCTTGAAACATAAAACAATATTGTTTTTTAGGTTCAATAATATGATAATGTGGGATTTACCACACACGATCTCTTTTCAGCTTTCGTGGCGGGTTCTTATAAGGCTGATAAAGATCAACTATCTAGTACACAAGATGGTTACTATATAGTGGGGATATTTGTTCAAACCACTTTATCGAATATGGTATTGGATATTATTCATACAATTTTGTGGTGTTAATAACTCTATCATCCTCTAATCTTTGTGGTATTTAATTGGAATGAACATTAGTTATGGTGAAAAATAGGTTCCAGATTATAGGAGGAAAGAACTTGGGTAATATTGATGATGATGGATGATAAATACAAAATTATAAATGGAATTGAAATAATACCTCTATGAAGGAAGAATAAGTGGAACTCATTGGTCATATAAAAACTGACCGATGGAACTCTAAGGGACCTTATACATCTGAGGATCTCCACTTGTTCTCCTATGGTTGTGATGATGATTCTCAGAATGGAGAACTCATACACAAATGTTCAAAAAAAATTAAGAAAGGAGGAATCAATATGGGTTGCTACTTAATTAAAAAATAAAAGAAAAATAGAATTCAAAATATTATTATTACCTAGCCAAACCTATGGAAACTAGATCATGACGAAAAGAAAATGGATAAAATACTTATGAAGATTACCCATGAAATATTAGGGGGGGAGTTTTAGTGAGCTAAGAGAGCCTAGGTTTCCATATTAACAAAAAAATTTAAATTGATGAAATCAAAGGAATTTCCTCATAGAAGTAGGGTGGTACTTATGTCTCTATGGGTAATCCCCAAATCTAACATGAAAAGGGAGGTGACATTGAAAAGGAATAGAGTTGAGTTTGTACAACCAACATAGAGTTTCTTGTACACTCTAATAGAAAAATGGGCATAGAGGCTATGAAAATTAATGACACATTGGTGGAAGATAATAAAATATATGAAAGGTGGATCTAGGTTAAAATTAAAATAGAGAAAAGAACATGGATATAAACCAGTGACTGAATTATTATTCATGGATGAAATGAAGACATGATTATAAAAGAAGAGTACATTAAGGCTTGGGTCAAAATGTCTTCCTTATTTGAGAATATTGTTATAGATGAACAAATGAGGAAAGATTTTACTTTTCAATAGAGGTTATATAGGGTTCATGGAACTATTTTTTTAAACGTATTCTATAATAAATAGGTGATATATTATCAAGAATAACTACCTATATTTCATTTTGATATGTTTGGGTTCTCACTGAACCCCTAAAAGTTATTTCTTCCAAAAAAAATATATTTAATTTTCAATAGTCAGATGTATTTGGTAAAGTTCATTTCATTTTTGGGATTATGATATATATTAGCATGTGAATCACTATATGAACTAGAATTTAATACATTTAGTGTTAAATATTGAGTTATTTTGTAGTGGAATATATGATTTCATTTTGGTTTAATATCATAAATATTAAAATGGTTTCGGGAAATTAATATTGTAGATAATATTTGATTAGGGTATAAACATACCAGGGTACATGCTTAAATGAATTAGTGTTGATGAGGGAAATATATGTAACTTGATATAGCCTAAGTAAGTAAGCTACATTTTATGTTAGAATTTTTATCTCAAATGATTAATATAAAACGCCCAAATACTTTCATCAATGAGTAATAATTATAATTGTGAGGATGCAATTTATTTAAGGGGTACAATGTATCAACCTAAAATTATTTACCCTTTAAATTAATAATATATTTAATATATTGTGTCAAAAAAACACCCAATTAAAATTAACAATGACATATTAAAATTTATTGAATAATATATAGAATATAATAATATAATAATCAATTAATATAATTTCATTTTATTTTTTTCTTTGATTAATATTTTAGAAATGATGGATTTCAAAGAATTATTAAAAAGGGAAGTTTAACTTAACAAATTTAATTGATAAAAGGAAAAATTTTATTATTGTAGGTAATATTTATTTTTTTAAACTAATATGATATAATTCAATTATTGGATATTTATATGAACTAATATAAAAGATAGATAAACTTTAAGAAGGACGTTTTTTAATAAAATCAGTTTTTCTTTATATATTTTACATTCATTTATAATATAAATTTATAAAATTTATAATTTTAAATTACTAAAAATAACATCATTTTAGGTATAAACATTAAAATATTATCTGATGATGATATTTTTGGATTTTTCTAAAATAACTAATTTTTAGATGAATAGTTAAAAATACTTGTTTTGATAATACCGTCACATATAAGACATAATAATAACAAAAGAATAAAATAAATTTATTTTAAAACTTTTGATAAAACATATGTTGTTAAAGTAAAATATATCATTTAAAAATAGTATGTAAAATTAAAAAAAACCCACATTTAACAATTTCAAAATTTACTAATTTTTAAAAATAAAACCAATTTTTATTCACTTATGTCAAAAATTATATTTCATCACATATAGAAAATAAGTCTAAAAAATGAATTTCATACTTTATTTCTAAATTTTCATATTAGGTAATAGGGTTAATTTCATATTTAAGAATAAAAATAAGATTTCATGGAATTAATTAAATTATTTTGATAATAGTAAAACTATTATTTTCAATAAATTTTTTATTAACATTCTGTAACATTTATCAAATAAATTAATATCATCCAAAAAATGAATTTAATATAATTTTTAAACATATATAAATATATAATATCATGTATTTTTTGTTAATCAATGTTATATAAGATTAATCCCACATAATGTTAAAATCATTTTTTTAAAATAATTGTTATATATATTATATATTTAAATTAAAAGGTTAAATTTATCTTATTTATAATTTAATATAGATTATTATGCTTTAAGTTTAGGTTCAAAACACCCAAATTTGGTAATATTGTTTTTCTTATTGTTTTTAGTGTAACATAAATTACTTAGTTAAAATCTTTTTACTAAAGTAAAAAATAAAATAGTCAAATGTAAAAACCAAGTGTTATAGGCTTGAAATATGTTTAAAAAATTTTCTAAAATGAGTGTAATATTATTTATTGACCATATATCACCCTAAATCCCATTATTCGTCATTTTTTCAATCATTGATCCTTGAATAAGGTCATTCTATTTTTGAAAAATTGTGGGTGTTCACAAAAGTGTATGTTTCATTAATTATAAAATGTGACCTCTTCCTCCCTATAAAAATCAATCATATGTTTCAAAATTTTAGGAAATATCTTCCCAAATTTTCACTATTATAATTCCCGTAAAATACATAAATCCTCTGGAAACCATAAGTTATCCTATGCCCTTCATTTCCAAGAAGACTTTCAAGAGAAATTAGAAGGACCAAAAGTGTGTATTACATAATCCTTATCCTTTTAATTATTAAAATTCTATCTTCAAATGTATCCTAAAAATTTAAATATAATGTCATCAGTATCATTATTATACTAATGTTTTATTATATTAATCTAACAACACATACTTATTCCTTTCAATAGATAAATAAATAAATCATTCTTATCCACGTGAATCCTATTACCTCCATTAAATGGTGGAATTTAATTCACTACTGCATCAACTAAATTATTTTGGGTGTCCTCAAAGAGGTGATACCACTGCCCGACTCTTTCATTCATTTTTGTTTTTTGTTTCTTTTGATTGTCATTCACTGTAGGTGGAGACTTGTTGTAGATGATGTTGTTGCTTCGCATTTGGTGCCATGGTCATATTTCTGTGTTAATCAATGGGATTAACAACCTATTGTAACATCCCAACATAGGTACCACACACTGGTTCCCCAATACGGTTGTCTAAATGACCTCGGGTGCACCTCCTGGTATACAAGAGGCTACCGACTAGCAGTGAGGGTCTAATATCAATCATGAGAAGACTAGATACTCTTTATCAATGTAGCACAATGGTGGAAATAAATAAAAAATATCTAAATTATTAACCCATACATAGAATAATACCAGTATTTAATGATGAACTAAATAGGAATACAATATCATAAACTAAATTAGTATATATTTCATGCCAACATACGTGTAAAGTGTCATATGAAAAAAAATTCAATCATTACTCCTATGTGGGTCCTGATACCATGTACGGTTCCCTAATCCATGATCCATCCCGTATCATCCATCTAACAGAGAGATCTTGTCCTTATCCTATCCAAAAAACATGAATTCTATTTGGGTACCAATATGGGAGACCTAGTAGGGTGTGTCTAAAACTTATTACGCCACCACCAATAGCGTCAAAAATAGTATTCAGTCCATAACAGTTTATGTTGTAGTATAAATAATAAAATTCATGTAGTAAGGTAAACAGTTTACCTATTCAATTATTTTTTATTTAACCACATAATATCTCGCTTCTTGAGGACATCCAACAAACCAATACTTGCTTCGGCATGTTTTAGAGTTTAAACCATATCACCTAAGGAATCAGAATTAATTATATCATGGGATTTCATTATCCATTTCCTTCTACTTTATATCGCAGATACTTGGAACCATAGTCCATTTCCAACATTTTTGGCATAGAAATATAGGTCTAACAGCCCATTATTATTTGGAGTGGCAATCCCTATCTTACACACAATTTATCAGTTACTCATATTTGGGTATTTTGAGAAGAAGTCTGTGTCCCACACTCATATATCCATCAATAAACTATGGGTATTTGGAGAATTAGTCTATATCCCACACTTATTGATCAATCAACCACACATATATCACATATATCACATCAAACAATGTTAATCAGCATTATCCCCCCTTTTCTCATTTAAAATATGGATACCCTCACATTTTTAAAAACAATCATGGTCCAACACTTTAATCACATGGAATAGTATATGAAACTAAACATTAAACCATTTTTAATTATTTAAATCATAAATTCATTAACCCATCAAGGTTAATCGAACCATATTATAATTATTCTGTTCAATTAATTCATAATCACATTAATTGAACAATTACACAATCCCATTAATTAACCGATTTCATATTCCCCATATCCCTTCAATTCTATAATCCCAAAGTTCTATTAATTAATTAACCAATAACGTAATCCAATTCAACCAATTAAATTTTCCCCAAAAATTCAAATCATTCAATTATCAAATCATAATTAAATTTAATCAAATTAAATTCCAGATGTAATTTCCAAACAATACAAATTGAAATTACACAATAACATATCCACAATTAAATCCAGACTATGAGACTTGAAATTTAGACCACATAACTCATGATTGTTGGCAGATGATTTCCAATATAAATCCCAAGTTGACGTGAACAACAAAGATCATAGTGAATAATTAGGTCTAGATCCAAAATCTAGATCCATGATCCAAAAAAATTGATCAATAAAAACCTAGATCTAGATACATTACCAATGGATGGAAAATCCCTTTTAAAGATGAGAGAAATATGGGATTGAAGGAGGAAGAAAATTGTGATGAGATCTCTTACCAGGGGAGGTGTAAATACGTTAATATAATATTCGATTCATCAATAATGGAGGTTGGAAGGCCTTATAACTCATAAGGGAACCTCTAAAATTCCAATTAATTATTTTAGGTATGTGTGGGGATGATTATGGATTAATACCGAGGTATTTTGGATTTTTTTTTATTTTTTCGGGGGTTTAATGTTTTACACCCACAACATCTTGTGCGGAGCACAAATTTTTTATAACTATGTGAATTACCATGATCCTCCTCTCAGGGTTCACATGGTTACTACTAAGAGGGTGAATGGTTTGAAAAATCAAGCGCTTAAAATGAATATTTTATCAGTTTGGGTTCACATGGTTTTTAGACCAAGGCACACAGTTTCGGAAAATAGTGCGCCAACCATGCATTTCCCCACTTCCTTTCAAAATACACCAATTTCACCCCAAAACTCCGAAAGATAAATATAAAAATGATATACATAAAATAATGAAAAATAGTACCTAAAAAGGATATTGAGACATATCTAGAAATGGTTGAGATCTTATAATATCCCCCATTTTATAACAGCTCATCCTTGTGTGGCACTTCAATACATCACTACGATTAAGAGATAAAAAAGATAAATCCCTTGAGACACTATATATGATTCTAAATACCATGATTCCTCTTGAAGACATCCATTTTCCTACAAAACATGAGCTATCAACATGGTATTTCCCCACAACACTTTCTCATTGTGATCGAACACACATGTTAGATGTGTGTCAAAGGATGCATTAGTCTCAAGCCCAACATCATCCACATCGATCACCTGAGAAGAAATGGGGTGATACCACCAAAGAAGTGAAAAATGAAAAACATTGTTCATAGAACTATACCTATTAGTATGATCCAATCAGTATGCCACTGACAAAATTCTCTCAACAACCTCAAATGGTCCAACAAACCTGGGTTCCAACTTTCTCTGTCGCCAAATCATATTATATCCCAATCTACGCGAGGAACAATGGAATATATGATCACCCTCAATACACTCCATGTTTCATTGATGCCTATCATTATAATAATTCTCCCTACTCTGATCCATAGATATATTCATCTGAATCAGCTGATCCTTCTCTAATTTCTCATGTATGAGACACGGTCCCAACATCTCTGACTCACCCACCCCTATCCAACATAAAGTTTATCTGAATGGAATACCATAAAATGACTCATATGGTTCCACCTATATATTTTATTGATTATTATTTTTATAGATATACTTCACCAATTCTTGGTGGTTCTGCCACGATCCACCAAAGTCTTGGACACATGCCTGATGCATATCCCAAAAAACTTGTATATTACATTCCGATTTCCCATCAGTCTATGGGTGGGAAGTCATACTCTGTAAAAATAGTATCCTAAGAGACTTTTGTAACCCCTACTAGAAGCATGAATTTAAACCTAATTCATGGTCTGAAATAATTCTCAATGTCATTCCATGCCAACATACTATCTCATGAATGTACATGTCTCCCAAATGATCGAATGATAAGGTCTCCCATACATGGAAAAAAATTTCTTCTTTTATCAGTTAGTCCACAAAAACCCAAATAGAATCTTTTTTTTGAGGAATACTTAGGATAACCACAGAAAATTCCATGGTAATTTCCTCCAACTTCCATTCCAGAAAGGTAAATGGTCGTAGTAAACCAACTCATTTTTTATTCTTGGGCTAAACCTATTGATAGGTGTATCATTGTTCCCTGAACCCTAAAATATCATTTTTTTCATATACGACCACCAATAATTTCTATGTATACTATCATACATTTTTTTTCAAACCAAGATGCACCCCCTTCTTTGAGGGTTTAAATACATTCATTAGATCCTCCATGTACCAGTATGCATAACAACATGATTCTTGAAATAGATTATATCATCTGCATCAATGGACCGATCTAAAGGTGACTCCCCCTTCAAGTATTTCCCTCATGCAAAAAAGAATTATGAATCCTCATAATACCTCTACCTGATCATGATCCAATGTGTCGACTCCAATAAAATTGATATGACAGTCTTCTGATCTTTTCCCTCCTAAACTAAAACAGGAATCTCTACTAGTAAATTCGTCATCATCCATTCAATGCTAGAATCTGGATCTGTATGAGTCTATGTATTCCTTATTAGAGTGTCAGCAACATTGTTTCTCTTAATATGAGTATATGAAAGCTAAAAAAATTACTTTATATACTCAACCCACCTATGCATCCAAATATTCAAATCTCTTGGGTAAAAGATATAAGTTAATCTCTTATGATTCGTATACAATGTAAACTTATCTCAAATTAAAAAATGTCGCCAATACTTCAAATCATAAATCATGACAGGTAACTCAAGGTCATATGTAGGGTAGTTCCATTGATGTGTCCTCAACATCCATGAACTATATTCCACAACTCGATCTCCCTACATAAAAAATGATCCAGGCCCTATCCCTATAGAATCACAGAAACACACTATACACCTCACCAAGCTCGGGTAGGACCAATATTGATGTTAAAGTAAAATTACTCTTTAGTTCCAAGAAATAATCTTTACATGTTTAGAACCATTGAAACTTTATCCCCATATTTATGAAATAATAAATGGATGCTTCCAAGTGGGAAAATTTGTTGATGAATATCTGATAATAACCCAATAGTTATAGAAAACTACATATATCGAAAATATTATATTTATTTTCCCCATAAACCAATACATGAACATTATCTGGGCCCAATGGAACACCTTACACTAAGATTATGTGACCCAAGAAGTTTACATAATCAATCCGTAATTTAAAATTGGATAGCTGGGCACATCTCTGATTATCTCTTGGTATACTTATGATGATTTAAAGATGTTGTTCATGATATTCATGAGTCTTGGATTAAACCAAGATATCATCCACAAACACTGAAACAAATTGGTCTAGTTAAGGGTTTTAGATACTTTTAATCATATAAATAAACATTGTTTGTGAATTCTTCATCCCAAATGACATCATAACAATCTCCTAAAGGCCATACCAAATTCTAAAAGTAGTCTTCAGTATAAAAAAAGGTAATACTATAAATTGATGATACCCTAATCTCATTCCAATGTTAGAGGAAAATGTCCCATATCAAATCATAAATTAGTTCATTGATATGTGGAAGAGGATACCGGTTCTTCACAGTCATCTGGATCAACATCTAGTGATCAATACACTAGTTAAATATCACATCATCCTTCATTGAAAAAAAGACTAGAGAACCCCATAGTGACATACTCAGATAAATAAAACCCTTACCAATCTACTCTTCCAATTGAGTCTTGATCTCTAGAAGGACTATTGGTGACATTCTATATGGAGGAATAAAAACTTTCTTACCCCTAGCCTGAGATCAAACAAAAACTCCCCATCTCTTTATAGTGCTAGCCATGAGAATTCCTCAAGAAACAAATCATGGAACCTGTCCACTATTGGTGTAATGAAATCATTATTTACAGCTATTTCGTCTACATATAAACCAGAATCTTTAGTGATGATCTCTCCCAATTTCTTATGATATGGTCATATGGAGCCCTCCTTGATATCCCACTCTCCACGTTGAATATAATCATCTTCATCAAGAGATGTAAGGGTAACCCACTTGTAGTAAAAATATATTCAGGATCAGTACGCCACTATGTGGTCTATACCCATAATTAGATGTAATCTTAGCATGCCAGGAATGTAATTATCGAAACTGAAATGATATTCCCCAACCTCGAGAGAACACCCTTTGTACCAACAGATGTATCTCAGACACACTCCCAAGGGTGTATCTATCATAATAACTATACTCATGAACTCCCCCACTAGTCTCAAACCGTTCAAAAGTTGTGAAAATATAAAATAATTAGAGGCACAAATATCAAATAATGAACTCTCTAGCATAAAAGATGCATGAATCTCACCTATAACTACTGATTGTACAACTTATTCAAAAATTTAGGCTGAAATATATGCAAATTTCCTTTCCCTATTCCATATGTTTCACCCTATTCTCCCTATTTACACCACTCTACAAATATAATAACTCTTTTATATAATCAACACATCCACTACATTAACCACCATGACTAGTTGAACTCTTACTGCTAGAATCATATGGTGTTGAAGACACCCTTACAGTTTTCAAATTATACCTATCTCCTCCATCGTTATCCATCCTTAGTGGGTTATTACATAACCTCTATATATGTCCCATCATGGTGGATGATTAGAACTCAACTCATTGTTAGGGGCACTATCTAAGGAAGTAACCTAACCTACCATACTAATGATAGATCACTCAAGTAAGATCATGTACACCTAGTCCACCCCCTTGGGAACTCTACTTTCCAATTCTCTAGTAAATATTCTCATAATTATTCTTAATTCTTTTGAAAGTTATACCGCCGGATCCTCTAGTAGAAACCACCAATCCTCAACCTAAATCCTCCTTCAAATTCCCCTTAGAAATGAGATCCCAATTCGACACCTAATTAAACTTTTTTTTCCAAAATATATTTATATAGGAGTTAATTTCACATATAAAACCATCCTAAAAACTTTTCTACTCCATAGTAGCATCTCCCCCTAACACTAGAGAAATGTGATGTGTATTTGTAAAGAGACTAGTAAAGTCCATAACAGACATGACCTCCTAACTCAACCACATAAACTCATCTGCTCTATCCAACCTAGGAATATCATGGTAAATGTCCTCCAATAACTTCACCAAAAAGTCTATCCACACCATATTCTCTAGTTGTCTATTTGAAATCTGGATGTCCCACTAATTCTTTTCTTGACCATGTAACATGTAAGAAGAAAACTAATCTCTTCTATGTATGAATCTCTATGTGGTCAAGAATTATCTGGATAATATAAATATAAAACCTATCTACCTTAGGTTCACCCTCTCTGGGGAAAATAAAAGGGCACTTCCTCTAAAACATTCATTTTAGGTCTGAAAACAACTTCACAACCAACACTGGTTCTCTCTCTCAAAACCACATGAACTGAGTAATCTTTTCATCGAACTACTCTCCGAATTCCTCACCCATCAATATCGGTGCCTCAAGTTCTACTACTAGTGGATCATCTCCATCCATAACCCCCTGTCTTCATCTAAATAAGAGTATTCATAGATTAATATCTCTGAAATTATTAACACATGTATTGGGATACATTGCACCACTTTAAAACCTTAATGTAAGAGGGGTTCAAAACAAGACATCACCAGTCATTCCTCCAAACCCTACCATGTGGTGAAAACCGAGGCACTATCACTTCCCTTTACCATCAATCCTTTATGTCTAGGATAACAAAGTGTAAACACATTATCATTATTCATGTTTCTCATTACACGCCCATTTATCCACATTCTTCATCATTTACAATTTATAATTTAATATTATGTACCTTTTTCATTTAGTTTACAAGAAAATAATATAAATATCATTTAACAACATACCCCAAACCTATTTTTCCCATGAGTTCCTAAAATAATGCCAGTCACATAAGATTCTTGATTTATTATAATGATGCATGCATACTCAACTTTTTTACTATATTTTTCAATGAGTCAAATATTAAAAAATCATAAAAAAATAATCACATCACCCAATAAGTGCATCACTCAAGGTGAAATAGTATCCAAATATAAGAAAACACATCAATAACAATAGTCCAACCCTGGGTACTTGGATTTTACCATAGTACATGGGATAAAAACTCCCACATATGATCTATTAACTAGGTATCGACTTATCCTACTCTCATGTCTACCTTTCCCAAATAGCAAGAAAAAATAATAGAAAAATAAAACCCCTTTGATACCACTTTGTAACATCCTGAAATGGGACCACACACCAGTGCCCCATGAAGGTTGGTCATATAACCTCATGCATGGCTCCCCATATACCAAAGGAAGTTGACTAGTAGTGTGGGTCTAATATCGATCATGGGGAGACTATACCCTCTTTATCAATGAATCACAATAGAAGACATAAATAAACAATCACATAATGATATAACCATATCCAGAATAATACCAGTTTCCCATAATGTTCAAAATAGGAATATAACATCCAAAACTGAAGTAGTACATATGATATAAAAAATATGTGTCATGTATTAAACAAAAAACGCAAAATAAAGATACTAAAACTCTAAAGAGGGTCCTGATTATAAGTCCAGTTTCCTCATCCATGATCGATCCCATATATTCCATCTAACTAAGACTCTTTCCATTATCAGGTCCTATAAACATGAAGAATATTCTGGTACTAACTAGTCATCCCAATTATGGTGTGAGTACAACTTAGTATATCACCACCAATAGAATCTAAAAAAATACCCAGTTAATAATAGTGTGTGTAGTTGAATAAGGAATACAATATAAGTAATAAATAATACAATTTATATATTCAATTATTTTTCATTTAACCACATACACCATGGTTTCACAATTATTCCCAATAAATCAATACCTCATTCGGCATGTGTCAGAGTCAGAACCATATCAGATATGGAATCACAATTCATTATATCATGGGATTTCATTAACCATTTCATTTCAACTTTTTTATCATTGATACCTGGAACGATAGTCCAATTACAACATTTCAAGTATATAATTCCATGTCTAGAACCCCATAAATATTTAGGGCATTACTCACTATCTCACACATCATTTATAATTAAATCACATATGGGTATTTAAAGAATCATTTAGTGTCCCACACTCGTATATCAATCAATTTCCTTTAGGTATTTGGAGCATCCGTCTGTGTTCCACAATCGTATATCAGTAAATCAAAAATTTATCATATATATCCCATTAATCAAGGTCAATAAAAAATAACCCCCTCTCATCATTTCACAACATGTATATCATCTTAATTATTAAAAAATCATGGTCCAACAATTTAATCACATGGAATAATATGATAAACTCACAATTAAACCATTTTTCATCATTTAAATCATATAAATCATTAACCCATTATGGTTAATCCAACCGTCTCATAATTATCTTGGTCAATTAATTCCTAATCACATTAATTGAACAATAACACAACCCTATTAATTAACAAATTTTATATTCCTCATATCCCATTAATTCCATTATCATATTATTCAATTAATTAATTATCATATTAAATAACAAAATTCTACCAGTTATAATTTCCTCAGAAAATTTACCCATTTAATTATCACATCACAATTCAATTTAATCAAATTAAATTCCTGATTCCATTTCCCAATCATGGAAATTTAAATTACACAATTATATAATCAAAATTAATTAAATACTATGGTATTTTCAATTTATACCACCAACCTCAATATCATTAACAGACATTGTCCAATAGAAATCACCACTTGAATTGGGACAACCAAAATCATGACAAAGAAAAAGATCTAGATCTAAAACCTAGAACCAATTCCAAATAGATTAGATATATCAAAAAATAGATCTAGATCCCTAAAAATGGAAGAAAATTTCCCATGAAAGGATGAGAGCATGATGTGAGAGAAGGATTAAAATAATCGGGATGAGATCAATTACGTGGGGAGGTGTAGATTCTTCAATCTAGTCTTTTATTTAGTAAGAATAGAGGTTGTAATTCCTTTTATCTCATCCAGTAGCCTCCAAAATTTCTAGTAATCAATTTAGTTCCATGTTGGAGTGGTTAGGGATTAATACACGGTGTTTTAGTATTTTATTTTAATTTTTCATGGGATTAAATTTCCACATGCATTGTTTCCAATATAGGCCACATAGTTTTCTTTAACTGTGTGCCTAATTGTGATCCCCCTATCAGGGGTTGAATAGTTCATAATAATAAGGAACATAGTTTGAAAATCTGTGTTCTCTCCTTATGAATCCTTTCAGTTTGGGTTCACATGGTTTGTTGGCTTGTGTATGTGGTTTTGGAAAACTATGCACCAACTGTGCACTATCCCTATACTTTCCAAAATTTTCTAATTTCACACAAAAACCCCATGTTAAAACCCATAAAATATATACAAAAAACAATGAAAAGTTGTACCTGATAATAATATTGATACATCCCTATAAAATTTCAGGACCTTACAGTAGCTACGTTTTCCTTCAGCCTATGTGCTCATCCTTTATCCTCCAAATGATCTACTGACATGATGTCTTCCTAGATCTACTCTTCCTATTTGTGGGCATGGTCCCATCAGAGGTATGGTCAATATTAGTGTCAGTTGCAAACCCCCTAACCTTTCTGTTTCATCTCTTGATTCATCGGACTACATACAGGGCCCCACCACAAATTTTTCCCAACCACATCTAGTGAAATGTTATTTTCACTTCATTATTACCTTTATCTTCCATGGTTTTCCCATTTCCATTCTCCCTCTATCATTATTTTTATTATCAACTGAGATGGTTGATTCTACAATCAATCTCCATAGCATGTTCAACTGGCTAATGTGAAAGGTCATGCGGGTGAGGATGGTGGTCTGGTGACTTACCTACATGTTCTATCAGCAAGGAAATAAAGAGTTACAGATTGGAATTTTATTTGGATTCATCATTAAAGGATGGCCTGAATTCGTATCATCTTTATATATATATTTTAGCTTAATATAAAAATTTATGGAAAAAATATAAGTAGTGTGCCTTGTTTCCATTACCACATTAAATGGATGATGTTAATGTTTTTTTAGGATATATTAATAAATTATAAAATATTATTAATATTATATAATTATTTTATTGAACATTTTATAATTGATATTCACAATTAACATTCCTAATAAACATAGACACCAAAAATGTAGATTTTAGAGTAACTTTCCTAATATTTGTTCATTTTTATAAAAACATATAGAACTGTATAAATTTTATTCTAATAAAATTAAAAGTAAATAATACTCAACAATTATGGATATTATGATTTTATTATATAATAACTTTTACCATGGTCATAATACAGAGTGTTATATAGAAATTGACCGAACCACCTCAAATAACCGACATAAGAGAAAAATATATAATAAATATATAAAATATTATTATAAATGGACATTATAAAATGAACTATAGATGATTAAGGTTCCTAAAAGTTATCCAATAAAAAACATTATTTTCTAGTAATTTTCGTCCATGCACAGGGAAAGTCAAAACAATGATACAGGTTTCTTGCCTTAGATTTCATCTCATGAGGCTAATTTCTTATTATACACTATGGTTTAATTAGAATGATGTATCTATTGAGCCTTCAATATTTAGTTTCATGATTCTATTATAATTTGTTATATTCAATGTAAAATTCATTGTGTTTTTAGTCATGGTGTATTGAATCATAAATTAAAAAAGCTGTAAGGGTTTCTGATAACTCAATTTTCTTTAATTGAATTACAAACATTATTATTTAAATCAATGGTTATATGGTTTAATTATTATATTTAAGGAATAATTTCTATTTTATTTAATTATTATTTTATAGGGATTTTAATTATTCCTTATAATATCATTATCAAATGATTCTTATCTCCAAATCTATCTTACATGAAATGGGTTTCTTGGTCTCAAACGCTATTTCATAAAACAAACTTATTATAAAAAAATTAACATTTATTTGGTGTATATACTACTAATTTATTATATTATATCATGAATTATTTATTTTTTATGTTAATTAAAGGTAAATTTAAATCTATTTCTTATTAAAGGGGTTTTAGTTTAAATTTTACTTGACTTGTAACATATTTCTCGATTGATATTCTATCTCATTGAGTCAACGTTCACAACTTTGTTAAAAATTATTATCCATCTTTTATACTTCAATTTCCCTTTTCTGATGGTAATTTAATTTTTTCTTAGGTAACGTTACATCATTTTATTGGTATCATCTTCTTTGATAAAGTATCATCTCAAATAAATGTTTGATATTGGTAAGAAATACTCACATTCATTCCAATGGATATTTATCCTCTATATCTATATTTTGCATCCCACAAATTTCACCATCTCTTTTTGAGAAATAAAATTAGGGTGAATTCATGTGATACTATTACTTCTAATCGGCACTTGTAAAATGGAAATTTTATTTCCCTATTTATGATGTGGGTTTTCTGTAAAGGTCTTTTTCAAAATATTTAATTTATTCACGCATCATAAATTTATTTCATATCTTCCACATCACCTTCAATTTATAAAATATTTATTTATTTTCAAGAATTATATATTTGGGATTTCTTAAAAAGTATTAATTTAATATATTTCAAAAAATTTCTTTTCTCCTTTTTTAAAATGACTTTTTAAAAGAAACAAGTAACTTTGTGACTTGGATTTTTTTTAAAAAAATTAGAAAAAACCTAATTTTTAAATCATTTTCACAAGAAATAATGTCCCATAATTTTGAAAAAACTTTACCAGGATTTAAGGTTACTAAAATTAAACAATTTTTTTTATTATTCTATGGCTGGTATTTAAAAATTTAATGGAAAAAATAAATATTCATTAATATTTTTAAAGAAGAATTATATTATTCTTCTATAATTATTCATTGTCTAAAACATTATTCATTAACACTGTTCTCACAAATGAGAATTGTTTAAATCTATATAGGATAAATGATTTATCCCTTAAATCTCCTTTCCTAACCATTAAAACTTTGTATAAACACGGTTCTTTTTCCAATTTCATTCCTCAGTGAATAGTATATATTTTGTTTCTTTTGATTAATGGGTTTTCATCTATATTTCATGCATCAATTGATTGGGGAAATATTTTATTAACAATATATGTATTATATGTAATTTGTAAATGAATATGATTTATTATCTTCATTAAATGTTATTTACCCAGGATTTTTTTGAATATATTTGGATTCTCAATTGTTTTCCATGGGTATATCAAGTTATGATTGTTGATGGAATTATGAATGTTATCCTTACCTGATGCCATTTTAAATGGTTATGAAACCCATTATCATTCAATGGGGTATTTTTGATTTTATGAATGATTTATTTCAAGTGGAACACATACATATGGATAAAGATGAGTGGGGTCCCATATCATCCACCAATAAATTGGTTAAATCTCAGGATATATGTATACACAAGCACAATTTTCTTAATTGCAAGAGTGGTTTGAAGTGTGTAAATCATGAGGGTAATGTATATGTTGGCATAATTACGTTGTCTTGAAAATGTGGATAGAAGTGAGTGGCTCACAAAGGTGATGTTTCCCTATGCTTATGGTTTTTCCACATTTCTCTAGCTTGCATTATTTATTTGATTTGTGGTTTATCCATGTTATGTTCTTATGTTATGTCATAAATTATGCAATTATTTTTTATCTATGATTATTTGGTTATAAAATTTAAAATATATATTGATTATAACTATATACTAATGTTATTAAAGTATATTATCCTTGATTATTATCACTTATGTTAACCCTAATTGATAATATGATCTCATCGTTGTTTTATGTTTTCATTTCAATAGTTTATAAAGAAAATTAAAAATTATGATATGTCTAGAAGTGTACCTTGTATGGTTAATTTTTGGGAGATATTAAAGAACTATTATGTATTAAAAATATTCTAATATAATCGAAACAATGTTCCTTAGTCAAAAATGACATGGTTTTTTTAGTTAATATTTATTCATATGTTCAAAAAACTATGAAGATAAAACATCATAGGAATGTATTTTATTATAATATTTTATTTAAAGGCATATAATTGAGATAATCTCTTTCATGGGGAATCAAATACAAAAAAATCATAGATATATTTTTTTCATTCATGTTATATAGGGATAATGTTGCTAGTGATAAATTCTTTGAAGGTGGGTTGAAGTATGCCATCCAGGATCAAGTAATTTTTTTTCCAGACATCATTTTTAGAGGTTGTGAATCAGACCCTCATTTATGAGAGGAAACTGAATGAGCGAAGGGGATATATGTAATTGGATTCGACTATGTAGACCAGTAGAGGGTATTATGGATGTAGTATGTATAGATATGATGGTACATGCATGGGATATAATGGTTGGAGTTTCCAATAAAGGGGTTAATGTCTTCGAAAAAGTCATTATAATATACAATTTGTTTTGATGACATTGTAGGTTTCATTTAGATAATACTAAAAGGAATTATAAATTAATAATATTCATTCATACTTCTTATGGATGATTTATGAGTTCATATGGATGAATTTCCATACTTGTAAGGACCATCTTTATAAGGATCAATAGATGGTCGTAAGGATTATTCAACCCAGACCGTAAAGAATATTTGGATTTCTATCAGTATCCTTTATCTAATCATATGTATCATTTATCATTAAAAAGTTATTACATTCATAAATAAAAAAAGTAAAAATAGAATGTATCACGCATACTTATGGGTAGGCTTTATAAGGATTATTAGACCTTTCAAAGTGGTTTTATTAGGATAATTATTAATAATAATAAAATAAATATGTTCTAATGAAAAAATAACTAAATAATGTTGTAGTGATTTTATTTATTTTTCAAATATTAAATTTACTCAAATAAATTATCATCAAATATTAGAATAAGAATGAAGTATAAGTTAATTTTTTTGTGAGGGATATACCATTTTAGGAAGGATATATCCATTTCATAGTGCCTCATGAATATAAATATTCTTTAAAAAATGGTAGAACATAAATATGTGATAATATTTGTGAAGTTCATGGATAATTTAGTACCATGAAATTCAAAAATATTTAAATTCTGATTTTGTATGCATTTAAGTGGTATTAAAATGGGTTTAAACATGAGATTTTTTTCAGAGATCATAATAATATTTGAATGCGATGTTTTTGATGATGAAAATCCATAAGAGTTTATAAAAATTATTTTGGAAATATAATTCATATAATATTTTGAATATAAATGGTATAAATTTATAAGTAGATATTATTGTATAATTGATAATGAAAATATGATACATTATTTGAAAGAATACATTTTTCATCAAAGAAAGAAATGTTATATCATATTATTTGAGAAGTTACTACTCAAGAAAAAGATCGACATAATTTTATAGACATGTGAAGGCTCAAACCTTTTTTGTTGATATTTATTCGAAATAGATAAACTCATTATATTTATGAAAAAAATTTAATAGGTTAAAGAAGACCATTATTACAAGTTTAGGGATAAAATATTTCCCAAGTAATTTTGAATAATAAAAGGGTTTCTTTGTGAATGTGATAAAAACTACAATAAACCAAGGAAATAGTAAAACATAATGGTGGGTAAATTCATTAAAAAAATCAATGATTTCCTTTTTTACTATAAACATTGATTCTACCCCCTATAAGTGTGTATCACACTTAATATGATCTAATTTTTTTTATAATTTTAAGTATACTCTCTAGTGTTTCTCTAAATCATATAACATAGATCCAAAAAACCCAGTATTACTATTATTATGGTGCATCGTGGGTTTTATTGGGAACCAAACTAATATAGAATAGGTTTGTTGTTATCTATAGATTCATGCAGCTAAGGTGATATGAGTGAAATTATTCAAACTATGATCTAGAGTTCGATATGATGTTTCATGTTCTAAGATGTCGGGGTTATTAATTATAATATGAGAGGTTCATAAATGATACAAACAATATGTTCTTTATGTGTATATTCTATTAATGTGACATGATCCATTAAAACTAAATTTTAGTTGAGTACCTGTAATTTTTAGATTTTGGGATGGAATATACCTCTAGAATGGGGAATGTTATGGATAATGTAGTAAATAAGAAGACTCATGCACTATTTGATCATGAGGATAATAGTTGGTACAAATTGATGATCAACTTATTTGACATGCATCTTGGTGACCAAGAGTTTCAATTTTGGGTTACACTCACTTGTTATCCATGTCCTTCTTCGCTCCTAGTGAGAGTGAAAGTGAGTTAGTTATCTTATTCAGATTATCTATTTATTAGGCAGGGATCTACCTCACTATTAGTCCCTATAAACTGATTAAAATATATATATATATATATGGTCATGTAGTTGTACCATCAAGAATTCATGATTAGATAATGTAGGACTCACATGAATCAAGGTGTAATTTTTACTTGGGGATTACCATGATGTATCATTATAATATGTGGAATTATTAGTGGAATGAGATGAAGAAATATATTCCAAGGATCATTTACTGATAGATAACCTATAAACTAATGAATTTTGAGAACTAGTGACCCTCATGAATTCTTCAGTAATTCCATAATCTCAAGTATATTTGGAAGATGTGACTATACACATAATGATTGTAATTTTGAGTTCATATCATGTCTATGATATTGTATGGGTTATTATTGGTGATTTGAAAAAGGAAACACAATTCATATCAATATTGGAGACCTATTCTATCATTTAGGTTGGTTGGTTGTTTTTTAGGAAGATAGTGTATATTCAAGTCATTAATATGATCATGATATCTAATGGATATGATCAATTTATAGCATTATTCAAGTAGGATTTATATATATGACTTGATACATAGGTGAATTTTTGCACTTCCTAATATCCTCAAATATAAAAGTAGTCTGAGCATACCATTATAGTTTCAAAGGACATGTAACAAGAATGAATCCTTGATCTTGGTGAATCATGGAAGTACCATGTTGAATTTTGGGTTCTTACCTATGATAATAGTTATAATTAATTAATTTATATGGAACCATTTTAGTCATTGTATGGTTGGTCGTGTCTATCACCTCTCTGTTAGTTAAAGGTAGGGGAGTCAGTGGTAGTCTAACTGAGTCTCATAAGGAAACATTAAAGAATATTAGTTTGATATGGAAGTGGTGAGAAACTATATAGATTATTTAGAGATATTTTTTCACATTATGATTCCTTCATCTAGATTTTAGGTGGTTGGCCATGTATTTTTATGACTGTCATGTTGGTTGTGAGAACATTATATTTGAAATAAATGGAAGTTAATGTCTATGTTCATAGGGTTGTATGAGGTTGTCCTGAGGAATTTTTCCATTGAATATTAGTTAGTTATTCCTATTTATATACAATATAATGAATGATGTGTTATATGTATCTCACCTCATGAGATTCTATCCCCATCCAGCGCATGTAATCATCATCGATGAGATCGAGCTAGAACCTAAATTTTCATTCAAGGAATGACTAGTTTGTAATTTGTATTAGAGTGAGATGATCCTTTAAGGGAGGATTATAAATATAATACAAGTGAAAAAGAGTAATCAGTGTGTCTCAATAGAGATTTAGGATTGTAAGGATAATATTCTATCATGGTGGCCGGTGTGTTTCACTGAAAAGTCTCAGGGATGGGCCCTTGTAAAACTCAAGGACAAGTTTCCTAAGGTGGTTGTAACACCTCTTATATTTTCAAGTTACCAATTTGATTTTTTTGGAAAAAATCATTTTTAATGAATTATGGATGATGGAGGTACTTTGGGGGGATTTGGGTGCATTTAGAGGAGTTAGGTAAAGATTTGAGATGTTATTAATTTTGAAATATGACCCCTAGTAAGAACTAGACATAGTAAATCATAGGGTAAATAACCCAAGTTAGGCTAATGGGGTTCTACTTAACCTGGAGTGGGTACCGGATGGGTACCTTGTACATGGTGGATTCTGTGTAGGTATACAGTGGGAGCCTTCTTGGTTTTTTAAATCATTTAAATAATATATTTAAATGTTTTTTATAGCATCTTAATCCCCATATCCATTCTCTAATAAATTTTTTAACAATGAAACATTAGCATGTTTAGTGATAACCCTTATAAAAATCAGTTAGAGAAAATAAACCAATCCAATATATGATCATAATGAAGGTACAAGAATAGCAGTGGAAGCCCCAAAATTTGGTTTGTTAAAACTTTTCATCGAAAATCGACATGAACTCATCGGTGATGGAGAATCACTACTTAGTTTATGCCAAGGAAATTTCATGAAGAGTTTTAAGAAAAAATTAAAATCATAAAATACCTGGTTTAGATCTGATGCCTCGTATGATGTCTGCTCTTCAATGGTGCCTCAATTACTCCGAAAATGACAACATCACTTTTCTTGAGATACTAGAGATGGATATTGATCTGAAATTTTTGGATCCAAATAATCTCTCTCTAGAACATGGGAGAGATAAGAAGAGAGTTAAATCTAATGAATAGTATTGGGCATGTATCTCTCTTCTTCTATTTATATAGTTATAGAAAATTATCTGGTATTGCCTCCCCAACCCCCCCCCCCCCCAATAATTACCACTATTAAAAAATGATATCATGAGTACTATACAGTGTCATAAATATCATTCATTATTACTATCACTTACGTTTAATATAATAAATATATTACATGATAATAATTGATTCATTAATTAGCCTCGTACCCCCCCCCAAATTAAAAGAACCTTGAATATTTTTAACTAATATTCATTCAAATAATATTTTTAGGTATTTAATTTAAATCTTATAAATACATTTAATAAATTAATTCAATGACAATTTTTCTTAACTTGAATAGTATGGATTTAATTATTTCATTAGTGATATTATATTCTTTTACAAATCCAAGACACCTGTGGTGGGACCAACCATGTATAACAAACCTATTCAATTTAATAGGGAAGATTATTAAATATTTTATCAAGTGTAACCCTCTCATCTGATTGTCTCAATAGTAGTAAATATTATTCACAGACCAAGAGTAGGATACTACAACCCATCATGGCCCCTAAAGAGATAAGGAGTTTTACATTAGTGACAACCAAGCTATGAACACACATTGAGTAATATAAATGTCTCATAAAGTAGGATGCACACCCATGTCATAATCTTTTTCTTTCGTTATTTATTGTTGATCTAATAGGAAATATTTACCCTAGACCACCATGGCTATGGTTTTAGTAAGGTACTACCATCATTATCAACTTGGCTCAAGACATATCACTTACTTAACCTGGAAGAAAAAAATCCATTATTGACCATTAAACTAATGTCATACCACCAATGATGCACCCAACACAATTTACATAACCAAAATTTCATTGTCATGAATTTTTCCATCCATCATAGTACATGATCAAATGGAACACATTGGTAATGATCTCAAGTCTGGAGACAAATACACAGGTCTATAGATAGGAACATCAAATGACTCCCAAAACATGTGGTGTTCATATTGGTGGGTCTATCCTCATGATCTCACTACTAGAGATCACCACATGTGAACTTCATTATAAGGATCCTCAATGATTATGATCCCCAACATCAGATAATCAAGCATCTACTCTGTCCAATTAGTAATATGTATCTAGACCATTGGACCTCTGTTTAATATAAATTCCATAATATCATAAGGTTCTCATTATATCATAGGAGATGGTATAACATTTTGAAACAACTATTAATTGATATAAATTATCATTAAATAGTGGGTGTATAAAATTCTACACAATAATAGTACGAATACATCATGTATGAGTAAATGTATGCATGATATCGTAATCACAATTACAGTATAGTTAGGTATACGGAACCCACTATTATTACAGTCCCACTTGCACTAGATCTAAGTTGATAACTAAACCTTTGAGTACTGACATGATAATGATCGTGTTTCTATTGAGTCATGACATTATAAGTTGGGTCCCCCATGATTCGACAACATGTCTATTCTATAATATGTGACCTTATCCCCTTGAGTAAAAATTATCAAGATATGCTAACCCCGAGTATATCCCTTTCTTACACTATCATAAATTGAAATCTTGGCTAGTAAGAATATCATTATTTACATTATGATAATGCTTTACTTATTTGGTCTTCCTTTAAGAACATGAACAAATAATTGGGTATAACTGCTTCTTAGCTCCCTCATAAGCTTCAATGAACATTGTATTTATAGGTATGGATACCAATGGATTTTATGAGCTAGTCTCATTCATCACCATTATCCTAACTGTAATATTTTACCACATAGATCTAAAAAATACTATTTTCTATTCCCTAAAAACAAATAACCTTTCATCAATTACCAGGTACATATCATTTGTACATAAGAAGGTCTAATTAGATAGATCTGACAGCTTCACTTTCAGTTCTCTTGGATATAATTGTTATAAACATTCTATATAGAAAATCTTGGAAATATCAATTATTATAAATATTCTACAACTTCTTATTAACCCATTTCAAAATACTATAGATTTGAAATTTCCATGATAATATCCTCCCATGTTATGGACTAGTTTACTTGGATAGATATATACTATGTGACACTGGTAACAATTCCTCCCTTGAATTGTTCCATCTTGTATTATTCAATACCAAGTCACTATATGTATGATTTAATAGGACCATGAAACCTTTAGATCCACCTCAGAAGATCTTGTTTTATAGAACAAAGGTTTTTACTTTAAGTCAGATGTTGAAGAATAAATTTTATCCTGGTCTTAACTTACATAAACACCAAATATATTTTCCATATGTTCCAAACATATTTTACATGGAAAACCATGGCGCTCCCACTAACCTATGGAAAAAACATGGAAAACATTCATTCCAAATATATATTCTATGATCCCATTGCTAACATCAGTACTGAACTAGATATCAGTAACATGCAATCATTATTAGTATTATATGATGTGACCATCCCTTTCTATTTTCATTGTATAGAAACCTTCCATTTTTTCTAGTCATGAAATCTAATTCTCAATATAATATGATCATAAAATTTATATAGGACAAGTAATGTTCTAATGGATTTAGGATTAATGAATTTGTATTACTAAACATGCCTTATTAGTAATACAATTGTACCATCCATGTATTGACTCACTTGAATTCCCACCAATGAATTAATTATAATTTCCCCTTTTTCATGTCGATATAAGGAATCCATTTATAGGATTTTAATTAGTCAAGTAAATATTATCAAATTTCTATATACTTCTTACCTGTAAGAAATATCATTAACAATGAATAATAGATCACTGACCAAAGTAAATACAAAACCATCACCATGGTTTTAATCTTCCTATGATGTATGTGTCTTTAAAACCTTCATGTTCCATATGAATTGGTATAACAAGTTCATATGCCAAATATTTGGGAATCTATGGAATTTACTTAACCCAAGTCAATCTAGATCCCACTATATCAAAAGCGATGAGCACCCTATTATAGAAATGATGTGTATCACTTGAATACAACATTTATATTAAGGATTTAGGAAATATCTTAATCAATCATTAAGATAATTACTTAAATGAACAATATGTTTGTCTTGATGAATGTTTTTTTATATCCTAACAAAACTATTTTCATATAAACACATGTACTTATGACTTAATGGATGTCTATCATAATACAAATGTTATGATATCTATTTGTCATTATAGTTTTCATATAGTTATGGGATATTACTATTATTTTCAAATCACAACATAAAATATAATATAATTTTATTCATATTGTAACCTCGATACTACATACATCAAGACAATGATGTATAAAATGTGCATTTAAAAATTTCTACACTCTATATTTTGTTGATCAATGTTAACATGTAAGACTTCATCATCGATCCTCTTTACTAATATCAATGAAATTATGTAGATAAGGTAATGTGCATTAAAAAATTATTCCATTATACATTATGATGATCTATGATTCCATAGAGGAGATATTCTTCAGCGTGCCAGCTCAGAGAAACTCATATCTTACTACCATGATTTTACTTTACTTTAACCATTTCATAATTACCTAAATGAATCTTATGAATTATATATACCTGTAACATGTTATTGGAATAGTTCATGCCCTCTTTTTTATCTAATTCTGAAAGATTTGTAGCATACCATTATTTATAAAGGTTTCTTTTTCTAAATTTAATATGTCAATAATACCAAAGGTGTTTAGCCTTACCGAGCCTAAATTCCAAAAATGGTATATACTTGATGTTCAATTTTAGACCATTGAAAGTGAATTATCTTTCCACAACTAGGTATAAATGTATTTCATTTATATTCATCTATTATTTCCAATGATTCATGTACTACTGAACTATTGGTTGAGTATTCGACACCAAAAACAACATTCAATCAGAAACCTAGAACAATGTCTCATTGTGTCCAATGTAAACATGAGATAATTTTTTTTGCAATACTCACTAATAGTTTTACAAGAATCATTATATTGATAATTAGAATTCATTCACTTCTCACCGCTGACATAGGAATCACCCTTTCTCATCATCTTAGAGAATACACCTGACTTCTAGTAAAGTTTCAATATTTAATTGGTTACTATATTTATATTAACATATTCATTTGGAATACTGTATTTAATACTCAATATGTTGTACTAAAAAATTTCATTGATGAATATTCCAGAAAAATAAGCAGGTATACAATTAATTAATTCATTTTATTATGATTTAACTTCAATAGTGTTATTTCATAATATGAAAAGAAAATAAGTTATTTTTGATACCTCTTTTATTAAATGACATTGAGAATGTGATTTTGGAATTACATTCCATCGGAATTTTTTTCATTGTATTTTAGTTTTTTATCCATATTAATTAAAGATTAATCTTTATTTTAAACTCGTATTTACATGGCGAACCATACATAAATTGGTAATGAAGCTTTTAGTCAATACATGTTTCTTTTCTAACATAAAATTAAACTGCAGTAAAGTGGTGAAAATGATATAATTATGTGATACATTGAAATATCATGATCCATATATCAATTTAAACATATTGATCTAACCATCACCTTATTCATATAAGTGCTTATCTTTATCCTTGCATACTTCTCAGATATGGGACTAAATGTTATTTCTTCGATATCTGATGTATTGACCCAAACTAATGTCAGGCATTGAGGATTACATAATGACATAACCATCATATGAACTGTATATTAGTCTCCTGTATGTAATTTTGACATCATCTCTTCCTGAGGAAGTTTAACAGGTTATAGAGACACCGACACCTTGAATTTCTAGTATCACAGTATTGTGTGAAAGCACTTGTACTACATTTAAAAACTCATGTCTGTGTAAAAAATTAATATTTATAATATTTATCATAGATTATATTGTGGAATAATTTTTTATTTTTACAAATAAATTTTACTAGATTAGTAATTTATATCTGCATTACCGATTTAGACATTTGGATTAATTAATTAGATTATTAAATGTATACAACTTTTTTTTATTGAATTCTAGGAACCCACTAGGCATGATTTGGAAAAATATGTTGCTTGAGAATTCTAGTGGAAGTTATCCATAAACCTTCAATCATATTCTAAAATCTATGGCTATGTCACTACTCAGAGGGTTCAGGTTTGGAGTTTTACTATCCAAGAACATTCACTGGTGGCTCTTTCATCTATTGATTAATGTCCCAAACTTATAAAATCATAACATAATTTACTCAATGATTGACTCTAAAATGATAGAAAATTATATAAGGAAAATCCATACTACCACTTTAATTAATTCATCCTACCACTCTCATAATAACTCCATGGAAGTAAGAGGAAACCTCATATGTGGTATGATGAGGACCCTAAACACCCGGTTTTGTTCAAATTTGAATGATGGAATGTAGTTTAAGACTTAATATTTCTTTTAGGGTTTTTGTATTTTTTATGTGATGAAAGAAATCATTTTTTATGTTATTAGAATATGATATGTGATATCACTCACATTTGATTATGTAATAGATAGAAAAATTCATCGTTTCACATTTACAATTAATTTGTACATGCTTGTTTATTATTTAATATGATCACGTGTAAACAACACATAAAAAATACAATAAACCATGAAAAAATAAATTGATGACCTGATCAAGAGAAAATTATAATGGTAGATCCATTGAGTGAATAATGAATCATCCAAGACACTATGGGATATACCTTGAGTCATGTCACTTTCTACAAGAGTTTCTGCATCTCTCATCCAACGCATCAAGACCATGTCTAGTGTGTCACTATAACTTGGCATGAAAAGCATCACTTCCTCTGTTTTCATTATACAGTAATAATCCCTCATAGACCAGGGTAACTAGAGAGTATAAAATATAACTTTTAAATGGATACACAAACCCTTATTAATTTAATGATGCTTAGAATATTAGCTAATAACCTTTTATTTAAAATAAGTATTAAAAACCAACATGTAATAGTTAAATAAATATATAAAAATGCCCCAAAGACACATTTTTCAGTCAAAGGGGTCATGATTAGTCCATAAAAGTTAACTCTCACATTGAAGTTAAATGCATAAATAAATAAAACTTCCATTAAAATAAACACAATGGGATTTTATTGAATTAATGTTCACTATTATTTTAATTCAATAATTTTCATCTTTTATTTCTGTTAATTAATTAGATTTTAAAACCAAAAAATAAATATATTAATTTATTAAATTTATCACCAAAATTAAATTAATTTTTTTCAAAATTAATAACATTAATAATTAAACCAAATATTAATATTTAATTAATTTGATTTTTAACTGAAATTAAATTAATTAAATTATTTTAATTTGGGCCACGAAATCTCAGAAAAAATAATTTGCGGGTAGGGCCAAACTCACACAGGCCCTATCACACTAGTACAAACCCTGTACATGGGTGTTCTAGGTTTGGTGGCCCCGCCCAGAAAATTTTTGGGTTAGGTTGACCCAACTCAATCTGTTTTGTGGCTTTTCAGGACTGTGCAGATTATACCTCCAGCTATTAGGTAACTCGTGAAGGGTGGGAGTCAGGTCTGGATTGTAGAATCCCCAATATTAAAAATGTATTTTCTTGTTATGTTTTGGTTTTAATCCCTTTTTTGGTTAATTAAGTGCACACTGAAGCCATTAAGGAGGCTCGAGGGAGTTCTGAGGGTTCAAGACACAAAAAATGAAGAAAATGGGGTTTTCTATTTAGGTCACCCGGTTAGTGAAAAATGTGCAGTTAGCCCATGAAACCATTCAGGAGGAGAGATTTTGGAATGTGGCCTCTGCATGGTTTGCACACGGTTTGGAAACCCGTTCAGGTTAACCATGGGACCCAGAAATGTTTAAAAAATTAAAAATTTTCCACTTAAGTATTTTTAACCACGTCTCGGTATTTCCTACCATTTCACCTCTCTTCACCCTATGGAAGAAACAAATCCCCCATGTTCTCCAAGAGACCAATCTACTTCATTTTTAAGGTTTTTTTGGTGCCGTTGGTTGAAGATCAAAACTTCAGGTAAGACTAATCACATCCTTAATTCTCTTTTGAGTTTAGGGTTTATATCTTCATCTTCTCTCTTTTCAAAGGTCTAAAACCCTACTATTTGGGTGAGTTTTTGTTTAATCATCAAATGTTGGTTGAGGAGATATCTAAGGGCTTTATTAAGAGTTTATTCACCCGTCAAATCAAGGTAGGTGGTCTACAAGTTATATCCCATTATTTATTTGTGTATTTGGGAATGTGTGGTTTTTTTCTTGGGTGACTATTAATATGTTTTGATCGCAATTGGAATGTTTAGGTAAAATGGTCATTAAGAAGGTAAATTGAAACCCTCACGATCCCCATGGAATGTGTCGAGTGTGATGAGACTAATCTAGGGCCACCCATTGGGTGCACCGACTTTCACTGACCTAGTGATTTGTGAAGATCAAGTGAGATTGTTGAATATTAATGTAGGGATGTTGATAAACATGTTGATGTGATTGTTTGTGTTGAAAAAGAAGCTAGGTGATTCATATAGGCTTAGTAATAAGCTAAGATATATTGGGTTAATATGTGGAAATCATTAAATACCATTATATAATAGATTATGATTCCGGTATAGAAGCCTAATGAGTTAGGCATAACGAATAAAGCTTAGTGAGATAGGAACAATGAATGAAAGCTTAGTAAGATATGAATAATAAAAGGGGAATCATGCTATGAGGCTAAATGATGTGAAATGTGGTAAATGTGTTAATGGGTTAAGGCATGGTATTAAATCTCATGTTATTTTTACGATTTATGTTTGCTTTGGGAAATGGTTATGATGTTGTGTGAATGGTTTATGGATATGCATATTTATATCCTATGCACATGGCTTGGTATAGTGGGGTATTGACTAGAGGTTCAACTCCCATGGATTGAGTTGGACTGAGGCTCTAATATACACCCCAAAAACACAGATTAGGGAAGGGTGCTGAAGATCTATTCCTCAAACGGTTGCATCCTCTCGGACTGAGGCTTTAAGGCGAGGATATGGTTTTCATCAGGATGTTAGTCCTAGTGAGATAGGATAACATTGTATTTTCCTCATGCTTGTGATTGTTTAATTTAAGCCTATGTACCTTTTTGTGTTTGATGAACCCTTGAAAATGTGTTGGAAATGGTAAGTTATGAGAAATGGGATAAAATGGTAAGATATGAAAAGGGTAATAAATCTTGGTAATGTACCTAAAATGGTTAATGGCACGTAATCTTTTCAAGTCATTTTTTATTCTTTTACATTTTTGAATGGACAATTGTTTAGACTGGATATTTTGTAACCACCATTGGTGGTGTCCTACTGAGTTGTACTCACACCATGCTCGGGATGACATTGGGTACCTGATCAGACTTCTTGATTGCAGGTCAAAAGAATGGAAAAGGACCTTTCTAGGTAGTTGTGTTGGCATGGGTGTAAGTTTAGGAGGACCCAAACTTGGTCTCAGGAGAATTTTGAGTATTTTTCAGTTAGTCTTCATTTTGGGCATTGTTTACTTTTTCACCTATATCATGGGATGACATATTTTCTATTGGACATGGTTTTACCCCATTTGGGTAATGTTTTTTATGCATACTCGAGTATTTTTTGTTTTATTCCACTATTATGTTTATATTCTGTGTGGCTTACTCTGATAAAAAGGGGGTATAGTCTCCCAAATTGACTATTTGGATCCTCACTGCTAATTGGAAACCTTTGACATATGGGGAGGAATGCTTAAGGTTATGTAACTACTTGGATCAGAGCACCGTCTTAGTGGCATCTAGGTTGGGGATGTTACAAAGTGGTATCATAGGAGGTCGTTCTTCTCCTTCTCAGGAATCTTGTTATTTAGGATGGTAGAGGGGAGTTATGATGTGATGGGCCTTGGTAATGAGCTCGTTCTTGGGAGTAGCTAACCCATGTATGAGGGAAAACCCATGTAACCTAGGGTGGGAGTTTTTTTTTTGTATTATGAGATGTAACAGTTGATGATATTTCACCATTCGGTGATGCACATGTTGTGTGATGTAATGGTTTTATGATATTTGGATTGTTGCATCAAATCTAAATGTTTTTTGCATTCATGCATCCTTTTAGGAACCTATAGAGAGATATGTGACATGCATCATGGTAGGTACACATGGGATAGTTTTGTGTGGAATCAAAGAGAGGATACACCTTGTATATTCATAATAAAAAAACAGAAAATGTCATATATGGAATAATGAAAGTGGTAAAATAATATAATGATAAGTGATTATTAATGAAATATGAGTAATTAAGGGTTCTTAATGAATAAAAATGTTTTTGTAATATATTGTATCGGCCATATGGTGGTGTATAGTTGCTTCCCCTTGTGGACAATGGCACGCGGTAGGGATGGTTAGGGTGGTGTTTTTAGAATGTAATGGTTTTTTGGGATGGTGCTTGTATGGGGTTTGTTGTGGCTGCTGAGGAGAATTCTTATTATGAAGTTTTGAAAGTTATATTGTATGTGTTCTAAACCATGTGTTTGGAAATGTAAAGAAATAACACTATAATGTTGAGCACTGGTTGGTAACCAAGTGGTTTTTGCTGAACACACTCCTCCAGTATAGGAGCAGAATATTATTGTGATCTAGGAAAGTAGATAAGATACGTTCTGAGGGAAAATGGATCATTTTATACAGATGATGGATTGGGACCTATGGAGGGTTGCAATAAGTTCGTTTTAGCTGACCAGAGAGTTTCAACTGCAACACACTCCGACCTTTACCAGAGAGGGTGGGCCAGAGGTAGTAGAGTTATAAATTGAATCTTTCTAGAAAACACATCCTCATCTGGAGACTCTTAATGGGAAGCGATTCAAGTTGGCACCTTATATGTTGTGGGGCCATACAAAGGGTTTGTGGGAAATCTTGGATCAGACTGAGCAAGCTGAGTGGATGTTGTGGAAATATTTTCTAAAAATGTTTATGGAGAATTATTACCCATATACTTTTAGGCATGAGTGGGTCGTAGAGTTAAGAAGCCTAACTCATGGATCGATGTTGGTGATAGAGTATGTTGGCTGCTTCACTGGCTTGAGACTCTTTGTTCCAGCATTTGTGGGGGATGAGGTAGCAGTTAAGAAGCATTTCCAGGATGAGTTGAGACATGGGATCAGGTCTAAGGTGAATATATTATGTTTGAAGTGGTTTATATTGGTAGTGGATCAAGTGTTGATCTCAGAAGGAATCCTGAAGGGAGATTCGGGTAGTAGGCTTGCCGTGCTAGATAGACAGACTAGTAGTGCAAATTCTGAGGGATGAAGGAATCATTTAGGAAGTTTTGAGAAGGGAAAAAGTGTTCAATGTGGTCAGAATAGAGGTTCTTCCTTTCAGGGTGGTGATCAGGTGTTCGACTATCAGTATGTCAGGTCGGGGAACTTGCGTGGCTAGTGTCCTTGGCCTCTAGTTGAGTGTCGGTCCTGCAGAATATTGCGACACGTGCCGAGGTTCTAGGGGAACCCTCATCAGGTGAGCCTGGACGTTGTTGATATGAAGCTGCCAAGCGGAGGAAAGGGATTAGTTTCTCTATATCAGGCTGGAATTTAGAGCTCCATGAGATATACTGGAAGAGGAGGTGGATGTGGAACACTAGGGCATGATCCCCAACTTCAGTAGGGTAGTGCAGTGTAGGGAAAATAGGTTGGAACCCACAATAGAGGGGTAAGTCAGCTTCATGCAGTTATGTTAGCACCTGGTGATGGTGAGGCTGGGCCATCAACAGTTATAGGTATGATCTTTATAGATTATACAATTTCTAGTGCGTTTTTTACCACTTGTGACACACACTCTTTTATTTCTACTTAGTTTGTGGTAGCATGGGGTTTTTCCATAGAGAGTGTGTTTGGGGTTATGTCGATTGACACTCTGTTGGGGGTTAGAAATGAAGATACTAGATAGTTTAAGGGATGTCCTCGGGAAGTCAGAGGGTATCATTTCTTGTTGGACTTGTTCGTTCTTTATATATCATGAGTTGACATGATCTTTGGTATGGATTGGTTGGTGTTATATCATGCATGGATAGACAATTATCATATTATGGTATCATTCAAGTCACATTAGACTGACACTTATGTGCATCATGGACAACTGGATGTTCGAGTAGGTAGTGATGGACCATTTTCTTAGCAACTGGTTAGGCTCACTACTCAAGTAGCTTGTCGTGTACTCAATGATAAAATGGGGAAACTGTTTGTCTTTCATCCAGTAGTGGATCAGTTTTAGGATGTGTTTCCTGAGTATTTTTTAGGGTTTCCACCAAAGAATAATATTTAGTTCATGATTGAGTTACTACAAGGAGTGGATCCAGTTTCTATTCCTCCATACCGAATGGCACCATAAGACCTCTAGGAGTTAAAGGTTCATCTTGAGGATTTGATGTGTAATGGGTTCATACATACTAGTTTGTCTCCTTGGGGATCGCCTGTTCTTTTTTCAAATATGGTTAACTCATCGTTAAGGACGTGTTTTGATAATCAGAAATTAAATTAGATGATGATGAAAAAATTGTACCATCTTCCTAGAATTGATGATCAGTTCGACTAGTTGAGGGGTGCATGGGTATTTCCTAAGATTGATCTAAGATCAGGTTATCACCAGTTGTGGGTGACAACTTCTAATGTACTGATAGCTTCTTTTCGGAGTCTATTGGGGTTGTTTGAGTTTTTTGTGATGCCTTTCGGCTTGACCAATGCACTAGCAGTATTCATGGATTTGATGAACATAATCATTCAAACATACCTGGATCAGTTTGTGGTTTTTTTTGTTCACTACATCTTAGTGTAATAAAAAACTCATGATGATCATGTCCAACATCTTGACATTGTTCTAAGTACACTAAGAGAGAATTAGCTTTACACCAACTGTCAAAGTGTCAAATCTAGGTTGGAGAAATGCATTTTTTGGTTCACATAATCTCTGAGTTAGTTGTGTCGGTGGATCCAGATAAAGTGCAGGCTATTGTGTCTTTGGAGTATCCCATGAGTGTTTCATACGTTCAGAGTTTTCTGGGATTGGCTGGATATTACTGGAGGTTCTTCCAGGATTTCTCTTGCTTGGAATAACCACTTTAAGTCTTGACCAAGAATGAAATTAGGATGGAGTGGTCTACGAATTGTGATAATTCCATTTAATAGTTGAATACATGGTTTATGACCGCACCAATCTAGATCTTACTAAAGCCAGGTAAGAAGTATTTTCTCTTTTGTGATGCGTTTAGTGTCAGGCTTCGGGCTGTGTTAACGCAAGATGAGTGGGTTGTCGTTTATGGGTCAAGGAAATTGAGACCCCAGGAGAAAAATTATCCCACTAATTATCTTGAGTTGGTTGTAGTAGTGTATGCCTTAATGTGCTGGAGACCGTACTTGTTTGGAGGACAGATCATGGTGTATACCGAATAAAAGAGTCTAAATTATATTTTTTTCGAAGTGGGATTTGAATCTTTGGTTCTGGAGATGGGTAGATTATCTCTAGAATTTTGACATTAATATGGTATATACGCGAGGAAAGGGGAACATTGTTTCTGATTCTTTAAGAAGTAAGGCTCTTAACTAGGTTGTTCAGGAATCCTGCGTTGAGTGGAAGATGATGGCTTTGTTTGCAGAGATTTACCTAGAGGTGTGGGAGGAGATTGATCATCTGACTCTTTCTCATGTGATGGTTGAGTTGATGATTTTGAGTCACATTAGGTATAGTCACCATGATGATCTTGAATATTTTTCCATGAAGGAAATATTTAAAGGTGGGGAGCCACCTTCATGTTGGGATGTCTGTATGGATGGGGTTGTTTGTGTTCATGGTCGTATGGTAGTGCTGGTATGCATGGCGGAGAAATTGATGCGGGAGTTCCGTGCATCAAAATGGGCAGTTCATCCTGGTTTGACCAAGATGTATTGTGATCTTCAAAGACATTTTTTGTGGTCGAGAATGAAAAAGTATGTTTTGGGAATTATGGAACGGTGCCATACCTGTTAGCAGGTGAAGGCCAAGAATCAACGCCCAGGAGGTATGTTACATCCATTACCCATTTTGGAATGGAAATGGGATGATGTGATGATGGATTTTGTGGTGGGTATTCTGAGGAAGCCTTAGAAAAATGATGTAATATGGTTGGTTGTGGATCAGATAATGATAGTGGCGCATTTATTACCAATTCAGAAGAATTACATAGTTTATATACTGGGTGAGTTTTATGTTCATGAAATAGTATTGTTTCAAGGTTTACTACAGACTATAGTTTCAAATCGTGATCCTTGTTTCACTTCACACTTTTGGAAAGGGTTTCAAAAGGCGCTTGGTACACAAGTGCTTTTGAGTACAACTTTCCACTCGCATATGGACGAGCAATCGAAGTGTACAATCCATGTGTTAGAGGACATGCTGAGGGCTTGCGTCTTGGATTTTGGTGGTTTATGGGAGAATCACATGTCGCTTATTTAATTTTCCTACTACAGTAGTTTTCAGGCTACAGTTCAGATGGAACTATTTGAGGCTCTCTGTAGGAGGATATGTAGATCGTTGTTGTGTTGGTTAGAGGCCGGTGAATCAGAGCTACTCGTACCGAGTCCTGTGTATGAGACATTGGATAAACATGAGTTGATTTGAAAGCGGATGGAAACATATCAGAGTAGGAAGAAGTTGTATGCAGATCAGAGGAATAGACCTCTTGAGTTTGAGGTGGTTGATAGTGGGTTCCTTCAAGTGTCTCCACGGTTGGGTCACCGATAGATTCAGAAGCAGGACAAGTTGGTGTCCAAGTATACGGGGTCATATGAGATTGTGGAAAGGATTAGGCCAATTGCATATTTATTGCGTCTTCCTTAATGGTATAGCGGGATGTGTGATTTTTTTTCATGTGTCACAGCTTCAGCGGTATATTACTGACCTAAATCGCGTGGTGGATGTTTAGGATGTTGAGTTAGAAGCTGATGCGTCTATTGGGGATCATCTGGTTTGTGCCGTTGACTCTGGTTATAAAGACTTGCAGGGAAAGGTTGTGACATTAGTGAGAGTACTATGGCAGCATGGTAAGGTTCGGGAAGAAACATCAGAGCGGGAATCAAATATGCGAGCTCATTGGCCCAATCTCTTTTCCATTAAAGTGCAATGAAGCATGGGAGTTCGGCACTAGGATGAGCTGCTATAAGGTGTGGAGGTTGTAAGATCCCATATATTATATAGGTATTCTCTCATTTATGTTTGGTTTTGAATCACTTTTTTTTGTGAATTAAGTGCTCACCCAAGTCCTTACGGAGGATTGGGGGAGTTCTGAGGGTTCGGTAAATGAAAATAGAGAAAGGGTTTTTTGGTTATTTCGCACGGTCTGCACAGGGATAGTGTGAATTGTGCAGATAGCCCAAGAAACTATGTAGTAGGTGAGATTTTGGACAGTGGCCTTCATACGGTTTTTTCACGGTTTTCTAAACTGTGCTGGTAAACTGTGTGGCCTAGAAACGTTTTAAAAATTACAATTTTTTCACATATGTATTTTTAACCCCAACTCGGGATTTCCTCCAATTTCATATATCTTTATGCAAGGGACGATCCAAATCCCCCAAGAGCTCCAAGGGATCAATATACCTTTTTCCTATGTCATTTTTGGTGTTTTGGTTATGGATTGAAGCTCTTGGTAAGTCTAATCTCATCCTTACTTATCTTTTGAGTTTTGGGTTTGTGTATTTTTCTCCTATATTTACGAAGCTCAAATACCATACTCTTCGGGTGAGTTTTAGGTTGAAGCTTAAATGGTTGGTTGAAGCAGAATTTAAGGTATCTATTAAGAGTCTGTTCATCTGTGGAATCAAGGTAGGTGGCCTATAAGTTATATCCCATTGTTTATTTGTGGATTTGTGCTTGTGTGGTTTTGTTCATGGGTGTATCTTAGTATGTTCTGATCAGTTTTTCTATGTTGAGGTAACATGGTCATTAATTATGTAAATGGAGACCCTCATGATCCACATGGGATGCATGGAGGGTGATGAATATAATCTTGGGCAACCCATGGGGTGTGCCGACTTTCCCGTACCTAGGGATTTGTGATGAACAATTGAGATTATTGAGTATTTATGTAGAGCCCTTTCTAAACATATTGATGTGATTTGTTGTATTGGAATAGAAACTAGGAGTTGCACCTAGGCATAGTAATAAACTATGGGATATTGGGTTAATATATGGAAATGATTAAATCCCATAATGGAATGAATTATGAGCCTGGTAATAAATCCTAGTGAGTTAGGCGTAACAAATAAAGACTAGTGAGATTGGCATAATGAATAAAGTCTTAGTGAGATATGCATAATAAATGGGGAATCAGGCTAAGTGGATAAATGATGTGAAAAGTGGTAAATGTGTTAATGGTTTAATGAATGGTATTAAATCTAATGTTATTGTATTGATTTATGGTCGATTTTGGGAATGGTTACTATGTGGTGTGAATGGTTAATGGATATATATATATATATATATATCGAATGTGCCCATGGCTTGGTAGAGTGGGGTATTGACATGAGGTTCTATGTCCACAGCTGGAGTTGCACTGAGGCTCTAAACTCCACCCCTAATGCATGGGTTAGGGAAGGAGATTGAGGCTCCATTCTCATAACGGTTACATCCACCTAGACTGAGGCTTCGAGGTGAGGATATGGTTGTCATGAGGAAGTTAATTCTAGTAAGATAAGATAAAATTATATTTTCCTCATGCTTGTGATTGTTTAATTTAAGCACATGTACCTTGTTGTGTTTTATGAACCCATGGAAATTGTGTTGGAAATGGTATGTGATGGGAAATGGGATGAAATGGTAAGATATGAAAAGGGTATTAAATGTTTCCAAAGTACCTAAACTGGTTAAGGTAACGTAATATTTTCTTGACATTTATTATTCATTTTGAATTTTTAATGAATAATTATTTATGATGAATATTTTTCAGACACTGTTGGTGGTTGCCTACTGAGTTTTACTCACACTCAGCTCAGGCTTCCATTGGGTACCCATGAAAACTTCATGTAATCAGGTCAAGAGAAGGGAAAAGGCCATTTCGATGTAGTTGGGTTGGCATGGGTGCATGTGAGAGGGGGCCGAGAATTGGGGTTTTGAGCAGTTTTGGGGAATTGTTGTTTTTCTTCATTTTTGGTTTTGTTCACTTTTCCACTTATAGCATGGAATGTCATATTTATTTTTGGACATGGTTTTCCTCTATTTGGGGAATGGGTTTTTATTCATATTATGGTATTATTGGTTGTTACTCCACTATTGTGTTTATCTTTGGTTATGGATTACTCGGATAAAAAGGGGAAATATTTGTCCCAATTGACTATTTGGACCCCCACTTCTAGTAGAAAACCTTTGGAATACGGGGAGGTGCGCTTAAGGTCATGTAACCACCCATCTCGGAAAACCGAATTTGTGGCTTCTGGGTAGGGGACGTTACATGGATGGATAGGATCATCTGGGATGCATGGGACATACCGGATTAGGCACTTCTTGGTTAAAGGTGGGGTGTCAAAGGTTTATTTTGGGAGGAGAAGTTCAACCTTGGAAAAAGAGGTGCGGCCAAGGCTGACAGCTGGATCTAAGCAGAAAAATGGCTCATGGATGCCTGTTCTGGTGTTGGATGTGGCGACTGAGGAGGGGTTGAAGGTTAAAGGTGGGAAGCCGCTATAGGGAGGCCACTAAAGCTGGTGGCTGATGAGGATAATGCTTCGTAGGTTGATGGTGTAGCGCAATGGAGACCTAGTGGAGAGGAGAGTTGGATACAGTGAGAGGGGGACTAATGATTCACCATGTTTTGACCCCCATTTTTGTCTCTATTTGGTATTCAAGGCGACAAACTCTTTAATCGTTATTTTAAAGTTCTTGTTTTTTATTATAGCTATCCTGGACAGACAACCAATTTTGTTTGTTTCATTGAACCAAATTACACATCATCCTAAAATAGGTTTTATTAATAAATTATTGATGATTATTTTAATCATAAAACATGTTTTCCACAAAATGTGTGTGAAACATGATTGTCTAGAAAATTTCATTCCGGTCATCAGAGTTCTTGCATGGAAAGTATTTTCATTGAATGGATTTCGAGTATTAAAACACATATATAAAAATATATTTTTTTGATATGTATTCCCAAAAATATTTTTTCAATACAAATTAAAACTTCAAATGAATTTAACTTGGTTGTCCGATGTCGGATTGAAATATGGTCTACAGTGTTGGGACCGAATTCATGCCCACTTTTAAAATTTAATTCAAATTTAATTTTTCTTTGATTTAAATATTCATGAATATATCTGATACAAATTACAGGTATCAGTCACATAGTGGAATCCCTAAAAGGAGGGATTTTCAAAATTTCCACCGATGATCGACATGAACTTGTCAAAGTTTGTGAATCACCACACACTTTAAGTTGAGGATATCATGTGAAGATTTTTTTTTAAAAAATTAAAATCATAAAATACCTAGTTTATATATGATACCTCACATGATGTTTTCTTGTCTGTGGTGATAACTGCTTGAAGAATCCAAAGCTGAATTCCTATAGATTGTCCACATATTCTTAAAAAGGTTATGAGAGCACTGATCATCAAAATCTAGGAGATTGTTCAGAGATCCAATGATGCCTTCGATGCTTTGATGATCACCACATAACCTTGCTTGTTATGTAAGATTGGGAGCCCGATCCAAACTCTTTGGATCTAGATCCTCTACCTCTAGAACATGGGTGAGATAAGAATACAGAGAAATACAATTAATAGTAACTACATATGCCTCTCTTGTTCTATTTATAGAGTGCTGGAAAATTATATGGTATTGCCTCCCCAACCCCCCCCCCCCTGAATAGTGAAAACTCTATAAAAATTGTATTAGGAATACTATAATAAAACATAAATATTATTTATTATTTTTATCACTTGCCTATATTATAATAAATATATAATGTGATTATAATTTACCCAATAACTAGGATCATTCTTCTCACAAATATTAAATGAAACATAAATGTTTTAAACTAATATTATATTTTCGTGTATTTACATTAAAACTTGTAAATTCATTTAATAAATAAATTCAATACCCATTATTCATAACCTGAATAATATGAATTTTTATATTGTATTGGTGATCATATCTCCTTCAAAAAATCCCAGACCCCAATTGTGAGGCCCACCATATCAAATAAAACTATTTAAATTAATATATAAGCTTTTTGATTATGTTGTTGTGTGTGAACCTATAGTCCCTTTATCTCGATTGCAGTGAATACTATTCACATACCAAGAGCTGGATCTAACAACACATAATGACCCCTAAAGATACAAGGAATGTCATTGTAGTGATAACCAACCTATGAACACACACTGTGTAATACAATAACTTTGTTTTTAATATATCATAAAGCAGGATGCACATACGTGTCATCATCCTTTTCATTCTTTATTATTTGTTGATCTAACTGGATGGATTTACCCTTTACTGTCAGGATCATGGTCTTAGGAACGTACTACCATCCTGATCAACATGGTCTATGATATATTACTTTCATAACATGGATTCAAAAAAACCCCTCTTGATCAGTCAACCAATCTCATGGGACCAATTACGCACCCAACACAAGCTAGGTCACCCCAATTTCATAATCATGGGTTTTCCTTGCATCAAATTACATGATCAAATGACGCACATTGGCTATGATCTCAATTATGGAGACTAATAAACATGTCTATAGATAGTAACATCCAATGAGAGCCTAACAATGTTGTGTTCCTATTGTCAGGTCTGTCCACATGATCTCACTACTAGAGATAACCATTTGTGAACTTCATGAGAATGAGTCTCAATGCTTATGAGCCCACATCAACATATATTAAAACATCAAATATTTCTGGTCAGTAATATGTATGTAGACCATATGACCTTTTTTAAAGATTAATTTCATTCTATATCGAGGTTATCATTATAGAAGGGGAGTAGATATAACCATATGATATGACTATTAATCGATGAATATTACCATTAAATAGTGGACACAAGAAATTATACACTTTAACAGGTAGAATACATCATGTATAACTAACAGTATACATGAAATGGTAATCAAACATACTACATAGTTGGGTCTAGGGAACCCACTATTATAACATATAACATAGTTCATTAAAAAAATAAGCACTAGAGACCGACAAGAGAAGTATATCACTACTGAAGGAAATGAAATCAAAAAAATAACGAGACAACATTAAAAAGACAGAAACAAAAAAATGAAACAAAGTCAACCCGTATCATTCAAAAAATAACTTGATTCAATTTCCGTCATACATTCATATGAACTGAACTGATAAAACATCCATTATCTATTTATATTTGTTAGGTTGAAATTTATCCCCCCTCTTATTACTATAACTCTAACCACAAATGACCCTAAACATATACATATCATTAACACTCATCTAAAGTGGTTGATCTCCCTCATTCATGCACCAATATTCATCTCATCTATCATAAGAGACCCCTTGTAGTAATGCTTTCACTCTTTTTTGACACATTCTTGTATTTTATTATTGTTTCTTAAAAAACCATTAAAAATAAATTATTTTAGAGTATTTGTTTGACACATACATTACTACCATTTGAGGAAGAATAAAAAGGTGGCATTCAACAGAAATGTCTCTACTACTCTGAGATAGGTGGACACTAAACAGTTTAGATGTTCTATGTTTATTATCATGTTCTGTTTGAATTTTTTTTATTCCAACAATGTGTTCATAACCATTAATTTATCTAAAATGGATTTAAATGTAACTTTAGGTGTGGGAATGGTTTACTTAGGCTGTGAGTGGCATGTAATAGATTTTTAATCCTATGAAATTTCCACCAATGGTGCTGTTCCAAAACAAAATTTTTGAATTTTTTTTAATAAGAGACACATAATGTATTATATGGCTATATTTTGGCCCGGTAAACCACTATTTATTCCCTAGTTATATTATGGATAATTCAGATTAATTTTTTGAGTATATCATGGTATTATCCTTGGATAAAATGGGAATTTAAAAGAATTTGTGTGTGATAGAACAAATTAATGTAAAGTGTATGCCATAATTGGGTGAGATTCCAAACTATATCATGAATTAGTGTTAATGTGTGTTTATTGTAATTTTTTCTTTATCCTATGTAATTGTAAGAAATTATTACCTTAGGTTATTTTTTAGTATTTTTATACTAATTTTTTATGAACTTGGTTAAGAGTTGGGTGTAATGTTAACCTAGTAATGTGGTTAATATAAGTTTGGGTTTAACTCTAATCTTCTATTGTTATGTGAAATGGGATGAGTTTAAATTTTATTGGGGACATATCGATAACTTCAGTTTGGTGTAATACCAACCATGTATATATTTGATTAGTGGCTTTGGTATCATTCCAACTACACACATATGAGACAAGGGTTGGCTGTAATTAAAACCATGTATGTGTAATGTGGAATTGTGTAGGTGTAAAATATAACATGGATGGTTTATTTTACATTGGTTGAGTGTAACTATAATAAAAAATATATATGGATATGTTGAACATGTTTGATTCCAACCATGGATATATTTCTTATATGAGTTGGGTTTAATGCCAATAATATAAATATATATTATTTGGGTTGTGTGTACAAAAAATCAAGGTTCTAAAATGATGTTTTATTTTTAATTGCAACAATTTTATTCTTGGTTATATAACGGGGTGTACTTCCACATGATATTTATGTGTAAATGGGATTATATAATGGATGAATATCCTTTTGAACCCCAATATTGATATGTGACTTTTTCTGATTCAACAATGGCACTATTAAAAGTTACTTTGGTCAATCCTAAGTGTTATTATAAAACCAAAAGATCCATCGTGTATTTATTTTGATGTTCTTAAATTATTTTATCATGTTACACTAGCATGAAATTATATTTATTATATATGTTTATAAACAACATTGGTGGTGGGAGAATGATTTTCCCACTCTCTAATTCGAACCCCTAGTATCCGAGAAGAATTCATGTTTTATGACCTATGTATGGGAAGGCCCCTTCTATATTATATAGATGAGATAGAAGAATTTAGACGTAGTTAGAATATTGGAAATGGATTGGGTTTCTAACTAGTTTTTGGATACCTATATTTTTTTTAATTTTAGACCATTTCCTATATGATCTTCCATGAAATATCATAATTATATTTTTTGACCTCGTGTGACATTACTACTGCACATTTTGTTTCTTGCATGGTAGATGTTATTTACTTTTGGTTGGTAGATAGCAGTGATATTTATTAATATGTAGTTGTTATTATTTTTTTAGTTTATTGATATTGTTTGCACTATTATTAGTGTTATGTAGTACCAAGATTAATGTATCTCTATGTGATTTTATTACACCATATCTGTTATTTGATAACATCTGCACTATAGGGAGGAATTGATGAGGAATGTAGTGACCCAGTTTGGTTAGGGTGAAGGTGAATCATAATGGGGATGAGATATTATTTTTATCATTATTTAAATATTTTCTTATATTTATAATTTTTTTAATAAATATATGAAATTTTCTAGATGTATTGTGAAGTTACTATAAGAGGGTGATTAATTTGTGTGACCATTTATAACAATTTCTTTTATACTTTTAAATTATATACAAAATATTTAAACCATAATTACCAATTAATATATACATGGATCTTCATATGAATTTTTTCAATATTTTCACACATTAGGGATGATAGAAAGTAAAAAAAGGTGATTCAAATAGAATTTTTACAAGGTTAAATACCAGTGTGGTTATATAACCCATGCTATATTCAGGTATAGTATAAGTTTTATATATGGGCTATACATCTCAATTTATTATAATTAGGATATTTCATGAAAATCATGAATAGTAACTTTGTAGTTTTATAATCTCCCAATTTCATAATTTCTCTTGAAAGGTACTTTATATTGGCTCTATCCAATATATATAGTATTTACCCAAAAAACATAAACAATACCACTGATATTGTAGAGACCCCAATCTTGACGTACATGGACATTACTTTAATTTTGCGGAATACTTAATAAATAACAAAAACCAACACTCAAGGTCCGTAATAGTTTAGTGACTTTGGAAACTCGAAATACAATCCTCTAATCGTGGTGAATGATCTTCAACATCTCCCACAATGATCTTCCTCTTTTGTTTTCATACCTAAATCCTTTCATTAAATCATAGGGAAAAGAAAACATATAAAGTGTGATCTCAAATGCTCAGTAAGGGTAAGAATGGAGAAAATAAAACAAATCATATACATTTGAACTTAAAAAACATGAACATAATGTTTAAACATCAAAATCTTGAGTAATGACATAAAACATGGCAGTACGTAAGCATAGATCATAAAGAAACATTAATCATGGTAAAATAACATGGGAATAAAACATGTAATTGTGGAAACCATTAAGCACATGTTATGATTTCTGTAGTAGCCAAGGCATTGCTTCCAAGACCATCGTAGTGTACAAATTCCCTTTCTGAATCGAGTTCACTCCTCGTTCTAGTCATGTATTGTAACACCCCGAGATTTTATGAAAAATATTCTTTTTAATTTTATTGATGTCTTGTGTTGTATGCTACACCAAAAGGAGCTTTAATTACACGCATCCCTGACTTGGCTTTCATTACACGCAATCGCGACCTTCTACGATAGCGTGTGTTGTACGCAATACCGAGTTTCACTAAACAACGATATGCTATTAAAATATTATTAAAACTAGCCGTTATGAATATTAATAACCACTTTTTGAATTTTTTTAAATTTCATATTTCAGAATGGACTTCATTTTTGGATTCAGCATATCCAAATTAGCCTGGGGTGAAATTTTGGTATTTTACTAAAAATTTTGGATTTTTGATAATAGTGAAAACACTAGGTTACTATTCAAAAACTGAATTTTTATTTAAATAATTATTTAATTTATTTTAATTTATTTTATGTCAAAATTGATACATAATACCTATATAAGTTCAATTTAAGTCATTGGAATCATTTTATAATAATTTTAGATATATAAACATTTTATTGAACTTTTCACCGTCTTTTACCCACCTCCAAAGAGAATTTGCAAATTCACATAAAACATAATTTTACCGCTTTTGTGAGTGTAATTTCGAAAATCTGAGAGACACAATTAATATCAAGGACTAAAATGTGGTTCAATGAGATGAAAATAATTTTTGGTGAATAGTAACTTTTTACTTTTTTTTACCATGGTTAAAAGTAAATAGGGTAATTATAGGTAAAAATGATATTATTATTACCCTAACACATGTCCTAATTCTATTGGATAAGTTTAATTCGACCAAAAACAACCTTAGGAATAAAATATGACCATTTAGGCCCACTTGGATTAGATTAGGACATTTATTATTAATTTATTTAAAGAAGGGTTAAAATAGTTAAAATCAAAGTTTAATAACTAAATCATTTTTAATATAGGATTATACATAAGATAAATTAGACTATAAATATTCATTAGAAATATGAAAATATTTCCTACATAATGGTATTTTATTTATAATTTGTAGACAGTAAATAATTTAATTTATTTATGACACAATGATGATGTAGTAATTATCTTATTAATGAATTATTGACATAATTGATGTTATAAATACCCAAATAAATGAAATTTGAGACTTTTTATGAATTACAAAAATTTTCTGGGATAATATGACATTTGAATATTGATTTAGTTAACTTTTTTCGAACTGATCATTCTGTTATGATTTTCACAAAAATAAATTACAAAATAGTGTCAAAATTGACATAAAATAGTTTTTAAAACAAATATTATATTATTAATTGTTGTGTTATTCCAAAAAATTTAAGGTTCAGAAAAAAGACTTATATAAGGATATATGTATTAATAATAATCTTGGGGTTTTTTTGGCTTGTTATAGTATGTTTACTATGCTTATAGTGTAAGAAAACAAGAAGACATAGTAAAAGAAAAATTATTTAACTTAATGTTAATTCTTAATGATAAGTTAAAAATAGAAACCTAAACTTGTCTAAAATCTATTGAATGAGAGGATGGCTACCCATCCCCACCTTATCTTTTAAATAACTCAATTTGGAGCTATTAAAAATCGAATATGACTTTATAATAAAATAATATTTTTTATTCTTCCAAAGGTGCCCCTCTCCTCCCTTATAAAAGGGCACCTCCTCCCTCTCTTCCTCACACCACTTTGAGCCTTCATGCTCGAAAAAACCCTTCCAAATTATCTTCTCCACTTCCATAGAAATATCCTAGAGGTCCTGGTCTTCTTCAAAGACCAATTTTAGTGCCCTAAGAGGAGGTATCAAAGAGGCACTTCAAAGAAGAGGTAATGTCCGTTACCGATTCTTTCAACTTTATTTCTTCTTATACTTTTACTTATTTAGTTGTTTCATTATGAAATAATAACATCAGTATCACTCATATACTGATATGTTATTATATGTATGAAATAATCCTATTTCACCATCTATCCATCTGACAGAAAATGAAATCATCGCACGTGCGTACGTATGAAATTCCGTCTCCACGCCGTGGTGTAATATGTTTTTCCAGCACCACCTTACTTGGATGGGTATAATGGAGTAAAGAATAACTATACATAGTTATTATAACATAATACTGATTCTGATATATTTTATCATCTACTCCAATTAAATTCAATAATTATGGGAACGATATCATCGCTCGTGCGTACGTACGGACTACCGTCTCCACGACGCAATGAGATTCATTATCAATGATTTACCATTCATGAATGATTATAAAGTATATATAATAAGTAATAATGAAATATATGAAATAATAATGATACTGGATTTCTATATATATATATATGCATTTCATCCAACTAATTCCATTCAAGTCAATGATGAAATGAAAACCACGTTCATGTGTACGTACGACCTACCGTCTCTATGAACAGTGTATTTCTTTCCATTTATCGATCAATTATATATATGTATATTCTGAATATATAATATATATAAATCATGTTTTATATTTTGTAATTAAGTAATCATGATCTATGTAATCATATGAATAATTATAATTCAAAACACGGACGACAAATGAAACGATTTAACCCAAAACGCTATTTAACATGGAATTTAAAAAAGAACGGGTAATATAAAGTCATAAGTGAACAATATATGATATCATAACAATGAATATGATTCTGTAATAATTCAATGACATTATCTAAATCATTATACAGGAGGTTCGGATACATACAAAGCATATCGGACCTATGGTACGAGATAATTTTGCAAATCTCATTTTTATCCGAGATTTCTTATACATAAGTATTTACTGTGGTTATTGTTATCATCCATGAACATGTTTTCTAAAAGTAGTTTTATGTATGTTTAAAGTCCTTTTGACCCATTTTTTAATTTTACCACATGTTATGAAAGGAATCTTATTTTTTTACCAAATGAGGTACTTCTTGACTTTTCCGACAAAAGTATGAGAACAATGTTATTTTTAACTTATACGGCGCGAATGGATTTTTACAGTTTCATAATGCCTCATTTTCATAAATCTTACACTACATGTTTCCATGATTATTTTCAACAAAACCCTTTTATTTTAAAAGTGCATGACATTTTTTGAAAAGAAAATGATTTTGAAGAAGAAAAGATATTTTCCTCAAGAATTCATTTCAAGTGTTTTATCAAAACCATTTTCCCTCTAAGATGACATTATTTCATATGTGTATGTTTCAAGTATCATGTCTCTATGATTTACATGGTTTTACTTTTCTTATGATTAATTGATATCCATTAGTTTTATATAGATTATGTTATGATGGGATGATGTTTATGAAACCCATTTTAATTCTTTGGGTTATGATGAATGATTTATGTTTATGTTGTGGCACAAGTAAGAATGATTTCATTATGAGATGGGTGGGACATATATCTCCCTCCAATGCATTTGGTAAAGATTTATTTCTCATGATACAGACATGGCTGGAATGGTAAGTTAATTTGTTTCAGTGTTATAGGACTGAAATGAGGAGTGAACTCAATTCAGAAAGGGACTTTGTCCACTAAAATGGTCTTGGCAGCAATGGCTTGGATACTATGGAAATCATGACATTTGCTGAATGGTTGCCACAATTACAAGTTTTATTCCCATTATATTTTATCTTGATTCATGTTCCATTATGATATATGCCTTACGTACTACCAAGATTTATGTCTCTGCTCAAGATTTTGATATTTAAATTTCATGTTCAAGTTTTTACTTTCAAATGTTTATGGATTGTTTTATGTTCACTATGTTTGCCCTTACTGAGCATTTGAGATCAACCATTTCATGTTTTATTTTCCCCATGATATAAAGAAAGGTTTTAGGTATGAAAACAAAAGTTGAAGATCTTTATGGGAGAAGTTGAATATCCTTCACTACAATTTGTAGATTACGTTCCAAGATTCCAAAGACACTAAACTATTACGATCCTTTGGTTTCTGTTATTGTTATGTACTAATTATTCTGCAAAAGTAATGTAATGTCCATGTATGTCAAGCTTCGGGTCTCTACAGTTGGTATCAGAGGAAAGGTTCAGTCAACCTTTGGAAACTTGGTTGCGGGAACTTTAAAGAGATCCCTAGAGATATTTTTAAGGTATGTCTAGGGATGTCCCTAAGGTTAAGTATAAGTATAAGTTATAGTCCTAGAATTACGGTAACAATATTAGAATTAATCCTAAGATGTTATATGTCGAAGGTACTCCCCCTTGATTATATTATATTACTTGTATGATTTTTTTCCTCTCACAGAATTCTTTTTGTGTTTTAGTCAATGGAGGGAAACAGAAGGAATTCAGTTAACATTGAATCCAATGGAAAAATTGGTGACTATGAGCAAAAAAATTGCATAATGCCTAGAGAGAAAGATATTCTGATTATGCTGAATTAGTCATCGCGATATATGATTAACAATGTGAAATTTAGTGGTATGCCTAATTCATCAAATAAGAGGAAGATATAATTTTATGCATGTTCTCATGTTGAGGAGCATAATGAAAGGCAGATTGAGATTTCTAAAGAAGGGAAGAAGAACCTTGAGGAATACCTCAAATGGAGGGAAAAATGTTATCTGTGTGGAGAAAAGGGTCATAATGTGACAGACTGTTATGGAGTTCAATTATTTGTGGAGAACATGGTCATTACCCAACTTAATGCTCTGACCTAAAAAGTTACGTCTAAATCAAAGAAGTACTTATTCTTGGGAAATCATTGAAGAGGATGGATTGAAGTGTTTATGTATTGGTATTCACGAATAATGTTGTTGAGGTAATTTTATGGTGTATTAAAATATTTTTGTATTAGTCTATTGTGGTTTTCAATAATTTTACGGTACCAATAACCATGAAAAGTGATTCAAATATTTTGGAAAGCAGATGATATGTGCATAATAAAGGGATAAAGAGAAAATGAAATTTCTGACAGTATTCATGAGCTCATGATTGATATAAGGACTATGTGATATCATGGTTTGAGTATATAGAATTTTGGGGATTTTGGTATCTGGAAAGTGTTAACTTTTAACTACATTCATGTTTTCACTAAGGTTCAATGGGTATTCATTTTTTTCAAGAGAATACATGATTAAGGCCTTATAATATTTGGAATGTGACTAACAAGACATATCTTATGATATATGGGGATCAACGATGGTATTAACATGTTGGTTATATGAACTCTTTGGTAATCGTTTTCACTATAATATGAGATTGGACAACATTATTTTGGATAAGCCTAAATATTAGAATAGATTATGTTGGACATAAGTTAGTATTTTTTAAGGATATAACTTTTTCAATATTATTGATGGAAAGTTATAATAATGTATTTTTAGAAAAAAAAGGCAACCTGCAGGATGGGTGACAGCCCATCGCGTCGGACAAGGTTGTGGGAATCAAACCCACAACCGAAGTGCGACTGGCCTTTATCACCAACCACTGGCCTATAGTAAGTACCTAGTTAGTAGAAACAAGTTTTATTTTATTAAGCGGTATGATAGATGAAGTATAAGTCCATTTTTTGAATCATATACGATTAATCTCACTATAGATGGACTTATGTATATTTGATAACTTTTGCAAACTTTTTGTTTTAGACAGATGGAATGACCCATCATTCTATCACATGATCTAATAACACTTCACTAATGACAAATTCAACTTCATTTATTTAAGAGATGAAGTGGAAATTTTCCAAGGATTGACCAATTATGAGACTGTACCAATGTCAAGAAAGTATTTCATCTAATTCCAATTTCTTCAACTTTAGGGAAATGATCTTGAAAACTAAAAATGTTGTCCTAGTGCCCTTATATCCAATGAATCAGATGGTACCAAAGATCATCACAGATCTATGGCTTTGTGATTGATGGATTTTCCATAGCCATGTCCTCTACCACTCTACATCAGAACAAGATGGTTAGATTTCTCTTTCATATCCATATTTTCACCTATGTGGAAACCTAGTGATTAGTTAACTTGGGTAACCATTACGTTTCATACCTTATTTTTTAAAGATTGGTTTTGGCATTCCTTTTTACGATGTGGGTTTCTATTAAAGAAACTTTCGAGTTGTAAACCATTTATAACCTCGACGAATTTCAAGGGCGAAATTCATTTTAAGGGGGGTAGAATGTAACACCCTGAGATTTTATGAAAAATATTCTTTTTAATTTTATTGATGTCTTGTGTTTTATGCTACAGAAAAAGGAGCTTGCATTACACGCATCCCAATCTTGGCTTGCATTAAACGCAATCATGACCTTTTATGATAGTGTGTGTTGTACTCAATACCGAGTTTCACTAAACAACGATATGCTATTAAAATATTATTAAAACTAGCCATTATGAATAGTAATAACCACTTCTTAAAATTTTATAAATTTCATCTTTCAAAATGGACTTCATTTTTGGATTCGGAATATCGAAATTAGTTTAGGGTGAAATTTTGGTATTTTTCTGAAAACATTCAATTTTTGATGAATTGTGAAAACATTAGGATACTATTCAAAAACCGACTTTGTATTTAAATAATTATTTATTTTATTTAAATTTATTTTAGGTCAAAATTGATACATAACACCTATATAAGTTCAATTTAAGTCATTGGAGTCATTTTATAATAATTTTAGATATGTAAAAATTTAATTGAACTTTTCACCGTCTTTTACCCACCTCCTAGGAAAATTTGCAAATTCACATAAAACATAATTTTACCGCTTCTGTGAGTGGAATTTCGAAAATCCGAGAGACACGATTAATATCAAGGACTAAAATGTGGTTCAATGAGATGAAAATAATTTTTGTTGAATAGTAACTTTTTGCTTTTTTTACCACGGTCAAACGTAAATAGGGTAATTAAGGGTAAAAATGATATTATTATTATCCTAAAACATTTCATAATTCTATTGGATAAGTTTAATTCGACCAAAAACAACCTTAGGAATAAAATATGACCATTTATGCCCACTTGGATTAGATTAGGACATTTATTATTAATTTATTTAAAGAAGGGTTAAAATAGTTAACATCAAAATTTAATAACTAAATCATTTATAATATAGGGCTATAAATAAGATAAATTATACTATAAATATTAATAACAAAGTTAAAAATATTTCCTACATAATGGTATTTTATTTATAATTTTTAGACATTAAATAGTTTAATTTACTTATGACACAATGATGATGCAGTAATTATCTTATTAATGAAATATTAACATAATTTATGTTATAAATACCCAAATAAATTTAATTTGTGACTTTTTATGAATTTCACTAATTTTATAGGTTAATATGACATGTTATTATTGATGTAGTTAATGTTTTTCGAACTAATAATTTTTTATGATTTTCACAAAAATCAATTACCAAATAGTGTCAAAATTGACATAAAATATTTTTTAAAACAAATATTATATTATTAATTGTTATTTTATTTTAAAAAATCTAAGGTTCTTCCAAATGACTTATATAATTATATATATATTAATAATAAACAACTTGGGGTTCGTTTGGCTTGTTATAGTATGCTTATTAACCTTATAGTGTAAGAAAACAAGAAGACATGGTAAAAGAAAAATTATTTAACTTAAAGTTAAATCTAAATGATAAGGTTAAAATTGAAACCTAAACTCATCTAAATTCTATTGGATGAGATTATTTCGACCCATCCCCATCTTAGATTCGAAATAACTCAATTTGGAGCTATTAAAAACCAAATATGACTTTATAATAAAATAATAGCTTTACTTATTCCAAAGGTGCCCCTCTCCTCCCTTATAAAAGGGAACCTCCTCCCTCTCTTCCTCACACCACATTGATCCTTCAAGCTCGGCCAAACCCTGAAAAATTCTCTTCTCCACTTCCCTAGAAACATCCTAGAGGTCCTGGTCATCTTCAAAGACCAATTTTAGTACCCTAAGAGAAGGTGTCAAAGAGGTGTTTCAAAGAAGAGGTAATGTCCATTACCGATTCTTTCAACTTTATTTCTTCTTCTACTTCTTCTTCATTAGTTGTTTCATTATGAAGTAATAACATCAGTATCACTCATATACTGATATATTATTATAACTATGAAACAACTCTATTTCACCATCTATACATCCTATAGAAAACGAAATCACCGCGCACGTGTACGTACGAAATACCGTCACCACGCCGTGGTGTAATCTGTTTTTCCAACACCACCTTAATTGGATGAGTATAATGGTGTAAATAATAACTATACATAGTTATTATAACATCATACTGATTCTGATATATTGTATCATCCAGTCCAATTAAATTCAGTAATTATGGGAACGATATCATCGCTCGTGCGTACGTACAGACTACCGTCTCCACGACGCGATGAGATTCATTCTCAATGATTAACCATTCATGAATGATTATAAAGTATATATAATAAGTAATCATAAAATATAAGACATAATAATGATACTAGATTTATGTATATATATTTATGTCAACAAATTAATTGCATTCAATTCAATGAGAAATGAAAACAACGTTCATGCGTACGTACGACCTACCGTCTCCATGAACAGTGTATTTCTTTCAATTTATAGATATATTATATATATGTATATTCTGAATATATATTATATATAAATCATGTTTTATATTCTGGAATTAAGTAATCATGATCTAAGTAATCATATGAATAATTACAAGTCAAAACATGGACGACAAATGAAACGATTTAACCCAAACACTCTTTAAAATGGAATTTACAAAAGAACGGGTAATATAAATCCATAAGTGAACCATATATGATATCATAACAATTAATATGATTCTGTAATACGTCAATGATGTTATTTAAATCATTATAAAGGAGGTTTGGATACGTACGAAGCATATCAGACCTTAGGTAAGGGATAATTTTTCAAATCTCATTTTTATTCGAGATTGCTTATGCGTAAGTATTTACTGGGGTTATTGTTTTCTTCCATGTACATGTTTTATAAAAGTGTTTTTATGTTTGTTTAAATTCCTTTTTACCCATTTTTTAATTTTACCACATTTATGAATGGAATATTATTTTTTTACCATATGAGGTACTTCTTGACTTTTCCGACAAAAGAATGAGAAAAATGTTATTTTTAACTTATACGGTGTGAATGGATTTTTACGGTTTCATAACGCCTCATTTTCATAAAACTTCCTCTACAAGTTTTCAAGATTATATTCAACAAAACCCTTTTCTTTTAAAAGTACATGACATTTTTTTAAAATAAAATGATTTTGAATAAGAAAGGGAATTTTTCTCAAGATTTCATTTCAAGTGTTTGATCAAAACCATTTTCCATCTAAGATTACATTATTTCATATGTGTATGTTTAAAGTATCATGTCTCTATGATTTACATGGTTTCTCTTTTATTAGGATGAAATGATATCCATTTGTTTTATATGGATTATGTTAGGATGGGATTATGTTTATGAAACCCATTTTTATTCTTTGGGTTATGATGAATGATTTATGTTTATGTTGTAGCACAAGTAAGAATGATTTCATTATGAGATGGGTGGGACCTATATCTCCCTACAATTCATTGGGTAATGATTTATATATCATGAGATAGGCATGGCTGGAATGGTAAGTTAATCAGGTTCATTGTTACAGGACTAAAACAAGGAGTGTACTCGATTCAGAAAGGGACTTTGTCCACTAAGATGGACTTGGAAGCAATGCCTTGGATAATACGGAAATAATGACATGTTCTGAATGGTTGCGACAATTACATGTTTTATTCCCATTATATTTTATCATGATTGATGTTCCATTATGATATATGCCTTACGTACTTCCACGATTTATGTCTTTTCTCATGATTTTGTTGTTTAAATTTCATGTTCAAGTTTTTACTTTCAAATGTTTATGGATTGTTTTATGTTCCCTATGTTTTCCCATACTGAGCATTTTAACTCACCTTTTTTATGTTTTCTTTTCCCTAGGATATAAAGAAAGGTTTTAGGTATGAAAACCAAAGGGTAAGATCTCTATGGGAGAAGTTGAAGATCCTTCAATACAATTAGTATATTACGTTCCAAGCCTCCAAAGACACTAAACTATTATAGTCCTTTGGTGTCTATTTTTGTTATGTACTATGTTTTCCGCAAAAGTAATGTAATTTCCATGTATATCAAGCTTCGGGTCTCTAAATTTATCACTGAACCGAATTAACTTCTCATTCTATCCTTGTCTATCTTCTGAGATATAAATCATTACCCAATACATTGGAGGGAGATATAGGTCCCACCCATCTCATAATGCAATAATTATTACTTGTGCCACAAAATAAACATAAATCATTCATCATAACCCAAAGAAGAAAATGGGTTTCATAAAAGTCATCCCATATTAATGTAATACATATAAAAAAATGGATATAATTTCATCATAAGAACAATAAAACCATGTAAAAAATAGAGGCATTATACTTGAAACATACTCATACTAAATAATGTCATCTAAGATGGAAAATGGTTTTGAAAAAACACTTGAAATGAAATCATGATGTAAATATCCGTTTTTTCAAAATCATTTTCTTTTCACAAAATTCCATGTAATTTTTAAATGAAGAAGAATTTTTTTGAAAATAATCATGAAATCTTGTAAATGAAGCTTCATGGAAATTATGCATTATGAAACCGTAAAAAGCATTTCACACTATATAAGTTAAAAAACATTTTTCTCGTACATTTTTCGGAAAAGTCCAAAAGTTCATCTTATGGTAAACAAAAGAAAAATTCCTTCCATAACACAATATAAAAGTCAAAGAGTGGTAAACATGACTTTCAAAATACATGGAAGAATATTAAACACTTTATGATCAACATTTTTATGAACATGGATTTAAAATATAACCCTAGTAAATACTTATGTATAACTAATCTCGGATAAAAACGATATTAGAAAAGTTATCCCTTACCTTATGTCCGATATGATTCGTATGTATACGATCCTCCGGTATAATTATTAAAATAATGTCATTGACTAATTATAGAATCATATTCATTGTTGTGATATCATATATGGTTCACTTATGACTTTGTATTACCTGTTCTTTTGTATATTCATGTTAAAGTAGCATTTTGTGTAAAATCGTTTCATTTATCATCCGTGTTTTGACTTATAATCATTCATATGATTACATAGATTATGATTAATAACTTCCAGAATGTAAAACATGATTTATATATAATATATATTCAGAATATAAATATATATAATAGATCGATAAATGGAATGGAATACCCCGTTCATTGAGACGGTAGGACGTACGTACGCATGAACGCTGTTTTCATTTCCTAATTAAATTAAATGGATTTAAGTAAATGAAACATATATGTAAATAAATCCAGTAGAATTAATATGTCATATATATCATTTTTATTCATTATATATACTTTATAATCATTCTTTAATGGTTGACATGGAGAATAAATCTCATCGCATCGTGGAGACCGTAATCCGCACGTACGCACGAGCGATGATATCATTCCCATAATTATTGAATGGAATTGGAGTGGATGATATAATATATCAGAATAAGAATGATGTTATAATAACCATATATAGTTATTATTTACACCATTATACAAATCAAAGTAAGCTGGTGGTGGAAAAACAGATTACACCACAGCGTGGAGACGGTATTCTGTACGTACGCACGTGCAGTGATTTCATTTTCCGTAGGATAGATAGAATGTGAAATGGGGTTGATTGATATTTATAATAACATATCAGTATATTATTTATACTGATGTTATTAATTTATAATGAAACAAATAAATAAGAAGAAGTTTAAGAAAAAAGAAACTTGAAAGAATCGGTAGAAGAGATTACCTCTTCTTCGACGCACCTCTTTTAAGCTTCTTCTTAAGGGACTAGAGTTAGTCTTTTGAGAAGAGAAAAACCTCCAGAATGTTTCTATGGATGTGTAGAAGAGAAATGGGTAGGGTTTGGCCGATCTTGAAGGCTCAAGGTGTTGTGAAGAGGAGAGGTAGGAGGTTCCCTTTTATAAGGGAGGAGAGAGGCACCTTTGGAAACATAAGAAATATTAATTTATAATAAATTCAAAACCCACTTAAAAACCTCCAAAAATGACTTAAATAAGAATATTAGATTATATAGGGTTGTAATATAATCAAAAAAAATTATACATGTTGGTAATTTATTTTAAACCTTATCAATTTGATTTATCCCTATTTAATTTATTTAATTTATTTGTGGTAATAATATTCTAAATTTTAAATTCTTATAAATAATTAATTATGTGTTGTGAATTATCCATAATTGAGTACTATATGACATTTTAGATCATATAAATTTAAATTTATAATTTTTAAATATTTATGTAATTTTTAAACAATTTAATAATATGTTATTTTTATAAAATAACAATAGTGTTAAATTTGACACTATTCATTTAATTGAATTTAAATAAAATCCACACAGAGGATATATTCAAACCAAAATTTTTAATAGATTCCTAACATGTCATATTCATCTAGAAAATTTGTGGAGAACATTAATTAGTTCATATAATGTTTATTGTAATATTTATAAAACCATTTATTTGATATTTCTCTTAATAAAACAATTACTACATCATTTTTGTATAATCATTTAATATACATATTTTTGCGTAAAAATTAAAACTAAAATTATATGACGACTCTGGATATAATACCTTTAGTAATAATATTTTACTTGAATTTAACATCTTAAAATCACAACATTTAAATTGTTTTATTAATTAAATTATGAAAGTGACATCTCTGACATCATTTAAAATAAAATAATATAAATGTCCTAATCTGTTTTATAAAGATCCAAATGGTCCACAAATCGACCCTTGGATGATTAGGGTATATATATTCTTGACCAATAATGTTTGGTCAAGTTTCTGGTCCTTTTTATAGGTATTATTATTTTAATAAAAACTATATTATTGATTTCTCACTAAATAAATAATTTCTACATCATTAATGTAGATTCTATTAAGGTAAATAAATATTTTTTAAAAATTACAAATATATTACCATGATAAAGAAAAACATTTTCAATTTCAAATGAGTATTTATAATCGAATTTATATTCTCTATAACCTTATATTAAAAATAATCTAATTATTAATGTTTGAGTGAAACATATTTCACTTTCTTTAAAATAAAATAAATTAAAGGTCTTAATCATATCCAAGTGGGTTCCAATGGATTCCATTTCAACCCAAATATGAATTAGGACGAAATATAATCATCCAATTATATTAAGACAAGTGTAAGTGTAATTGTATAATATTATATTTACCATTAATTACCCGATTTACCTTTAACTATGGTAAATAAAATTTACCGTAGTTACTATTCATAGTTCCCCAAAAAAAAGTAACATATTAAAATAATTTGGACCTACTAATTCTAAATATGGAATCCATTTTTACAAATTCAAATCACATAATTTGCAGAAATTAATTTAAAAGTAATCCCTTTGTTAAGAAAACGAGTATAAAAAGTTTAAACATTGCAAAAGATTGAAATGATTTTACATATGAATTCAATGTAAAATCAATGATAATGACATAAAATATATTAAATGGTTAAAATATATTCTATTTGTATTTTAAAACAATTCAATATTATAATTTGTCCATATAAATTATTACGATGAAAAAAGTTGTTTTTAATTAAAATATAGTGTGTTTTTACTATTTATCAAAATAAGAAACTTATCAGAAAAATATCAAAAATTTATCCAAAGTAAATTTTTATATCCCAATTAAAAATTAGAATTTTATGTTATCAAATTTAACTTATAAACTTGTTAAATTTTATTTTTAAAATTTTTGCGCCATCAAAAGGCGGCAAAAAAACATTTTTTGAAAAATACTTATTTTAACCGAAACATTTATTTTGTTCTCATTCCATGTTCTAGAAAATGTGTAAGATGAATAATAATGTTATAAAATTAAAAATTTTGTTAATATTATTCATAATGTCTTGTTCATAATAATATTATAACCATATATCGTTGTTTAGTGAATTCCGGTATTGCGTAAAACACACGCTATCGAGGAATGTCGTGATTGAGTGTAATGAAAGCCAAGTCAGTGTTGAGTGTAGTGTAATACTCCTTTTTTGATTCATATAACAAAATCCAACCATATTTCATTTATACATTGAATATATATATATATACACTCAATGTTGCGTAGAATAATAACTATCAAACTAACATTAAATTGTGTGTAACACGATCCAAGAATAGTGTGGCGTATACTGTAAGCTAACACAGTGTTCCATATAGTGCAAGATAATATTGGTGTATTGTACAATAAAAGATATGAAAGGAATTAAAAAGAATATATCTTCTAAAACCATTGGGTATTACATTCTACCCCCCTTAAAATGAATTTCGCCCTCGAAATTCGTCGGTGTTATAAATGGTTTATTACATGAGAGTTTCTGTCATGGAAACCCACATAGTAAAAAGGAATACCAAAACTTATCTTTAAAAACTAAGGTATGGAACGTAACGATTACCCAAACTAACTAATCATGGGGTTTCCACACAGGAGAACATAGGTGAAAATATGGATATGGAAGAGAAATCTAACCATCATGTTCTGATGGAGTGTGTTAGAGAACATGGTTATGATAAATCCAAAAATGAAAAATTCATAAATTTTTGATGATCTATGGTACCATCTGATTCATCAAATATGAGGGCAATATGACAACATTTTTGGTTTTCAAGATCATTTCCCTAAAGTTGAAAAAATTGGAATTAGAAGAAATACATTATTGATTTTGGTATAATCTCACTGTTGGTCGTTCCTTGAACAATTACCACTTCATATCATAGAAAAATGAAGTTGAATTTTTCATTCGTGAAGTCTTATAAGATTATGCGATAGAATGATAAGTTATTCCATCAATCTCAAAAAAGGTTAACAAATGTTATTAAATATACATAAGTCCATTTAGAGTGAGATTAATCGTATATGGTTCCTAAAATGGACTTATACATCATATATCATACCAATTAATAAATTAAAACTAATTTATACTAACCAGGGATATCCTGTCGGCCAGTGGTATGCGATAAAGGCATGTCGCACTTTAGTTGTGGGTTCGATTTCCACAGCCTTGTCTGACGTGATGGGTGGTCGCTCATCCTATGGGTTGTCTTTTTTCTAAAAATATTCTATTATAACATTCCCAAAATAATATCAAAAAAGAAGTTCTATCCTTAAATAATACTATCTGATGTCCAACATAATCCATTCCAAAATTTAGGCTAATCCAAAATACATCTGTCCAATCTCATAGTATAAAGAAAACGATTACTTGAATGGTCACATAACAAGCAAGTGAATACCATCATTTATCCCACATATATCATAAGATATATCTTGTTGATTGCATTTCAAACATGTGAATACCTTAATCATGTATTCTCTTGAAACATGTATAACCATATAATATTTCTGAAAACATGAATTATCCCATAATTTCTATATATTAAAACCATGATATCACTTTGTCCTTATATCAGTCATGAGCTCATTAATATTATAAAATATTTCATTATCTCTTTATCCCTTCATTATGCACATATCATATGCATTCCAAAAATATCTGAATAACCTTTCAGGGCTACCAGTACCATTCAACATATATTTTAAAAAAACATATGTAAAAACAATAGTGTAACAATCCTTAGATGTTTCTTTATTCCAGAGTACCATGAAATTACTTATACAATATTACTCTTGATAAACATGAAATAATTCCACTACCTTCTTAAACAATTGTCTGAGCTTCATCATTGTATTCTTCAACACTTCTTTAATCTCATATACCATTTGTAGTCTCTTCATCATCATCATCATAAATACTACCCATACGACCATGATGATTCCCTTCATGAGATTTTCCCTTAAGGAATTGGTTTGAATAATGCCCATACATTACACATTTATAACATTTAACTATTGTTCATGTCTTAGCAATACCATTATCCTTTTCCATGGTATTAACTGAACCTTTTCCTTTACAATTACTGGCTTTGTGTCCTTCTTTTCCATACCCAAATAATCGTCCAGTTCCTTTGAAACATTCTCCCGGATGCCTCTTCCCACATGATTTTCATGAGGGAAATTGAACTTTCCTTCCTCTACGATCATCATGAAACTCCATCTTTCTCTTATTAGCTGAGTCAGGAAACATACCAAAGTTGGGATTATTGATCATATTATAAGATTACTGATTAGTCATAATAATGGTGTTTGGACATCTAAATCTAGTTTCATTTGGTTTCTCATGAATTATATCATTCCATTGTCCATCATATTCTCCATTAACATGAATCCTCTTGTATTCTGCCATTTCTTAAAACCCAAAAAGAATAGTATGAGAGGAAAAAATAGTACTAGAAAAACAACACAATCAAGGGAGATTTCTTTCAATATCAATCATCTTAGGTTTAATCCTATGTTATTCATGATCGTTACCATAATTCTAGGACTGTAACCTATACTTATACATAACCTTAGGGACATCCCTAGACATACCATAGAAATATCTCTAGGGATCTCACTAAAGTTTTCGAATCCTAGTTTCCAAAGGTTGACTAAACCATCACTCTAATACCAACTATAGAGACCCCAAAATTTACGTACATGGACATTACATTACTTTTTCAGAATACATAATACATAACAAAAACCAACAGTCAAGGACCGTAATAGTTTAGTTTCTTTGTAAACTCGAAATATAATCTTCTAATCATGGTGAAAGATCATCAACATCTCCCATAATGATCTTCCCCTTTTGTTGTCATACCTATAACCTTCCATTAAATCCTGGGGAAAAGAAAACATATAAAGGGTGAGTTCAAATTCTCAGTAAGGGTAGGCATGGAGAAAATAAAACAAATCATATACATTTGAACATAAAAAACATGAACATAATGTTTAATCATCAAAATCTTGAGCAATGACATAAAACATGGCAGTACGTAAGAATAGATCATAAAGAAACATTAATAATGGTAAAATAGGAATGGATAAAAACATGTAATTGTGGAAACCATTAAGCACATGTTATGATTTCCATAGTAGCCAAGAAATTGCTGCCAAGACCATCTTAGTGGACAAATTCCCTTTCTGAATCGAGTTCACTCCTCATTCTAGTCTTTTATCACTGAATCAGATTAACTTGTCATTCTATCCATGTCAATCTCATGATATATAAATCATTACCCAATGCATTGTAGGTAGATATAGGTCCCACCCATCTCATAATGAAATCATTTTTACTTGTGCCACAAAATAAACATTAATCATTCATCATAACCCAATGAATAAAATGGGTTTCATAAACATCATCCCATCATAACGTAATCCATATAAAACAAATGGATATCATTTCATCATAAGGAGAATAAAACCATATAAATAATAGAGACATTATACTTGAAACATAATCATACTAAATAATGTCATCTAAGATAGAAAATAGTTTTGACAAAACACTTGAAATGAATTATTGAGGAAAATATCCTTTCTTTTCAAAATCATTTTCTTTTCACAAAATGCCATGTAATTTTTAAAAGAAAATGAAATTTTTTGAAAATAATCATGAAATCTTGTAAAGCAAGCTTTATGAAAATTAGGCATTATTAAACCGTAAAAATCAGTTCACACCGTATAAGTCAAAAAACATTCTCCTCGTACTTTTTCCAGAAAAGTCAAAAAGTTCATCTTATGGTAAACAAAAGAATGATTCCTTCCATAACACAATGTAAAAGTAAAAGAGTGGTAAACATGACTTTAAAAATACTTGGATGAATATTAAATACTTTATGATAAAAAAATTTAAAGACATGGATGAAAAATATAACCCCAGTAAATACTTATATATAAGAAATCTCGGATAAAAATGAGATTGGAAAAGTTATCCCTTACCTTATGTACGATATGTTTCTTATGTATCTGAACCTCATGTATAATTATTTAAATAATGTCATTCACTTATTAAAGAATCATATTCATTGTTATGATATCATATATGGTTCACTTATGACTTTATATTACCCGTTCTTTTGTAAATTCTTGTTAAAGTAGCGTTTTGGGAAAATCGTTTCATTTATCATCCGTGTTTTGACTTGTAATTATTCATATGATTAATTAGATCATGATTAATTAATTACATAATGTAAAACATGATTTATATATAATATATATTCAGAATATACATATATATAATAGATCAATAAATGGAATTAAATACACCATTCATGGAGACGGTAGGCCATACGTATGAATGAAGACTATTTTCGTTTGCTTATTAAATTCAATGGAATTAGGTAAATGAAACATATATGTACACAAATCCAGTAGCATTATTATTTCATATATATCATTATTATTTATTATATATATATATATATTATAATCATTTTTTAATGGTTATCATGGATAATGAATCTTATCACGTCGTGGAGACGGTAATCCGTACGTACGCATGAGCGATGATATCATTCCCATAATAATTGAATGGAATTGTAGTGGATGATATAATATCTCAGATTAAGAATGATGTTATAATTAGTATATATAGTTATTATTTACACCATTATACCCATCCATGTGAGGTGGTGGTGGAAAAACAGATTACACCACAGTGTGGAGACAGAATTCCGTACGTACACACATGCGGTAACATCGTTTTCCATATGATGGATAGAAGATGAAATGGGGTTGTTTCATATTTATAATAACATATTAGTATATTATTGATACTGATGTTATTTCTTTATAATTAAACAACTAAATAAGAAGAAGTTTAAGAAGAAAGAAACTTGAAATAATCGGTAGAAGAGATTACCTCTTCTTCGACGCACATCTTTTAAGCTTCCTCTTAAGGGACTAGACTTGGACTTTTGAGAAGACATGAACCTCCATAATGTTTCTAGAGATTTGCATAATTTAAATGGATAGGTTTTGTCCAAGCTTTAAGGATCAAGGTGTTGTGAAGAGGATAGGTAGGTGGTGCCCTTTTATAAGGGAGGAGATGTGCACCTTTGGAAACTTATAAAATATTAATTTATAATAAATTATAAACCCACATAAAAACCACCAAAAATGACTTAAATCTGAATATAATATGATATAGGGGTTTAATATCATCAAACAACAAAATTTACACAAGTTGGGAATTTATTGTAAACCTTGTCAATTTGATTTATCCCTATTTAATTTATATAATCTTATTTGTGGAAATAATATTCAAATTTTTAAATTGTTATAAATAAATACTTATGTGTTGTAAATTATCCATAATTGGGAACTATATGAATTTTTAGACCATATAAATTTCAATTTATAAATTCTAAATATTTATGTTACTTTTAAACAATTTAATAATATGTTATTTTTATAATATAATAATAGTGTTAATTTGGACACTATTCATTTATTTGAATTTAAATAAAATCCACACCGAGGATATATTCGAACAAAAATTTTTTAATTGATTCCTAACATCTCATATTAATCTATAAATTTTTTGGAGAACATTAATTAGTTCATATAATGTTTATTTTAATATTTATAAAACCATTTATTTGATATTTCTCTTAATAAAACAATTACTACAACATTTTTGTGTAATCATTTAATACACTAATTATTAGTATAAAAATTAAACATAAAATCCTATGATTAAGACAAATATAATACCTTTCTTAATAATGTTTTTTTTTCGAATTTAACATCTTAAAATCACAACATTTAAATTGTTATATTTATTAAATTATGAAGGTGACCTCTTTGACTTCATTTAAAATAAAATAATGTAAATGTCATAATCTGTTTTATAAGGCTCCAAAGGGTATAAAAATCGACCCTTGGATTCTTAGGATTGATATATACTTATGTTCCTTTTGATAGGTATAATTATTTTAATATAAACTATATTATTGATTTTTTACTAAGTATATAATTTCTACATCATTAATATATAATCTATTATGGTAAATAAATATTTCATGAAAATTAAAAATATATTACAATGATAAAGAGAAACATTTTATATTTGAAATGAGTATTTATAATCTAATTTATATTCTGTATAACCTTATATTGAAAATAATATAATTATTACAGTTTGAGTGTGACATATTTCACTTTCTTTAAAATAAAATAAATTAAAGGTCTTAATCACATCCAAGTGGGTTTCAATAGATTATATTTCAACCCAAATATGCCTTAGGACGAAATATAATAATCCAATTATATTAATACAAGTGTTAGGGTAATTGTATAATATTATATTTACCCTTAATTACCTGATTTACTTTTAACTATGGTAAATAAAATTCACCGTAGTTACTATTCATAGATCCCAAAAATAAAAAGTAGCATATTAACATAATTTGGACAGACTGATTCTAAATATGGAATCAATTTTTCCAAATTAAAATCAAAGAAGTTGCATAAATTAATTTAAAATTAAATCAGTTTTTAAGAAAATGAGTTTTAAAAGTTAAAACATTACAAAAGATTGAAATGATTTTACCTATGAATTCAATGTAAAATCAATTATAATGATAAAGATTATTTTAAATGGTAAAAATATATTATATTTATACATTAAAACCATTTAATATTATAACTTAACCATATAAATTTTTACAATGAAAAATGTAGTTTTTAGTTAAAATATAGTGTGTTTTTACTATTCATCAAAATAAGAAACATATCATAAAAATATCAAAAAATTATCCAAAGTAAATTTTTATATCCCACTTATAAAGAAGAATTTTATGTTTTCAAATTGAACTTATAAACTTGTAAAAATTATTTTTAAAATGGGTGTTCCATCAAAAGGTGGCAAAACAACTTTTAATGAAAAATACTTATTTTACCTGAAAAATTTATTTTGTTCTTATACCATGTTCTAGAAAATGTGCAATATGAATAATGATGTTGTAAAATGAAAAATGTAGTTAATACTATTTATAACGGCTAGTTCATAATAATATTATAACCATATATCATTGTTTAATGAAACCTGGTATTGCATACAACACACACTATCGAGGAAGATCACGATTGCATGTAATGCAAGACAAGTCAAGGTTGCGTGTAGTGCAAGACTCCTTTGTAATTGTGTATAACAAAATCCAACCACATTTCATTTATACATTGAATATATATATATATACACTCAATGTTGCGTAGAATAACTACTATCAATCGAACATGAAATTGTGTGTAACACGATCCAAGAATAGTGTTACATATACTACAAGCTAATATGGTGTTGCGTATAGCGCAAGATAATATTGGTGTACCATAAAACAAAATATATGAATGAAATTAAAAATAATATATCTTATAAAATCTAGGGGTGTAACATATATTCACTATAATGTGGCTACATAAAATGATCTTACCTTCTTTCTCAATGATAGTCTTTGACAACAACAAGAAAATGTTCTCCAGTCGTATGCACAATAGTCTCTTCGTGTAACCAAGATTATAAAACTCATTCAAGATGAGGATCACTAGCATAACTCAACCGAATATTCTTTGGGATTATTATAATTGAATTATTATATACATTGGTGTAAACATACATATCATTGTAAGATTCATGAAATTTCTTGTTTTTTTAGTCAGTGAATTCTGAACTGCCATTAAATTTTTTGAGTAATTTTAGGGTTACTCTTAAGTATTGACAGACTCTTGGAGTTACTCTTAAATTTAAATGAATTTTATAAATGTCATCCCTTGATAAATATTCTATAATTTCATCAAATTAGAACAAAATTTATTTTGACCTTCTTAGGACTTATCCAATCACTCCACCTCAACCCAAAACAACTCAAATGACCTTGGAAATTATCAAAATATTCTCAGGGATCTTCATATTTGTTTACAAATCCCTACCAAATATGGGAACTCAACTTCAAGAGCTTCAATGAATATCCACTACCTTAATAAATCCATCCTCAAAATCATCATTCTTTAATCCATCATCTAATATATTATTTTCAATGTGCTTAATAATCTAGTAATGGATTCTAATTCTTCCATATATAATGATTCTACACCAAAATATCTATCATTATCTACCACTATAAATATATTTTTGATGTTTCACACATTGACTAGAAAACCTATGAAATATTCATTACAATATCATATATATAACCATCAGATGCGTATGTTTCATTCACAAAACCAAACAACATTACTCATTACCCATTAATAATGGAAGCATCTTATTCATCCTCATTTATATCATATGAGTGGATCTTTCCTAACATATAAAATGGATGACATCTTTAATAAAAGGGATCCATAGGAACTCTATACGACAAATTGAAAATTTTCAACTTCTTCATTCATATTAGTATCTTCCTCCTTTACCTAACTTCATCATAATTTGAATTTAACCATATTTAAAATGATGATATAAAATAAAAAAAATAAATATCTATCTATATCGATCCTATTTGTCACCTAAATCTCAATTATGTCATATTTTATCAATAAAATTTTCAAATATAAAGTAAATATTATGCTCTCTATTATTAATAACAAATGAAATGATGTAGAAGTGAGGGAAAATCATATTACAATTATTCTTCAATAATGACATGAAATTTTATCCTATCCCCATTAGTAAAACATGATTCACTTGAGATAAGGGTGACATCACAATTATATGCGTAATGAACCATAAACTAATTATCTATATGTTAACATGAGCCATATCAATGTAAGAAACAAGATTGATTAATATATATAATAAATCTATCTCCAAAAATATTTAGAAAGTGATACAAATCTCAGATATATCTTATTTGGAGTTGTTCTAAAATATTTTTACAAGTAATTTATCAATTTCACTCAACTAAACATAAAATAAAAAATATTCTATTGAAATTCAGATTACTCACAATTCAAGATACCTTCTATCTCAATAATCACCCCTTAATAATTAAAAATTATTTTATTCACTTAATCAATTAGAAAATTTATTATCATTATTTAACACAATTATCCTCCATGTTTTTCTAGATATTTATATTTTTTGAAATATGTTTAATCTTCCTATTTCCCACTCAGGGGATGAATTTTAAGACCTCTTCATTATGGATCATTTTATTTAAAATAAAATCCAAGAATCATCTAATATAAGATAAAATTTAAAAAGGGGAATAATGATTTTAATAAAATAATTTCATGACATATAGTTCCAAATAATCTATAATTATCATAATAAAAATCTCATTCTTTCACTTAATACATCACCTTGAATTCCTTACACAAGTGAAAAATAAAATTAATATATGGGAGTAAGGTGAATTACCAATTGCATCATATTGAGAGAAATAAGGTTGAGAGTTGATTCTCATCCAAGATACTATTTTCTAATTTGATCTTATTTGGTGAGTTCACTTTATTATTTATTTATTATATTTCAAGATGATATTGAGTATGTAAAATTTCATTTTTCAACAACCACTTTATGTGGGGTCCCTTATTTAATTTCATAAATAAATGTGTATGAATTTCTTGTTTCTAGCTTCATATTCTTAGAAATCACTTCCAATGTTGGCAAGATAGTCACTTGAACCTTTAATGTAACTCCCCAAGATTTTTTGACATAGTTCAATATAAATAATTTTTATTTCATTGATGTCTTGTTCTATATACGACATCAAGTTTAAACGAACCAGAATATTCTATTGAAATATTATTATTTAATGTGATAGGTTTCAACTATCCATTAGATTGTTAGGTATTAATATGACTATCTAAATTTGGGAAAATATATGGTTTTCACGAATATAAATGAATTTATTGGGTATAAATTTATTATAAATGAAAATAAAAGGCATTTTATAGTAAAATAGTTGTTGTTTGAATAATAATTTTATGCACAAAATATGTTTTTTACTAAAAACATAATTAATCACTATCGGTGAAAGAATTTAATAAAAATTATATATTATATATTCAATTAACTAAATTAAAATTTATCTAATGATTTTTCTAATCATTGGAAAAAATAATAATTCCAGTCTTATGGTTAAACATTTATTCTTCTAGAAAAAAAAATTCATTGAATTTTGGGAAGTTATTTTAAAATTAATTTCTTTCACATTTATAAATTTAATAATTAAAACTCTACTCCATATTTGGAATCTGTAGATTTAAATTTTGAAAATAGTTCCCTTTTATTTTTTTATTATGAATTGGTACCTTGGAAAATATTTTTCACCTCGGTAAGGGTAAAACAGGTAAAACAAGGTTAATATTTTGGGTTAAGGATTTAATATTCCACTAAAACATTCCTTTATCTTATTTTATGAGTTTAGATTAAAAATTCTCTTCCAATCCTCTAAAATATGGTAACTTAGTTCCTATTTTATTTGATTATGAAATTTATTTTATTTTATGAAAAGGATAAATAAATTTTTTTAATCTCTTTAATTTAATAAATATATTTTTTATTATAAGCATAGAAATAAGATATTTTTAGTTATAAATGTTTATTTGAAAGTTGAATTAATTTTTTTATCAGGGAAATTTATTTTAAATTTTTAGGGACAGAATAATTACCTTAAATTCTCACACAAGAAAGAAACAATATTTTTCAATTAATAGAAAAATAAAAAAATGATTTTATAAATTATAAATGTAATAAAATTTAGGGGAAATTTTTTGTTTAAAAAATTTTATAGATAAATATAAAATATTAAGAATGTATGGAGTGTTTTTATAAAAATTAATTTTTTTTCATTTTTTTAAAGTCAAATCAAATTAATAGTGACAAGAATGACATTAATGATATTTTATGTAAAAAAATTTATTATATAATTGATTAATAATAATAATTTTTTTATAGTTGATAATTATGATGATAAATGTTCAGAAATTTAATTCCATTGATATTTATGAGTTTATTATTTCCTTATAGTCAAAATTAAAACATTTAAATTTTCAAAAGTCATTTCCATATGTTTAATTAAAATTGGTTAAACCAAAAATAAAAGGATTAAAATGATAATAAATATATTAAAATTTCATTTCATTAAAATATTTCAACCTTATAATATATTTATTTGAATATCTATCCATTATCAACCATTTTGGTTAAGAATGTATTAATTATATTTTAATATTTTTTTGAAATTCCAGGTATGTCATTTCTGTCTCTTATAAAAGGACACACTTTCTCTCTTCTCATGAAACTAGTTTTAGCTATCTAGATCAACCAAAATCTAAAAAAGGTTATTTATAAACTTTTATATATATATAATAATTGTTTTTATATTATTAAAATACAATTAAAAGGGCCCTAAAGAATGGATCGAAATAATGTATCATGAGGAGGACGTAATTGTCTTACCCGACCTCTTTAAATTTATTTCTTCTTATACCACAACAAAATCTATGGTATAAATCATTAAATAGTGACTTTAGTATCCTCAATATAATAAAATTTTATTATGATCATGGAACCACCATTATCTACTCTCTTTTCTTTCAAATGAGAAGTGAAGGTATCACTTTTCCGTATGTGTGAACTACAACCTCCACATAGAAATACAATTAATTTTTCATTACAATATTTAATGGATGGGTATTATGATTGGTTTAATGTTTATATATGATATATATATATGAAATTATTATCATTATGTAATTATAATATCATATCTAATTTCATACATTCAAATATCCTGTAAAATGATAATATCGCTTGTGCTTACGTGTGGACTACCACCTCCAAAAAGCGATGTAATTTTTATTCAATTCAAATGGATGGTAATAAGGATGAATTTCATGAATATAGATTATATGTTTGAATTTTTAATTATTAATTAATTTTATGTATTATTTAACTTTCTTATGTTATATCCATCAAAAAGTGAGAACGACATTCTTGCATTTGTACTACGTATCATCTCCATGAACATATCTTTAATTTTTATATATTTATATTTTTAGATGGATAAAAATATATGTGTATATATAATAAATATATAAATGATATTTATATCATAAATTACATCTTGGGGATAATGAAACCATTATTAGTGTACAAGGATCAGTACTACCTAATATAAACTCTTATGAAAAATGAAACATTTAACACATGAAAATGACTATTTTAATAAGATATTATTAATAAATGGGTGTTTAAATGTTATAAGTAAATAATATATAATAATATAAGTACATAAATTATTATGTTATATAATTATAATATATTTTTGATTTATTTTATAATAGGATAGATTGGATTCAATGTAAGACTAACTAGATGTAAGGGATTTTTGTCTCCCTTTCATTTTAATGAGACACATGCAATATTCACCACTTATTTATTTTATATGGTGTATATAGTTACCATAAATGTATTCTTTATTATTATCTCTATAATTATGGTGATTTATATATCCATATATTTTTCTCTTTATCATGTTGTTTTCATTCGAATGATTGCACAAAAATAAGGGATTTATGTTACGATGTCATTATTTATCGAGATTGTTTAGTATTATGTTTTTGAAGATAAATTTAATGATATATATCTAAATAATATAATGATTATTATATTATAGTAATTTATTTAGAATAATTATTTATTTCATTTTCCTCATTTTATGTAATCAAGATACCGAAAGAACATTTTTAAGGAAACCTAACTTTACTTCTCTCTTCGAACAACAATTTATTTTATTCAATACCCATTTTTTATAAAATGTTTTCAAGATAGTTTGTACTATTATAATATAACATTAAATGAATTTTTTCAATGGTTTAATTTTTAAAAAATTTATTAAAAGCAATATTATTTTCATTTTTTTAATGATGTACTTTTGACTTTTTATTGAATACATAAAAGGAATCTGTGTTTTAATTCACACGACATAAATATAATTTCCCACACTCATTCACACTCAATTATTTAAATATTACCTGACATGTTTTAGAAGTTATTTTAAAGTAAAATTATTTCCTTAATATTTAATAAATGCTTATATTTTAAATATGTTATTTCTAATTGTGAAGGGTATTTTCCTTAAGAAATTTTCTAGTGATATTTTAAAGGATTTTTCATCTATGATTACATCATTTGATATTACTCAGGATTTAATAAGGATATGAACCAGTGACACCATATTTAAATTTTTCACTATATGGGGTATGGTAATGATGATTAAATATTATTCAAACCTATTTTTTTCCATAATCCAGGTTATGATTAATGATTTTATGATTTTATGGAATACATATGAATGGATTTATGATTATATGATGGGTGTGTTTAGATTAATATATCCCTCTAATTAATTGGGTAAAGATAAAAGTTCTATAAGCTCATAGGGTGCATGGCATGTAATCCCAATACTCAAATAGGGTACACAGAAGTTTATCCCATTCCTAAAAGATGGTACATGTAATGTAATTCCAATACTAAAAGAGGGTTCAATTGAGGTTATCCCAATCTTGAAGTAAATAAATGGGAGTTTATCTTAAACCTAACATGTTATGAATTTCTTGGTGAGTATTATTAACATAATATTTCAATAGTTATGATTTTTTAGGCTTTATTCCACTCTTTTAAGACATGATCTAATGTAAATTCTATTTCATCATGGATCATGCTATGTGATACCTTTGTGGCTCATTTGTTATGAACTGAAAATATTTATAGAATAACTCATGTATGTGAAAAAAGAATTATTTTTTTTTATGATTTTAAATGGTTAATCTCATGTTCTAATACCCATTATTATAATGTGATTTTTAAAAGATCATTTATATTTCCATTTTCACCTTTACATAGCATCTGAGATCACCCTATGTTATGTTTTCTTTTCCCCATGATATAAAAAAAAGTTTTATGTATGATGTTTCTAAGAAGGGTTTCAGTTATGAATAAATAATTCAAATAATATGTATATATTTTATGAAGTATTTTTTTATGTATCCATGTCTTCAAAGACACTAAAACTTTGTAGATTTTTCAAGGATAACAATATTTTATATTGAATATTCATATAATAATATATGATATTTTTTTGTAAAACATATGGGTCATTATATTTAAAATTTTAAAATATTTGTTAAAAATTCCTTATATATTATAATGAATTGTTATTTTATAATTTTCAGACAACCTCAGATAAAATTTGACATCTTTACGAGGAATTACATATTTTACATTATCACTTACATTCACTGTTTTTTTTCATATTCATTTCCACCTTTAATTTTGTTGGCCAGAGGATCAGATATACCAAGATAAAATTTTCATCATTCATAGTTCTTCAATATAGTTCCTCATTAATCTAAAAGATATAAAAATTTAGAAACTATTCATGAGACCTGAATTCTTCATCATGGATTTCATCTACCAATCCAATCCTTCTATTTATCTATTGGATTAATTATTCTTTTTTCCTCAAATTTCATCCACCAAAACTAACCTACGTGGTATATTTTCGTAGACCCATGATGTTTCAACTTATACTAAAACATAATAAAATTATCTTTATGTGTGTTAGATTTTTGTTAACATTATTTTGGGGTGTAATTTTCTATATACTTTTTTTTGGAATCCCAACGTAAACTCACAATTATTCCACTGATTTTTCTATATATTTTATAATCTTCATCCATTAATAACTTATGAACCATTCTTGGTTGATGTATAACAACACTATTCATCATTATGAAAACCCATTATTTGATTTCCATTGAATATATCTAATACTTGAATTATATTATTGTTAGGTAGATTTTACTATTTTTGTGTACATTGTATATTCTCCGTAGGATCTCTATTTATTTAAAATTTTCTCACCTTGATATATGCCTTCTATTATATTAAAGAATATGTAAATCAAGAAAAAATTTAATTTCATTGTGTCCAAAGTTCCCACAACACAAGTAGTGGTCGATAAAACTAATTCTTTTATCTTTAGATGTATCATTTCCAGATTTGTATCATTTTTATTTTGTGAAAAAGAAAATATTATTTTGGGGTTTATTTGAGAATAAACTTATATCTACTTATTTTATTATTTATCACAACAACCCTTAATGTAATAGTGGTTTTCCTATCACCCTTTTCACCTATAATTTTATAATATTTTGTTAGAAACATAAATTAGCGGTTGACACAACAATAGGGTAGGAATGTTTTTCATCAAAATGGGTTAAATTTTATTTGATATTATAGTGGATTGATTATAAGATGATATCAAGAAATTATTTTCTTATGATATAATAATTTTATTAAAATAATTATCATTGAATTATTTTTGTGGGAGAAAACATTTTCTCAATGGTTTGTAAGAAATTATCCGGAATAATTTCCTAATTCTCTAATTTTGACATCAATATCAAGACACATAATATTGAGAATATTCTTATCATCCATAAATTTTTTTATTCAATATTAACAATCTTTCTTAATCCTCTAGATTTTATCCAAATGAAATTGTATACTTTTACAAATAATTTTAAGAACGTTTAACTTAATAGATTATACTTCCTATTGTGGATTCTTAAAATCAATGTAAGACTTTTATTTACATCAAATCCATAAAATTATTCTTCATAAAATATTTTTATCTCATATTACTTATTAATAAATTTTTTAAAGTCCTCTTTATACGGGGTGTTTTTTCATATAGAACTATAAATTGTTTTCCTTGTATTTTACATATTTGATGAGTGGTTTTCATTTTCCCACATTTTCTGCCAATACTTTTTTCAATAAAAACTTCAAGTTATATTATTGTTCTTGATATGATGAACCAATTATATTTTTGAGCATAGTCATAATACTAGTGTTGTTTTTAAATTATAAATTAAACATCTATAAGACACCCAAAGTAGACATAACCAACTAATTAATTAAATATATAATTAAAATGAATGAAATAAATGGTTTAATAATAAGATATAAAAACTCTAAAAAAAATTTAAGAAAGAGAGTAATGGATATATCTTTATTGAAAATGTTTTAAAGGACATACATAAATTGACTTGACTCAAGGTAAGGTATTTCCTCTCAATTTCTTTTCATTGAGGAATATTTTAATGTTACACAACTAATTAATTTTATAGGGTGTATATAATGACCTTTTACAAGTTTTAAAATGAATCAATCATAATTCATGTTATTTTATGATATAATTTGGGTTAATTCATCCATCTAGTTTTGATATGGAAGTTACCAAAGTGGTAATGGTTTTTGTAACTCAATTTTATTTTATTGGGTTATAACACTTATTCATCAATTATATTGATCCATGATTATGTAGAAATTAAAATTTTATTGTTTTATGTTCTATTTTGACTTTTTATTTTTGGATTTACATTTTACACATAATCTCTCCATTTATTAATTTTCAATTCAATTATATGATCTTTGTGAGGGATATTCGCCTCGAATTTTACTTATTCAGGACATATGTTTATGTTATGACCTGATCTTATTTTATAAGGTATATATTCCACACCTTTGACGTGTTATATAAATAATATCCTCATTTTCATTATATGTAAAATTTAATTTGAAGTTATTTTTTCATGGTGATTATGATTCGAAATCTACCAATGTGGTAATTGGTTTATGCTTCAGTCTCCTTTTAATCAATATTATTTATTATTGAATCTCAATTGTGGAAATTATATGATCCGTACCAAACAAACACAATTTATTTTTATTCTCCACTAGTTATTTTTGTAAATTCTACATTTAGTACCATATTATTCTCTATTAAATTCAAAATGGTTTAGAAATTTTTTTTAATAAAAATGGACTTTATTTCCCTACATTACGTCGAAAAAATTTCGGCCATATCCATGATTTCTAAAATTCATTCAAGAATATTTTGACTATTATTCAATGATAATTAATACTCATTTTTAACAATGTTTTAAATTTTAAGAAATGGTTTCAATATAATATTCTTGTAATTTTCTAAAAAAAGATACCTAATGTGTATTAATAATATAAATTTTAACTATTACAACATGAATGGAATTTTCCACTATCATGATCGCTCAATTCTCTAAAGCTTTTTTTACATGTTTATATAGTTATTTCCAAATAAAATTTTTCTTTAATATTAATGAAATGTTTTTTTAATGTCATTTTCATATTTGAAAGGTTATTTTAGTTAATAATTTTCTAATGATATTTTTATGGTATTATGATTCATCAACAATAACCCTTGATTTTAATTATATTACACTTGGGAAATTTTTTAATGACACCAAAATTATTATTTCTATTGATATATTATGATTTCTTCAATGCAATTTTCATTGAAACAATTTCTTTTCCACTATTATATCATGCTAAGAAATAAAAATGATTATTTTTATGTTAAATATGAAAGCTATCATGTATTATGATTTTGTTATGGTTCATGGATATTATTTATTATGATTCATTAACTTGATATTTCTCATGATTATAGGAGATAAAAATATGTTTCTCTACTATATTGGGTAATAGTATAGAGATTATTACCTATAATATTATCCAAAAAATTATTAGAATTTATCTGGTGGGTTATTCAATTTTTAAGAGTGATTGTAATAATGATATTAAAATAATGTTCCACATTACCAAGTGTTTTATTTATATTTGTATAGAGTTATAATTTATCATTTTCTTAAGGATGGTTTTCACATGGATCATGATTGTGGAATTATTTGACTATTATATTGTGGAAAATCATTATGCTATGTATCATGTTTTATGATCCAGGTTTTGATGGGTATGAATTCTCTTATGTTATACTCAGAATTATGATTATGTTATCATAATTTTCTGCTGATATAATGATCACTGATGAAATTTAATTTTTAATGATTATTTTTATCCTTATTGATAATTTCATATCACATTTATTATGTTTCCATCTCTCCATGTTATGAATAATAGATTTAAAAATGTCATTACTAAGAAGGATACTTGGTTCTAAAAAATTAGATGGAGATGGTGTTGATTTTTATTAATAAACTGGTTATGTATCCATGTTTTTATTTAATAGTTTTTCCTAATTCTAGAAAACTATAAACCTAAAAGGTTATTTCGTATATAAGTTATAAAATATTTCATTTTGATGTTATTTGTTTTGAAGGACTAAAATTGGGTCACATTTATCAGTATCAAATTCAGAAATGAAAAGATTATGTTTTAGCATCAGATCTGGGTATGCGGTTTTGGGGCTGTAATACATGAAATGAGATCAAGGTTTACATAAATTTTTATATTTGAATGTCTTAAAGTGACGTTATCTTATGATTTATTCACACAATCTTGGGATTATAAAATTTTGCTTGATCATAAATTTGAAGGCATAAAAACCAATATCTATGTTTTAAGTTATGTTATATTAAGGTGAGTAATGTTATCTTGAGAGACATATTTTTGGGTGGAGGTATTTTTAACCCTTAGGTTTAACATGAATGATTATTGAGGAAAAATGCTATTAAAATTTTTGAGATATAAGATTAAATTTATGCAATACTATTTGAGGATAAAAATTTGTTAATTTTGAGGTTATTAAAGTTATTTTAGGTATAGGTATATTTGTTTATGGAATATTCTAAGATAAATATTTGGTGTTATTATTGAAAATTTGAAGTTAAACACATTATTTCTTTATATTATGGTTTATAAAATATTTATATTAACTTACCTTGTGCTAACCATTTAAGTTTTGGTTACTATATAAATATAAGAGGAATAACTTTTCATCCTTTAGGGATTTTATGATCCTTCAAAAGTTGAATTTAGTACTCCAGGCATTAAAAATTCGTCTATAACACTCAATATTTTGAGAAAAAGATGATATTGTGGTGGAAATTTATTATATAGTGAAATAGTACTTGAAAATTAATTATAATTTCTTATTTTCTTAGTTGAGAAGTTAAAATAATTTTGAAATATAGGAAAAATATGTTGAAACAAAAATGTTAAACCATTACCTTCATTTATGGGTAATTATTTTCCTTTTATAACATAATTATTTTAGGGTCTTGTGGCCATTGGACTTATCATGAATCATTCGCTTTTTGGTAATCAATTTTCTATGTCACTCTTAATCATTATGTAGACAATAAATTTTTCTCCATGTTTATATTTCCTCTTCCCACTAATGTTATCCTATTTTGAAACCTAGTAATGTGTAATTCCAGTTGACCATAATATTTCCCTTTCACTATTTTCAAAAGAAATTTTTATTTATCCATTTTTTTGGTTTTGGTTTTCCACAAATTTAACTTTGTATATTAAAATGGGTTTCCTTTCATGTATGTATATTTTGTCTTCCACTCCTTGGAAGTGATTTTGAAAATGATTTAAACCCTTTCTATCAGACATGAGATAAAATTGTGAGGACATAATTTCCAACAGGGGTAAATATAAAAACCAAGGTGGAGTGATGAAAAATAATTTCATATCTTATTACTATTCATTAATTATATTTTATAGAGTCATATTCACTATAAAAATATTATGTAATTTTTTAGACAAAAGGATATGGATTTGTTTTAAACCCAAATGGTTTTCATGCATTAAATGGTATTATTTAAAAAGATCATTTTCAAATTATAGAATTTTAATTTTAATAAATAAATTTATTTTTTAATTCATAAATTCAAAATTATATCAGGATTAATTTTTGAGAATATTATGAAAATTTAATTTTTTCAAAGAATAGTGAAAAATATTAATTTTCATTGAAAACTATCTTTTTATTTCACGTATTAACAATGTTAAAATATATTTTTATTAGATTAAAAATTTAATCCATTTTTTTATTAAGGAAAATACAATAAATTTTATATTAATCAAAATTATACGTGAATTTGGTATAAAAACATTTTTATTATTAAATGGATTTTTTTTATACAATTGTTCCTTACGTTTTGTGGGTCTAATATAAAATTAATTTCTTTCACCACTTTGAATTGAATTTAATAAAATAGAATAAATATTTTGAATCAAAATAATAAATATTTTATAATAAGTTCAACTTAATTTTTGTTCATAATGAATAGTAAAATATTATAAATATGTTACAATGGATAAAGTTAAAATTGGTTTAATTGAGGTTAAACTAAAGATATATGGTTCAAGTGACATTATTTTTTTAAAAACCTATTGGATGACCATATTTAGACCCTATCTCATCTCATATTTATAAATTGTTCGTTTTGAATCCAATTTTTAATAACAAATTATTATATTTTAAATTTTTTATAAAGTTCTAGTGTTTCCTCTACCACATTAATAAAAAGGACACCCTCTCCAATCCTATCCACAATTCAAGAGCCTTCTGGATCAATCAATTTGAACCCAAATATCTTCCAAACATCCCAAACCATTTCTTAGAGGCCATATTTTAACATAAAACTAACCAAGTATAGATAAAGGTATAAACCTAAATAGGCTTCTTAAAGAATCGGTGTAACATCCTAGCCCGGTGCCCACTAAATCTGGTTCTCCAAGATGCAGGGCCAAATGAACTCAAGCATGACTAATAGTATGGAAGAGGCTACTAACTAGCATCATTAGTCTATATGGATGCATTGGGATATTAATCTTTCTCATTAGAGTCAAAAAAAAAACAACATAAATAATACCATTAGATATATAAACCATTAAGAACGATAATGGGAAAACATATGACAAAAAATAATAAGTAACCAACAAACACATTCTATAACAATATTATAAATACACTAAATTTAATACAATCCAACAAATATAATCCCCAATAGGAAAACATAAAATATCACAAACATGGTCCTGAGTCCCATCTTGGTATGGATATCCCATGCTCCATCCCACCACCCCGTCCATAAATAATCTCCAGGTCTCATTCATAAAAATATGATAGAAAAAAAAAAGTTACATCTTTTTGGGTACCCAAGTGACATGGAAACCTAAGAATGGTGTGACAAAAACATAGTAGGCCACCACAATGGGTGTCTAAAGTAATAGTCAATCTGTAAAATAGTTTATGGAGATAATCTAGGGTGTTAATAAATAAATTGTAAGGGAACAAGTTTCACATTTAATATTAATTAAATATCCATTACATTTTTAGATTCTGACATATCATCACAATGGGAATCTACCATCTTATTTAAAAAGGGGATTTATTTACATTACATTAATATAGTGTACCATAGGGAATCAGTCTTGGTACCTATACCGTATATCATAGGGTTTAAAGTTTGGAAATCAAGGAGCGTAAATCAAATAGTCCAACCAAGAACTGACACGTCATGTTAGGCCATCCCAACTACTAGGTCACAAATCAAAAAACATGGATCGTTAGTCCATGAATTTAATAGAGACTCATATCTCTAGGCTCAACCATCCCAGCCTTGATATGGAATGCCATGTCTGTACTGTTTGATTTTGGACCATTAGTCCTTCCCTCGAATAACTATAGTGCATCGGGGTTCCTAGATCATCAATATGGACCACACATAACCGAGGAGTGGAGTGTCAATCTGACATCCTAAAATGTTGTTCATAGGTCATAAAACATGTAACATCCTCCAAGAATACAATTGGGATGTCACGACCCATCCCCCCAGGGCCCATGTCGTGACTACCTCGAGCCCTCCTTCCATGGGCTAGGGGTTGACGACTATCACCAGAAAGGCATATCCCTAAAATAGAAATGTATTCCTTTAAACCTATAAAAAATATAACCCGGTACACAATAAGAGAAAACACTGAAATATAACTGCGGAATGTAAAATGTGTGAACTGAAGTATAATGGGCCAGTATACAATCCCAACTAAAAGAAATTAAATCAAAAAGGTAAAACAAATCTTGAGGTCATAAACCAAGGATCCAACCTAAAGGGTATCACTGTAGCTCCCCACATCAACTGGTCACCTTAGTGCACCATCTAGTTCTAGATCCCAAAACTTGGTCAAAGCTGTTTGTCGCTTGCACAAGACTCAATGGTGTGTGGGTGAAACCCGTGCTTGGGTGATTATAAAAATTCCTAGTAGGGACCCCGAGACACCCAATGGTCTCCTAGAATTCTAGAAAAGAATAACCGCAAAGCCTATTCTCAATCCAAAATCATAATAAAAATAATTATCTCAAACCAATTTTACAACGTAAAGGATAATAATAAAGATTATTAGTCATAAATCAAGATCATGTTATTTTTTGAGAGGATTTTGTTGGTAGACCGCATGAGGTCAATAGGTGTTGTACCAAAGAAGATCGCTACGTGCTGACCAATAGAAGATCGCTAAGTGCTGACCCACGGAGGATTTCTATGTGCTGACCCAGAGAGGATTGCTAACTGCTGACCCACATAGGATTTGTAGGTGCTACCTCACATTCCAACAAGCCACTAGATTACCAAACTTTTCATGCTCGATTCTGGGAGAATTTGATCCTCAAGACATCAGTCATACATCAACTTCCACTATGTACCACAAAGAAGAAACCCGAAGCACATCCATATCATAAGGGTTCCTAGTCAATAGACAATGCATCAATCGGTCCCTTCATTTGTAAGTTATAGGAATTTTAGTGTTGAGGGCTCGGTAGGATTCGGGTTTGATCAAACCTTTCCATACTCCAACATTATCCAATACTCTAGTGGATTATCTCAAAATCACCACCTCATCCTACGATTTCCAACGCCACAGACTGTTCATCAAATGGACGTCCGGTTTAGGATATATAGATTTTTATGAGAAAGTAGGCCTAAATGGGTCAAGGTCTGGTCCGAACCTATCAGATCGACCCATCCCGGTCCACTGGGCCGTGGGACTGGCCCGACCCACCTAGCTGGGTGAGGACCATCAGGCCGCTAGATTATCCTGGCCTACTGTCTAGGTGCGACCATCTAGCTGGGCACGTGGGTTGGTTCTCCTCGTGAATGGGATACAGTCTGTTTCGTTCGTCAAACATGTGGCGCCAGGCTGGCACCTCCCCCTCCATTTGACCATTCTGGTGGACCGGTCATGTTCAAGACTTGCAGACGTGGTTTGCCTCAACCATGGCTAGAGCTGTAGCGCCACCGCAGTCAATGCGGTCGACATCGTCTGGTCACCCCCTGTCCATCACAGCGCCTTCAGGTGCCACCACCTCCTCACGGCCAGCGAGAGACACTTGCCAGCAGAGCTTCTGTGGGCCTTCAGTGAAGCTCTTGAGGTCTTTTATCTTTTCAGACTATGCCTACAGGCCTCTCGGGATGCTTTAATCACCCCGTGGCCCCCCCAGTTTCTTCTTTTCGCTATATTGTTTGTCCATCCATGAAGAACACAAACAATACATGTAGAGACCCGAAGCTTGACGTACATGAACATTACATTACTTTTGCGGAATACTTGGTACATAACAAAAACACACACATAAGGATCGTAATAGTTTAGTGTCTTTGGAAACTCGGAACGTAAACTTCTAATCGTGGTGAAAGATCATCAAAATCTCCCATAAAGATCTTCCTTTTTTTTACCTAAAACCTTTCTTTATATCCTGGGGAAAAGAAAACATAAAAGGGTGAGCTCAAATGCTCAGTAAGGGTAACAAAAGAAATATCAAACACATCATATACATAAGCACATAACTTTTGGAAATCATAACCTGCAAAAGAGATCATAATTTCATAACATGGGGTAAATCATGGAAGTGAAATGTACTCACAATAATCATAACTTAAAACATGAAACTTTGTGGCATTCACACATAATCATAGAGAATCATTTCTTGTTAGTCAAGACTCATTGCCAAGACTATCTTAGTGGACAAAGTCCCTTTCTGAATCGAGTAACCCTCGTTTCAGTCCTGTTTCACTGAACCGGTATAACCTACCGTTCCAGCCCTGTCTATCTCATGAGATATAAAATCTTTACCCAATGCATTGGAGGGAGATATAGGTCCCACCCATCTCTTAATGAATCCTTTCTTATGTGTGCCACAAAATCATAAATCATACATCATTGCATAACCCATGTAATAAAAATGGGATTCTTAAACAACATGACATCATAAAACCATTCATATAAGATAAAGGAATTCATAAACATAATTCCATCACAACATAGTCAAATCAATGTAAAAATATGGATAGAAACAGAACCCTTTATTATCTTAGATGGAAAATAATTTTGATAAAACACTTGAAATGAATTCTTGAGGAAAATATCCTTTCTTCTTCAAAATCAATTTCTTTTCACAAAACATCATACAATTTTAAAAGAAAGAGATTTTATTAAAAATAGTCATGAAATATTTTGGAGGAAGGTTCATGAAAATAAGGCTTTATAAAACCGTAAAAATCCGTTCGTTCCGTATAAGTTAAAAAAAACATTCTTCGTACTTTTGTCGGAAAAGTCAAAAAGTACCTCGTACGGAAAAACGACAAAATATTCCTTTCATATTCTTTACTAAAAACTCACCTAAGGGTAAAATTGGATTTAAACTATTGCAAGTGGATGGAAACAATATTACATATTGAGGGAACATGGATGTGGATGATAAAATACACCCCAGTAAATACTTACGAATAAACAATCTCGAATAAAAATGAGATTGTGATATTTTCCCTTACCTTAGGTCCAATTTGCTTCGTATGTGTCCGAACCTCCTGTATAATGATTTAAATAATGTCATTGACTTATTACAGAATCATATTCATTGTTATGATATCATATATGGTTCACTTATGACATTATATTACCCGTTCTTTTGTAAATTCCATGTTAAAGAAGCGTTTTGGGTAAAATCGTTTCATTTATCGTAGGTGTTTTGACTTGTTGTTCTTGAAATCATTATTACTTATATCATGATTTACTTACTTCCAGAATATAAAATATGATTTATATATCATATATATTCAGTATATATATATATATAATAGATAGATAAATAAAATGAAAAACACCGTTCATGGAGACGGTAGTCCGTACGTACGCATGAACGCTGTTTTTCTTTCCTTATTGTCTTGAAATGGAAGTAAGTAGATGACATACATATGTATATATATATACATAAATCCAGTAGCTTTATAATTTCATGTATTTCATTATTATTTCTTATATATACATTATAATCATTCTTAAATGGTTAACATGGAGAATGAATCTCATCGCGTCGTGGAGACGGTATTCCGTACGTACGCACGAGCGATGATATCATTTCTATAAATATTGAATTGAATTGGAGTGGATTATAAAATATATCAGAATCATTATGATGTTGTAATAACTATGTATAGTTATTCTTTACACCATTATACCCATCCATGTAAGGTGGTGGTGGAAAATAGATTACAGCACGGCGTGGAGACGGTATTCCGTACGTACGCACGCGCGGTGATTTCTTTTTCCGTAGGATGGATAGATGGTGAAATAGGGTTGTTTCATACTTATAATAACATATCAGTATATGAGTGATACTGATGTTATTACTTCATAATGAAACAACCTAAGAAGAAGAAGTGGAAGAAGAAATAAAGATGAAAGAATTGGTAACGGTAATTACCTCTTCTTTGAAGTGCCTCTTTGAGACCTCCTCTTAGGGCACTAAAATTGGTCTTTGAGGAAGACCAGAACCTCTAGGATGTTTCTATGGAAGTGGAGAGGAGAAATTGGCAGGGGTTGGCCGAGCTTGAGTGCTCAAATTGGTGTGAGGAGGAGGGGGAGGAGGTGTCCTTTTATAGGGGAGGAGAGGGGCACCTTAGGAATATCTCAAAATATTATTTTATATTAAAGTCAAAATCGGTTTATAATGGTTCCAAAGGGTCTTATTTCGAAGCTAAAGTAGGGATGGGTCGAAATCCTATCAACAAATAAGATTTAGAAAAGTTTAGGGTATTATTTTAACCTTATCAATTAGATTTAACTCTTAGTTAAATAATTTAACTTTTACCATGTCTTTTTGTTTTCTTTCACTATATGGTTAATAAACTTACTATAACATGCAAAACGAACCCCAAATTGTTTATTATTAATATATATATCCTTATCTAAGTCATTTGGCCGAACCTTAGATTTTTAGGAATACAATAACAATTAATAATATAATATTTGATTTAAAAACTATTTTGTGTCAATTTTGACACTATTTGATATATGATTTTTGTGAAAGTCATAACAGAATTAAATTTTAGAACCAAGTTGATTAAATCAACATTAATATATCATAGTAACCTAGAAAATTAGTGGAATTCATAAAAAGTCTTAAATTACATTTATTTTGGTATTTATATTATCAATTATGTCAATATTTCATTAATAAGATAATTACTACATCATCTTTGTGTCATAAATAAATTATATTATTTGATGTCTAAAAATTACAAATAAAATACCATCATGTAGGAAATCTTTTTAGCTTTCTAATTAATATTTATAGTCGAATTTAGCTTATGTATAACCCCATTTTAAAAATGATTTACTTATTAAACTTTGATTTTAACTATTTTAACCCTTCTTTAAATAAATTAATAATAAATGTCCTAATCTAATCCAAGTGGGCCTAAATGGTCATATTTTATTCCTAAGTTTGTTTTTGGTCGAATTACACTTGTCCAATAGAATTAGGACATGTGTTAGGGTAATATTAATATCATATTTACCCTTAGTTACCCTATTTACTATTAACCGTGGTAAAAAAAGTAAAAAGTTACTATTCACCAAAAAATTATTTTCATCTCATTGAACCACATTTTAGTCCTTGATATTAACCGTGTCTCTCGGATTTTTGAAATTCCATTCACAGAAGTGGTAAAATTAAGTTTTATGCAAAATTCAGTTTTTAACCTACCACTTAGTAGTTTCACTATTCATCAAAAATTGATGTTTTTCAGAACAATGCCAAAATTTCATCCCAAGCTATATTTCATATTCCGAATTCAAAAATGAAGTCTATTTTACCAAATTCATAACATAAAAGTTGCATTAATTAATTTTATAATTAAATCCCGCTGTTAAAACAAATAGCGTGTTTTTAAGAAACAGTATCTATCAAAAGATTGACACTTGTTTATGTCTAGTTTAAATGTGAAATTACATCCAATGTCCAACATTGTATTAAATTGTAAAAATATACTCTAAATATACTTTAAAACCACTCAAATTAATAATTTATAACTATTAATTATTTCGATTGAAAAAGTTGTTTTTAATTAAAATTTAGTAATTTCCACTATTCATCAAAATATGAAAGTTATCCGAAAATTACCAAAATTTCACCTTAGGCTAAATTCGATACTCCTAATCCATAAATGAAGTCCATTTTGAAAAATAAAATTTACAAAATTTCAAAAAGTGGTTATTACTATTCATAACGGCTAGTTTTAATAATATCTTAATAGCATATCGTTGTTTCGTGAAACTCAGTATTGCGTACTACACACGCTATCGAGGAAGGTCGCGATTGCGTGTAACGGAAGGAAAGTCAAGGATGCGTATTGTGAAAGCTTCTTTTGTTGTAGCGTACAACACAAGACATTAATGAAATTAAAAAGAATATTTTTCATAAAATCTTGGGGCGTTACAATACAGATATTAGAGAAGTGTCTATCCCTCGTTCAGTTCATACCACACCCTCTATATTAGCATTATTGCATGGGAAGATTTCAACATCAAAAAGGCTATATGAATCATAAAAACTCTTAAACAAAACCCATACATGGAACTCATTGGAAGGCCCTACGGATGAGGGAAGGGGACCCCACATTCGAAGGGTGTTCATTGGAGATTGTCAATCTCTAGATTGAATATTCAATGGTGTTTCCAAATTCACCATTCTTCATTAGAGGAAGACGTCGCCAACACTTAGTCAAGAGTCATCCCTTGGGTTCCAAAAACCCATTCCAATGACTAGATAAAATAAAATAAAAGGAACTCAACTCTCTGCAGAATTATGTGGCATATTAATGAATAATTAATGAACCTCTTAATCTCCTGACAGTGAAATTATAGAACCAAGTGTAATCGGTCATTAAACGAACTTCATTAAAATGACCGACCAACTCTTCAGTTCTTCCTCCGTCGATCCAATGTTACAAAAAGAAATATAATAACTCAAGGAGTTATTTTTTAATTTTTATTTTTGTAATGTCCAGATATAATTTTTCACCCGGCCCTTGTCGTTCGGAATTAAGATTAACCCTATATTATCTTGGTGCTACGAATTCAAAGGTTCCCTCAAATTTTTAATTTGATAACCAGTTCAAATGAATTAATTTTTTTCTCGTACATTTTGTGAACATACCTTAAAAAATTCCATAATTCCATTCAGAGTTCTCCGAGCCTAAGAATCATGTACCATTAATTTTCATTGACTCATGGTAATCCAAAATAATTAAAAACATTATATAGAATTTCAAAGTCTTTACATTCCCTCCACCTTAGGGCTTTACATCCTTGAAAGCTACAACAAAAGATAAGGAAACAAATGGGTACTGAGCTTGAATCTGAGCCTTCTGCTCCCATGTTCTCTCCTTGAGGTTCTCGTGCTACCACCCAACTCAGACAAAAAAAAATTGACTACCCCCATAGTACCCACTCCTGTCGATCCTCTATCTCCACCAGAAACATCAAAAAAATGACCCCATTGTCAATGTCCATCTCATCTCAGTCGATGACATATGATGTATAATGAATGTATCTCCTCATATATGACACATGGAAAACATTATGTACTTGGTTCATCTATGGGGGATGATCTTGGTGGAATGCCACCTCACAAACTCTGCTGATAATATGAAAAGGTCTGATAAACCTCATAGATAACAGCCACCCCGACCAAATCTCTACAATCCTCGTAGGGGTGGGACCTATAGGAATACATGGTCTCCCTCCTCGAACTCTATGGTTCTCAGTCTCTTGTCTACATAAGACTTCTCCCTACTCTGTACAGCCTTCATCCTCTCCAAGATGATTTTCACATTCTCTGGGGAAGCTTATACCAACGTAGGACCCAAAGGTGCTGACTCCCTTGGGGTTGTCCAATATAGAGGTGATCCAGAAAGTTGACCATACAAGGCCTCAAATAGTTCCATGACGATGGTGGATTGATAACTATTGTTGTATGTGAACTCCACCTGTGGCAGGTGGTCCTCCCAATAATGGCCAAAATCAATGATGCAACCCCAAATCATTTTCTCATGGGTATGTATGGTTCTTTTCGTCTGACCATGTGTTTAAAGGTGAAATGTGGTGCTCAAGCGTAGCTGAGTCCCAAATGCCTCCAGAAATCCCTTCCAAAACCGATATGTAAAATGAGTGTCACGATCTAAAATGATTGTTGATGGAACCCCATGAAGCTGTACAATCTACTATATATAGATTCATCCCCATCGCTCTAGTGATCCCTACACTTGGATGGGTAGGAGTTGGGCCGACATCGTGAGTCGGTCAACAATCTCCCAGATAGAATCATGTCCCATGGATTTACATGGCTTCCCTGCCACAAATTCTATAGAAATGTCATCCCATTTCCATTCGGGTACCTCAATTTACTATACTAAGCCTACTGGAACAAAATGCTTAGCCTTCAATTGCTGATAGTTGAGGCATCGTGAAACGAACTCTGCCACTTCATTCTTCATCCCTGGCCACATGTACTGATGTCGGAGGTCCTGGTACATATTCATCATTCAATGATTTACAACCAAAGGGGATGTGTGGAAATTCCTAAACACATCCTCTCATATATTCACTGGTTTCATGGTGCATCCTCTGAAAAAGATGGCATGCTCCCGACCATCAGAAAATCTTTTAGGAGCCTATCCTGAGGATATACAAGAACAACAGGTATCATAGTCAACATCCTCAAGATGAGCCTCCCTAAATCTATAGAAAAGTGGGGGTGACTATCATAGACTGGATGTAAGGTGCTCCATCACTATCCTTGAAGGATAACCGCAACCTGGCTAGCTACTCTATAGCCTCACTGTGAAACTGTAAACCATTCCTCTGACTGAGTGCATCTGCCACAACATTCCCCTTCCTATGAGAATAAACTATTTCAAAGTCATAATCCCTGGGGAACTCCATCCATCGCCATTGTCTCAAGTTCAATTCATTCTACAAGAAAATATACTGAAGAGATTTTTTATCAGAGTAGCCAGTAAATCATTCATCCATCAAGTAGTGTTGCCACATCTTCAAGGAAAAAACCACTACTACTAACTCCAAGTCATGGGTAGAATAGTTCTGCTCGTGCTATGTCAACTTTTATTATCCATATGTGATCAAAACTTTCTCCTACATCAATACACATACTACTCCGGTCCCTGATGCGTCACAATAGACTACATACCCAACACTCTCTTCTAGTAGCCTCGAGATGGGGGGTACTCGCTAGTCTTTGAAAATTCTCCTCGAAACTCTACTGGTATCTTTCAGTCCAAAAGAAAGGATGTCCCATCTTTGTCAAATCTAACAAGGGTGCTTATAATCTAGAAAATTCAGGAACAAATCTTTGGTAGTACCCAGCCAAACTTGGGAAACATCGTACCTTGGTCACACTTCTTAGTGGATCCCAAGCAAGAACGACCTCTATCTTTTTTGGATCCACTGAAAATAAAACCTCTGAGATAACATCCCTTGGGAAGTGGACTTCATGTATCCTAAAATAGATCTTCAAGAGCTTTCCATAAATATGGTTCTCTCAGAGTGTATACATAACTCCTTGCAGATTTGTGGCATGCTCCTCCTCTGTTTCCGAGTATACCAAGATATCTTCAATGAAGACCACCACAAAGTGATCGAGGTATGGCTGGAAGATCCTATTCATGAGTCCCATGAACATTGTTGGAGAGTTGGTTTCCCATAAAGGCATCACCAAGAACTCGTAATGTCTATACCAACATCTAATGGCTGTCTTTGGTATGTCCTCATCCTGTACCATGAGCTGATGATTTCCCTATCTGAAGTCTATCTTCAAAAATCATCATGCTCCCTTCAGCTAGTCAACAAGATCATCAATCATAGACATAGGATTCTTCTTCTTCATGATCACCTGGTTCATGCACTAATAGTCCACACAAAGCCTTATACTCCCATTTTCCTTCTTGGAAAACAAAATCACGGCTTCCCATGGTGAAACACTGGGCCTTAGGAACCCCTTTCTCTTCATGTCATCCAGGTATACCATCAACTAACAATGTTCATTGGGAGACATCAAATATGATGGTGTTGACATCGATGTCATCCCAAGGTACATATCAATTGAAAAGTCTACCTCTTTATCAGAAGACATTCCCAAAACATCATCAAAAAAGATATCAGAATAATTTTCCACCGTAATAGGATTGCTCAGACTCATCTCGTCAACTACACCATGGGTGAGGCTAGCCAACTGATGAGTGATTGGTTGCACCCTCCTCTGAGAATTTCCATCCTATGATGTAAAGGTTTCCTTCTCATAAATGAAGGAAAAAATGATCCCATCATCATGTACACAACACACTTTACCCTTAAAGTAGTCAATCTGAGAATGGAATGTGGATAAAAAGTCCATACCCAAGATGACATCGTAAGGCCTCGATGCTGCTACTAGTAGATCCCATCCGAACCTCTTGCCTCCTAGAATGAGCTTACACTTCCTGTAGTAGTGTGTAATCATTGAATAATCTCTTTGTAGGAGTCTATAATCATAAGGATCGATCCAACGAATCCATCAGAATCTCCGAGCTCCGAACAAGAGCTGTGACAATGAAAGACTGATTGGAAACTATGTCTATAAGAACTGCAGCTATGGTGGAGTAGACACAGAGCGTAACTAAAATCATCTCTAGAGAATCATGTTTGTAGGCCTCAGATACTTTTATATGAGCTCGTCCCTATCCACATACTCCATGTGGTCGGGGTGGACTAGCTGGGGGTGGTGATAGTATAACCTCAAATCGATGCCCATTGCCTTCTGCATGGCTAGCTCCTCTTCCAAGTCTGCCTCCCCAAGTACTTCCTCACACGAATCACTGTCATTGACTCATAGGTCCCTCGACTTCCTATTCATTTTCCTCATGAGGAGTTAGATAGTTTTGAACCATATGCCTATGTTCACCATAAGAGTAACATACTCTAGTCCACAGATGACCTCCACTACCTCATGTGATTCAATCCTCCGACCCTACGTCCTATTTTCTTCCTCCTGATGGTCTGGACCACTTGGAACTCTGCGTCATCTTCCTACTACCAGCTATATATGACTCAACTACAAGTCGTCTGGCCAAAACACTTGTTTTTGGAGCCTTCACGGCAAGGAAGCTCTCTACCAACAGTGCTCGTGCTCTAGCACCCCAACCTTCATCGAGATGTTGGGTGATATCATCAATGCTCTGATCTCTTGTAGGATGCCCTGATTAATGGTTCAGGCACTAATGAATGGGTCTTATACCATGTCGGTGGAGTAGAGAGAGAGGTCTATGAATCTCACTATGTACTGGGCCACTGTCTGGCTGCCATGTTGTATGTTCAGTAGCTTCTGAATACGCACTGAGCATAAAGCCATTGGTACAAACTCCACCCTTAAATTTTAATTGAAGTCCAACCATGAGAGTGTCACCTCCTCGTGTTTCTAGAGCATCAGGCTCCACCATAACCTTATTGTGCCCGGGTAGATGCTAGCATCTATGATCACCATCTAGTCTGCTAGTGTAACAACCAAGAAAAAAACCCATGCCACATCCTCCAGCTCATCCTCAGCTTCCTGGGGATCTTTCTCACCTCGAAACATCTGAGGCCTCTATCTTTGGAATACGTTCAATGCACTCAGTCGGTGTGCATAGTCTGTTGGAGGGGCTAGTGGCATCTCTTTTTCTATGGTTAGTGATGCTATTGGTACACCACATGAAAGTTCCATTTCTATATTAGGGCCCTGCACTGAAGTCTCATCACACAGTGGACCATAATCATGATCAATCAGTTGAATCCTAGATAGTTCTTTACGTGGAAGCATTCTCTAAAGAAACAGATGCACCATGGTCAATAAGATATAGCTGGTGAGCTGACTCAAAATGATAAAATGGATAACAACATTTTCAAAACACATGAAAATAGATTTTTCTTGTACCGAGTAAGAAATAAGAATTTAGGGTCCTAGTGTTTGGTTACGTCAGCCACCACACCAACACTGGACTCCTTGAACTGAAACCCAAACTCAGGACACTTAACACTAATTCTCCATTGAAAACATAGACTCATAGATTTTCTGGTTGAATCGACCTCTATTTGATAACAATTTGTAACGATCCGTCCCTCGGGGCCTGTGTCATGACTACCCCAAACATGCCTTCCATAGGCTAGGATTTGGCGACTAGCACCAGAAAAGCATACCTCTAAAATGTAAATTCATTGCATTTAGACCTGTAAACACCCAGACCAGGTACACAATAATATAAAACCATAAATTATAACTACTTAAAGTAAAAAGTCTAATCTAATGTATTATGGGCTAGAATACAAACCCAAAAAAAATAATGTAAAAAATGCTCTTGAGGTCATCCGCCATGGATCCTACCTAAAGGGAAGGTATATCTCGTCACTGCAGCTCTCCACATAAACCAATAACCTATGTGCACCGTCTAGTCCTGGCTCCCAAAATTCGGTCAAAGTTGTCTGTTGTATGCACAAGGCACAACAAGGTGCGGTCGAAGCTGTTGTAGGGGTGAGTATAAAAATATCTAATATGGACCTCGAGACCCCTGAAGGTCTCCCATAATTCCACAAATGAAGAACAACAAAGCATGATCTCAATCAAAAAGCACATGTAAGAGACTCAGCCCAAAATAGGTTTGCAACATAGTGGACATGAATAAAGATTATTAGTCAAAAATCTAGATCATCTTATTCTATCAAGAGGCTTATGATACATGACCGCCAAAGGTCTCTATGTGCTGACCCACAGAGGGTTGCAAGGTTATGACCCATGGAGGATCGGTAAGTGCTGACCTGTAGAGGATCACTATGGGCTGACTCTCAAAGGATCGCTATGTGAAAACCCACCAAGGATTGCAAAGTGTTAAACCCAAGAGGGTCTCTAGGTGCTGACCAATACAGTATTTCTATGTGCTCACCCATGGAGGATCGCCAAATATTGACCCACAGAGGATTTCTAGGCTCTTTATCCCATCAATGATAGCCACTGGATTCTCGCACATAGCACGCTTGATTCTGGGAGGATCTGCTCCTCAAGACACCATTCGTACCTCAACAAACATGAATTTCCATGGATAAGTAACCTGAAGAACTTACATATCATAATGGTTCAAACGCAATAGATGGTGCACCAATCAGATGCGTGGTCTGTAAGTTATAGGCATTTTAGTGATGAGGGCCTAGTTGGATTCAGGTTCGATCCAACTCGGCCACACTCCAACTTTCTCCAAAACTCAAGTAGGGTATCTCAAAATAACCAACTCATCTTGAGGTTTCCATATCAATAGAAGGTTCATCAAATAGACATCTGGTTTAAGAGATATTACCCTTTAAGTGAAACTGGGACTAAATGGGTCTAGGTCGACCTGTCCCGACCTGGCCCATTGGGCTCGGCCCACTCCGCAAGGAGAGGCCTACCGAGACAGTATACCATCCTGGACCGCTGGTTGGGCACGTCCTACCAGCTGAGCATAGGGGTCTTCTCCCCTCTTGAATGGACTACGGTCCATTCAGTTCATCAAACAAGATGCTCCACGTATGCACCACCCCCTCTGGTTAACCGGTTCAGTGGACCGGTATTGTGCGGGACCCACAAAATTGGTCCACCCTCTCCACGGCTAGAGCCATGGGGCTCTACTGTGATAGGCGGCCACCGTCTATGCGGCCAGTGTTGAACAACCTCCCCCTATCTTCCGCAGCGCCTTTGAGCACCACCTCCTCCTCGCGGCCGGTGAGAGATGACCACCCCACCTCTAGTCCCCAGCACTGCAGCACCAGCGAAGCTTCCACAGGCTTCCAGTTAAGCATCGGAGGTATGTTTTCTTTTCTAACTGCTCCTACATGCCTCCCGGGTTGCTTCCATCACTATGTGGCCCCCAATTTCATCTTGCCTCGATATTGGTTGGTCATCCATGAAGAACTAAAATAATTCTATGATCAACAGAGGGTTTGGTCCTTGTTCAGTTTAGCCTATGCCCTCCGCGTTAGAATTATAGAATGGTAAGAGTGGAAAATCATCAAGGGTAGATGAATCATATAAACTCTTAAACAAAATACCTACCTGGTTATAATTGGAAGGAACTGCAGATGAGGGAAGGAGAACCAGCATTTGAAGGGTGTTCATTGGCATTTGTTGATCTACGAATCGAATCCTCAATGGTGTCACAAATTTCTCCATTCTTTGTTAGAGGAATACATCGCCATCACTTCATCAAGATTTCTCTTGGGGGTTCCCAAAACCCATTCCAATGACTAGATTAAATAATATAAAAGGAGATCAAATCTCTACACAATTATGTGGTTCATTAATGAATAATTAATGAACCCATTAATCTCCTGATGGTGTGGTCACACAACCAAGTGTAACCGGTCATTAAATAGCCTTCATTAAAATGACCGACCAACTCTGTAGTCCCCCCACCATCTCTTAAAGGTTAGAAAAATAAATAAAATAACTCATTGAGTTTTTTTTAATGTCCAAAAATTATCTTTTTCATCCAACCCTTGCTGGTTGAAGTTAAGCTTCGCATATGTGAATCCCAGTGCTATGAATTCAATGGGGCCCTCAGGTTTTTAATACGAGCACTGGTTCAAAAGATAGAAATCACTACTCACACATTTACTAAATGTACCTTAAATAAGTTCATAATTATGTTTTGGGCTCTCCTAGACTCGAAATCATGTGCTGTTAATTTTTTCAGTCTTGTAGTAATCCAAAATAATTAAAAACAGTTATAAAGAATTTTCTGGTCTTTACATGGTATTTGGACCATCATGGATTACCATATCCAACCATTCTATTATCAACAATTCTCATATTTATCACTTCATTGATCAAATTTCAATATCCTTAATCATTCATCATTTATCACTATCCCAAAATACCTTTAAAACCAAACACATTACAATATGACCCAACCCCCTTTCACTCTTCCATAAAACCATTTATGTATTTTAGGTCACCTAACAAATCCACTCACTTCATTAAAATATTTTAAATCTACCCTTCACTAAGGGACATTATCTTTAAACATCAAAACATGACCCAAATCCAATATTAAACTTTAAATAATTATAGAAGCAAACATGGAATTTTCATTATTTTAAAACAACACACACAATTGAATGCCTCATTGAAAATCTATTAATTACCCATTTTTTAAAACTATTTTAGATCACCACCTCATTTAAAAAACATTATCCTTTTTCAAAACATCGTTATCCATCATTGAAAACCATGGTCAGGTCAAAAATCCAAATTCTTATTTTAAACCATTTCATGGGCCTCTTAGGCATCTCACCAAATTAAACTTATAAAATTTTAAATTATCCCTTAGAATATTCCCATGAAGAAAATTAACAATTACAACCCATTAAATTTCACAATAATCCTATCTCAACTATTAATAATTCATTTCATCATTTACAAAGGTTGGGAATACCCCATGGGTATCCCTAGGATTGATTTCAATTCATCAACAAATCCAATGAGGTCTATGATAGGTTTTTTAACTCACATTAATGACTAAATTTTATTGTATGGACAATGACATAAAATGAAATTAATAAAGAAATTTGAAAAAAACTACATATAGATAATAAAATAAAATAAAAAATATAGGAAAAATCCTAAAAACATCTACCACATGCTCATATATGATTTCTTTCTCAAACGCATCCCCATATTTGAACTACATCGACCACAAACATAAAGATGAAGAAGACCCTATAAAAACCAGGGTTTAATGATTCATAAAGAGAGGAAACTACCAAAAAACATCCAAAAAATATAAGGAAACAACATTGTTTACTTATCTAGAGATTTTATTCTCTAACAATGGCATTAAAAGATCTAATAATCAAGGTAGAAACATACATGGAAGAGGAGGAGGCTACTGGTTCATCACCTTAGTTGTATGAGGGATGAATGGGGGTAACATTGAGGAATAATGATTTAATATCAGTGGGGTAAAATGGAAAATTTTCTTGAATTTTAATAATATACATGGTTTGGATGAATGGTTGGAAAAATCATGCACCAACCATGTAGTTCACTCTATGGAAGCGGAAAATAATCCACAAGGTTTTTCTGGCCAGTCATATGGGTTTACAGACCATATAGTGGTTGTGAGTTTTCCATTTTATAAGGAAGATTGAGTGGCACAATCTCTCGGAATCCCCCGTGTGGTCTCCCTAACTATGGACACCCATTCAACAGGTCACAAGGTAATAGCTCATGGTTTCAGCTAACCATGTGCCAACCATGCTCTCAGCACACATTGGCCTATTCCCCCTCACCCCTGTTCATGTCCTAAAACCCCTAGAACATCCCTAAAACATATATTACTCCTTGGAGACCTTTCACAAGATAAATTCAATATATCATGTACCTTATATATTATTTGGGATCATAAAACCTACCCACTTTAAAATAGATCATCCTCAAGCTCCAGTCGCCAACATCACCAAGCCACCAAGACAAATGGTCCAACCACTGGGCCCAATTATCAACATTGAAATTCCATGTTTCCTCCTAAACATAGAAAAACCATCACTATGGTAAGACTAAAGAAAAAACCTACCTTATAGAATTTTATCATTGTGACCCACAACATGAATTTCTTGCTCCTCAAAGGATGCATCAACCTTAACCCAAGTTTATCAAAACTAGCCACACTGCCTGTATGAGAAAACTGGGGAAAATCCACCCAGACCGTGGAATAAGAAAACATAAATAGAGGACTAAACCACCCTAGGAAAGGAAATTTGTATAACCTTGGTTTTATTCTTCCCACACTTCTCAAAAAACAACATACCTAGCATCAACTGAAGGAACATATGATTTCAAAAGCACAATTTCTAACCTACATCAGTCCACAACTCGAGGCCCAACAACCTCATTCCAACTAGAAGATTCAAAACAATATGAAGGAACAACCATCTACGAAAGTAACTAAACTTATCCAAATCCATGATGAAACCCATTATCAAACTGAAACCCAAATATGACATATACCATTTCCCATCCATCCTATAACACTGATCACGTCATCAATGAACCACTTGTCCTCTATAGTTCTCCCAACCGTATTATTTTTCTCTTGACCACCAACTTTTTGTGTTTGGAACCTTCTCTTTTGGAAAGGGATCATATATTATCAAATTAAACTTCCATAAAAAACTATACATTATTCCAAACTCATCATGCCCAAATATCTATGAAAACACCAAAAAATATCAATATCTAGTATTTCTATTGAAACCACCCAGAATGAAGGCACCTCCACCATCCATATATCAACTAAAGGGAACTTGGTTCCTTCTCATAACCCATTTCCATTTATTAAATTCACTTATCATTTCAAAAAATCCAAAAATCCAGTTTACAAGTCACCACTTCTATTTCTTCTTACATTCCATATCATACCATTCCCGACTAATTCATCTCGAAAAACTAACTCCCACTATTGGCATGTTACCACTTAACTATCCCATAATGCCTTATAACTCACTGTATACTACCATAATCTGATGCACCTACCATATTCAATTCTCTAAATATGGCCAAAATCCTATTTTAGGGAATCCACTGCACCCTAAACTATCACCATTCTTTACATCAATCACTAAAAAGTTTCTGACACAAGCACCCTAGACTGCCTTAGGAGTTTCCCCAAGCCCAAATATAATAGTCTTCTCGATAAACTACCAACATAAATGGAACACCTGGATTACTTGATAAATCCAACATGTTCCTCATAGGTTCCTCACTAGCATCCTGATTCTACCATGCCTAACCCATTAACAGATCCACATATTTTTAACCATTCGGGATCAAGGTTCATACTCCCATGACTTACAAACTACTCCCCACATTAGGAGTATTATTTCCCCTACTTTTCGATGAAATTACGTGAACCATGACTCATTCTCTCACTACTAAAGATCCGAATAAGTGGAAATCATCATGCAACACTCACTCGGGTTTCAGCAATATATGCCCACCATCACCTTTTCTCAGCCACCGAGAATAGCACCTGTGGATTTCATCAACCTAGGGTTTATTAGGAGTTACATTCTCACAAAATGGTGGTGGTTCACCACCATGCATCCAGCTTTCACCACACCGCTCTATGAATACCACCTCCAAAAAGTCACCTTTCATCGTCTAATATATTCATTTAGATAAATTGGTGAATATTTTATGCCCTATCAGCACAATCAGGATGATTTAAAGTTATTTTTGATGACATTCATTAATATGAGAGTGCACCAAGATGTTATCAATAAAATCCACCACATCCCAAGAGAGATTAATCAACCAAAACTCACCACTTGTTCATGAATCTCTTCCAAAAAATCATGAACCCACATTCCATTTAGAACTACCTTTGTCACACCACTCAAGCTATTTCTGAATGTACCTGTATTCTAAACCCACCAAAAAATCCTAAGGTCGTATGATTTCCTTCAACTACTTACTAAACCCAACTTCATGATATTAAAGTAATAAATCACATGAGCTAGGCCCAAACACCCACATATACAACTATCCATGCATCCTGGTCCGTTGGCCTCATTGCACTCTCAGATTTCATAATGTTCCCATTCAACAACCCACCCTTTTGCACAATAATCCCAACCACATGAACACCCATTCCCCCAGGTGTCGCTTTCATTTTAAAATTTTGATATAGGGTTAAAATCCATCCACCAGATGAATGTTTCCAAAATAGTTGGTTTAAGAACCCGAATGATTCATCACTTTCTAACCAAACTCAAAACCATCCACAAGCACTCATATGATTCCATGAGAAATATATCAATGGTTAACAATGAACTTTACCAATGTTTTATGGCACCCAAAACATTTTGATTCTATCTCTAAATCACCCAATAATGATTCACATACCAAGGAACCAATAACAATGGGATAACCTCTCTTGAGATTACCCTCGATTCCCAAAACCAAATGAAAATGGCCATGAATAAAGTCACAACTACAAAACCATGGAATTTACACATACAACTCTGGGAGAGACCCCCACTAAATTGTCATTTCTATTATTTACTAACAAAATCTCAAAACCTCCACCTATGCACATACACCCAAAAGAAAACTTACAGTCTATTCCACACCCATAATGACACAATAAAAAACAATGGTACCAGAACCAAGACTCCAATTCTTAAGGTCTAATAAAAACCCACTTGTTCAAAACCCATAAAGATTACCAAATCCAAATTATTGGACAACATCTCACAACCCCAAAGTCACTTCCCATCCAATGGTGAAACAATCACTTCCCTTTAACCACACATCAAAACCCAAAAAGGCCTCACAACCCATTTCCAATGTCTCAAACCAAGTCACTCTCATGCCCAAACCACACATACTTAGGGCCTAATCACATTACTTTGGATAAACACCCTGATGTCCTTAAAATTACGATCATTAATCTTTCATCTTTAATTAACTTTACAATTCTATAAACCCAATAATTCACCTTTCAAAACATTCCAATTTTTAAACCCAAGTATTTACACTTTCCTAAAAAAAATTAATACCTAATATTTCTTATATCCAATATTTATTAAAAATAACATCTTAAAACATTTTCATTTAAAAAATCTCAAAGAATATCAGTGGGAATAAACCAAAAGAAAAAATTACTCTATGAGCATTTGAATATGAAGGAACTACTAGTCATAAGAAATATATGGATGGCCAATCAATACTACATGCCTAGAATGATGAATGAACTCACACACCCACTCTATACATAATGGTCCAGGATATAAAACCTAGAAAATAAATAGCATCACATACCAGTGCACCACTTGAGGTTTAAGTATCAACAAATCATAAAATCACAAAATAGAACATCAATTTCAAAACCTAGAAACTTGGGTTGTCCCTTTTATGTGGGGAAACAAGAAACCAAACATGATATCACTACCAAGATCTAACAAGATCATAGTCTATTGTCTACACTTCATCAAATAGTATGATAAAAGACAAGATCTGATGCTAATTTGTATTGTCCCGGACTAGTTTAAACTAAAACCAGTGCCCAGAGATGAAGCACTACTTAACCTCATGAACGCCTCTCACTATATGCTTGAAGCTAGAGACTAGAAGTGTTGGTCTTTGATGATGAATTAGTGAGTATAAACCCACTTTTCAGAATAAAACCAAATCATAAATAATTCAATTAAATGTAATATCCATAAAGAATAATAAAGGGACAACATATGAAAAATCCCAACTAGTAACCAAGTAACCCATGATATAAAAATACGATGAATGAATTATAGGTTATATAGTAATACAAATAGAATCCCCAATACAATACAATAAAATATCCAAAAAATGGTCATGAGTCTCAACTCGGTCCTAACATCCCATTATCCAACCCACCAACACATGCATAAACCAACACGAGGTCCATGTTATATTCTAAACCTTTTATAGAAAACAAGTAACATCTTATTGGGTGCCCAAGTGTCACAGAGTCTCAAGAAGTGTGTGAATAAAACTCAATAGTCCACCAGCAATAGTGTCTAAAGTAATAGCCTGTATGTACAATAGTTTATGAAGATAATTCAGTGTACTATAAATAAATAAACAACAAGGGAACAAGGGACACATTTACTGTTTATTAATTAGTAATTATTATTTTAGTTTACAACATATCATCATCATGGTAATCTACCATCTTATTTAACAAGGAAATTCATTTCCATTAATTTAATCCAGTCTTCCATAGAGTATTAATCTGGGTACCCATTACATATATCATAGGGGTCATATGTGGGAAATCATGGAGCCTCTATTCCTGAGTATAACTGGGATCCATTGCATCATGTTGGGCCATCCAAACCACTTCGTCACAAGTTTTAAAACATAGATCATTGGTCCATGAATCCAACTATGACTTGGAACTCAATGTTTAACCATCCCAACATAGATATGGAGTTTCATGTCTATATCAATAGGACTAGGAGCATCAGTCCTTCCCCTGAATAACTATGGTGTATTGGGTTCCTTGAGAATCAGTCTGGCCCACCAAAAAATGGGGAGTCGAGTACCAGTCCAATATCTAGAACCATTAGTCAGAGGTCTTAAAACATGGAACATCAGTCCATGAATCCAACCAGGATTCATCACATCATGACCAACCATCCCAAACCATCACATTATCAACTATTCTCATATTTATCACAACATTTACAAAATTTCAATATTTTTAATCATTCTTCATTTATCACGGACCCAATATAACTTTAAAACTAAACACATCAAAATAAGACCCAACCCCTTTTCATAGTTACATAAACACAACTAAAACATTTTAAGTCACTTAACAAATACACTCAATTAATTAAAACATTTCAAAACTGCCCTTCACCAAGGGTATTTCCATTTAACATTTAGAACATGTCCCGAGTCCAACCATGCTCTTCAATTCATTATAGAAGCCACCATATCCTTTTTATAATTGTAAAAACCCAAAAAAATTACAGAAAAATTTTAAATCAAATAAGAACAAAATTTTAAAAATACTTTCTCTTCAACACCTCCTTTAAAAACATAACCTCTTTTCAAAACATCATTTTAATTTATTTAACACCATGTACAGTTCAAAATCCAATCACATAACTTAAAACATTTCGAGATCCACTTATTTATCTCACAAAATATGACATATAAACATTTAAATTATTTCATAGACCATAAACATGTACCAAATTGATAATTATTACCCATTCACCTACAAAATTACCTCATATCACCCTTTACCAATTCATTTCATCATTTAAAAGGGTTTAGAATACCCCATGGGTTTCCTTATGTTTTTTGTCAAATAATTGATAGACCCAACGGGCTACGTGAAAGGTTTCACACCTCATATTAATTCTCAAATTTATTTCTATATCAAATGACATAAAAAATGGAGCAAGAAAGTAACTTGGAATAACTATGTATACATAATAAAATAGCAAGACTCTGGGAATATCATAAAGATCACCAACCTAATTTTCGTAGAATGTTACTTTCCCAAACACAACCCTTGCTTTGAACAACACCATCCTCAACCACCATGACTAAGAATACCCTAGAAAAATAAGGGTTTAGGGACTCATAAGAAGTGAAAACAACTAAGAATGCCTCTTCTTAATGAAATAATAAATATAGTTGAAGGAATTCTCGTAAAATTGATTCACAACCAATAAAACTCCAAATTCATATGAATCGAGGGAGTAACACCCATGGAGGAGGAGGAGGCTGCTGGTTCTTCACCCAAGATATAAGGGGTAAAAGGGTGATAAATTCATAGAAGAATAAAAAAATATTATGTGGTAAAAATGGGAAAATTCTCAATTTTAATGAGGCACACACTTTTTCCAAATGGCTAGCCAAATCATGTGCCCACCATACAGTTTCTGTCCAAGGGGAAATCGAGCCGCATGGTTTTCATGGCCACCCAAACACCTTAACAAAAAATCCAGTGGCCGCGTGTTCTCTACTATCTGAGGGATCTAAGATTACATGGTCTCCTAGGACACCCTACATAGTCTCCCTAACCATGAAATCCACTTCTATAGGCCACATAGTTATGGTGCATAATTACTACTAATAGTGCACCAACCTTGTTCTCAGTATAGATTGGCATATTTTCACTATTTTTCATGTCCCAAAATCCATTGTAAAATGAGGAAACCTATATTACTCATAGGATACCATTCACAAGAAAAAATTAAATATGAGATGTACCTTATCTATGGCTCCGGATATTACAAGAGTTAAAGTTATTAACCGAGTGTTTTAATTTTATTTATTATTCTACATATTTAAAATATTTTTCAACCATGTCTAAATATTAATATCATCCCAATCCATATAGTGAAATTTGGGGGATTCAAAGACGGGGCAAGGGGGAGCTTTGTGTGATCATGGAGTCCAGGTGCATCATGGATCTGATGTTTTTCCAAAGGATTCTAAGGCAGGGTAGGATGCATCCTAGTTTGAAATTGTGGGGAATAAAGAACTTTTCCATCTCTATGATTTAGGTAAAGGTTTAGTGTGCAAGGGTGGGATTCCCCCAGAATGCATCAGATCGAAGTGAAATTTTTCAGTGGGTGTGAAATTGGCAGTGAATACCTCTCTAGACTTGGTATTCCCTCTTTGGTAAGGATCATAAGGAGGGGTAGGATCGCTCATGTCTCTACCAATCAGAATGCGGTTGAGGAAAGGATCAATCTATGATAATTATCCATCATTACAAGAATCTTGTCTCTAAAGGGTGAGAAGTCGTGGAGGTTTAATGAGATTTTTGACAGAATAGCTACAGTCTGGGGATTTGGGGACTGGCAAATGACTGCTATGGGAAGAGGATACTTCCATATTATTTTCCCCTCTGATGAGTTGAAAAGGCATGCATGGAGGTTTTGTTCCATCATCATAACACCTGGAGTTCTTAGGATATAGAAGTGGGATCTGAATTCTGATCTATAGAATGTGAGGAAAACTTATATGATGATTTGGATCCAGATTTGTAGGCTTAATTGGCTGTATTGGCATCCTAGAATTCTATGAGACATCTCATAATCCATTGGAAACCCCATTATAATTTATTTCCAAACTGACATTCCTAGGTTTGGACATTATGCTCGTGTACGGGTGGTAGTTGACATGGCCAAAAAATTAGTGGAAGAGGTTGTTCTTATCCCTAGGGTTGACAGTTTCAAACTGGAAATCTTGAATGAAAGGAAACCCATGTTTTGTAAGGAGTGACATGTTTTTGTTCATGTGGACCATAAATGTAATAAATCCATGGTCTGATAATATGAAATATCAAAGGGCATGACAACCAAGTATTCCAGAGGGCTAATACTAAAGTCAAGGGGAAAACAGAAAATAATATGACTATTGGCGCCTCTTTTGGGAAGGACCCTCAGTCCCTGTGTGCTATTGACCCATATCTTGATGCTAATGAAGCCCTTGATCTAGAACCAAATGTGGGAAAAAAAATTCATGGTTAAAATTGAGACTGTTGTAAAGTATTTCAATGTTCATCATGTTGATACACAGTTGATGTTGAGGCACATGGATTCATTTTTCTAGAGAGAGTGTGTAGAAAGGGATAGAAGTGGTGTCACTACTCCCTCTATACTAGAAATGGATGTGTGTTCCGATAATGTAGATGCTGACTTGGATATGTCTATAGATGTGAAAGCTGGCCAGTGAAATGTTCTATAATCAACTAAAGATAGTGCAGGGGGACAACCTATTCAGTGCTCCACTCATGACTCACCAAAAGACCCACTCACCAAGCAGATTCTGGGGGAGATGGAGGAAGGGGTCTTTCTTGAAGATACCCCTTCTCATCGTATGAGTGTGAGAATGTCTCATCATACCACTACATATTTTCTGTAGGAGTAGGGGTCCTTCCTTTCTGTTCTTATGCTGGTGGAGAACTAGGTACCTGGAGACTCACAGATTGGTGGCATGAATCAGGCCTCTCCAACTCCACAGGAGCAGGTTTTTGTCTCAGGGATTATCTCAGGGACACTTCCATTTGTGCTGGTGGAGGAGCAGGTTCCTAGAGACACACAGACTAATTGCATGAAGCATGTTATTGATCAAATACAAGATGGTCGTGTTGATGTTATGCATCATGGGATTAATGATCCATTCCAGCAGGTCCCTTCTGGGAAAACTTCCAGGAGGAGAACAGGTTAGGGATCTCCCATGGGAATTGACCAATCTCTTAATAAATTTACTCTGATTAGAAGATGAGTATAGTATAATTTTAGGGAAGACTATAAATCTCTGAGACTCCCTCTGAGGAAAAGAAATCAGTATATGGTAATTGAAAGGGAAAGGGTAAAAAGAGAAAATTGGAACCAGTATAGAAAGTGGGGTCTCAAATGAGGGGAAAATCTTCCATCAAATAAATATATTTTTTTTGGAACTATCAGGGGATTGGTAACTATCCCATAGTCAAGGCCCTGATACATTTTATTATGGCCAATAAACCATTGGTGGTTCCAATAGCAGAACCCAAAAAGAAGTTTGAAAACTGGAGTGCCTTTAAATGTGACTACCTTGGGTACTCTTTTCTTTCTCAAAACTCAAGTGATAGCAGGGATGAGTCACATTGGGTTCTCAAACACAAAAATATTTTAATTCAATCGATGACCAAGATGAACTAGGTTGTTTCAGTGGATATTGGATTTCAGGGAGCTATCCTCTCTCCCTTGTTTGTTTATGCCTCAAACTTCTATATTAAAAGAAGGGGTATCTGAAAGGATCTTGAGTCTATTTCTGACTAGTTGTCTATGAGCTAGGTGGTCTTAGGTGGCTTCAAAATTGTCCTTAGGCCTGATGAGAAGAATAGTTCTCACTTCAAAAAACTGGTTGCAAATGATTTTTCAGTGTGTATTGACAAATGTAATCTACCTGAAGTCCCAATTATTGAAGTAGACTGCACATGGTGTAGGTACACTTTGAATGGGCGCCAAGCCAGTAAATTGGACAAGAGCTTTGTTCAAATCAATGATAGGAATGATTCAATCACCAATTCTGGTCTCACCTTGCCCAAATGTCACTCTAATCAAAATCCAATCCTTATAAAAATTTGTGTTTATAGGATGCGGTCATCTCCTCTTCCTTTAAGGTTCAGCAATGCATGGCTTGTAGTGCCTGGATGTAGGGAGGTCATCCTTAAGTCTTGGGAGACTGAAGAAATCTATAGCCCTCTTACAATAATGACCTGAAAGCTGAAAAACACAAAAAAAATTCTCAAAGACTGTAGCAAAGAATCTTTCTCCAACCAAGAGCATGAAATCCAGGCTGCTGAACAATGACTTATACTTTTTCAGAATACATGTCAAAATCAGTACATCCCCTCAAGGGATGAAATCCAGGCCCTTTCTCCTCTTGATGATCTTCTCCTACTGCAGGAACGCATCTTGAGGAGAAAATACAATATAATATGGATTCCTGAAGGAGATAGGAAATCAAGGTTTTTTCACTGATTACATAGATAAAAGAAGTCCAAGAGAGGGGTCTCTATGATTGAAGTAAATGGGTCTCATTATACATCAGAGCTAAAAATTTCAAATCTTGTGGTGAAATAATTTGAGGTGCTGTACTCCGAGAAGGTATTTGATGGAAATTCACTATTGATGGAAAATATTCAACCAATATCTAGAACACATTAGAAAAAAATGATTTTGGAAACCCCAATGGAGAGGGAAATCAAATATGCTCTTTTCTCATTAAACATTGATAGTGTGGCTGGACCGAGTCGGATTGCTAATAAATTCTTCATATTTTTCTAGGATATTATGTGACATGAGGTCATTAATGTTGTACTAAGGTTTTTCATTCATTCATCCATGCCCTATGTTACCCATTCTTCCTTCATTTCTCTGCTTCCAAAGAAATAAAATGCCTTGGACATCAAAGACTTCATGACGGTGGCTATTGGAAACATCATCCCTGAAGCTATCAGAAAATCATTGCCATAAGGCTTGCACACATTATCAACACAAAGATTACTTCAAATTAGTTTTGATTTTTCCATGAAAGACATGTTTATAATTTCCTTCTCACTTCCTTAGAATGTGTCAATGCTATGAGGAAAAATACAAGGAATAGAAGCCTTGCCCTCAAGCTGGAAATTTCTAATGCCTTTGAAACATTGAAATGGAGCTTTATTTTTGCAGTCCGCAGAAAACAAGGCTTCACTGAAGTATTCATCAGACTTGTGAAGACAACTATCCATAATGTGAGACTTTCTATTATTATCAATGGATTTACCATGGGTTATTTCCAATGCTCAAGGGGAGTCAGACAGGGGGACCCCTTATCTGGAATCCTCTTCACTCTCGTTGAAGATTACTTGAGTGTTTTCTTGAATGATATGGTGTAGGTTGCTATTTATAATAGAATAAATGTTGGAAGGGATCTCTTCACCCCTCACACATCCTATATGCCGATGATATTCTTCATTTTGGATAGTCCAACAAAGGAACAATATCTTGCATTCAGAAAATCTTTTCGTATTATGAGGATGTTTCTAGGTGGGTGGCAAGCTGGAGTAAATCCATTGTTGTATTTTGGAATGGAATGATTGTCTCCATGAAGAATAGAATTTCCAAGTAGCATGGAGTTTGGAGAAGTTCCCTACATTTTATTTACCTTGGAGTGTCGCTTTTTTGGGGAAGGGTGAAAAGATGATATCTTCAATCCATATACTCTAGTATTATTAATCAACTATCTACCTGGAAAGGGAAATCGATCTCTCAAGAAAGAATAAATTGTCTTGTGAACTCGGTTATCATATCAAAGTTTGTCTATGATTTCTCAGTTTATTAGTGGCCTCATTCCCTTATCAAAGATGATCAAAATTTAATCAGGGAATTCATATGGACCGGGTGCATACATGAAAAGAAACACATCATTTTTTCCTGGAAATATTACATCAAACCCATTGTAATGGGGGTCATGGGTGTTAAGGACCTGAAAGGATTCAACGATGCTCTCATTAGTAATTTAACTTGGAACTTGTTTACTTATAATGATGATTCCATGGATTTTCTTGCACATAGATTCATATCAAAGCTACATAATGGTTACTCAGCATATGTGTCATCATCCATATGGCCTTCCATTAAAAAACCTTATATTGGAATCATGTACCACTCCTCCTGGCTGGTTTCCAGGGCATCCAAACTTAATTTCGGGACAATGAAGTGGCTGGACATTCCCATCATAGAATGCATGGAGATCACTCTGCAGCTGAAGGATATCTCAATCGCTGACATGGACTGAGACTGGGATTGTTGGAATTTTCTACCAGATCATACTAAGATGGCTATGTAGCGTTATAACTTCGTGGACGTTGCGTTTTGATCTGGACACCGTGCACCTGTGGTAGGTTCACGTCAAGGGAGTATTATAGACACTAATGTGGAAAAAATGTGACTTCTACCTTATGATTTCATAATTTTAAAAAAGCATTGATACTACCTTCCAATTGCCTAATACTATGGTGGATTTGGAAAGGCATGATACCTATGCAACACCTTCTATAGTGAACGATAATACATTTGGCCTCTTGCAGCTATTTGTGCACCCAAGCTGAAAAAAAATTAACCATCTTTTCTTTGCCTTCAATTTCTCTTGTATATTTTGGGAACATTTTCAATAGGTCTTTGGGACTCCATTACCATTTAATAGTCTTGATGGTTTCATGAACATAGTCACTTCATTTGGTAAATGTGAGCAGGTTTTTGCACTTCTTATCACTACTGTTGTGGCGGACTTTGCTCAGATTTGGAGGGCACAAAATCAGGTTATTTTTTACAAATGCAAGCCCTCTTTAATGTCTGGTCTAACTGTTATTTACAGGGAAGTGCAGGCTGCTTCCAAGATACTAATAGGTATAATGAATAATAAAATTTCTAATATCATAATGCTGAAAATGCCTGGTGTGTCTCATAGGGTCATGAAACCCTTGATGTTAAAATCGATTAGATGGATTCCTCACATTTCATCATGGATGAATGTGAATGCTGATGGTGCTTCATCTGGTATAGTATGACCTTCTGGGTGTGGTGGGGTGTTCCGTAACACTCGAGGCTTCGTTAAGGGCTTCTTCTATTATTATATTGGAAATGGTTCTGCGTTTGGTGCTGAATTATGGGATATGATTAATGCTTTCAACTATGATGTCCACCATGGTTATAGGTACATATTGGTAGAATCTAACTCAATTATAGTGGTTCACATTCTCCAGGAATGGTCTAGGGTTGTTCCTTTGAGGATTATCCCATCATGGATGGCATGCATGCGTCTCCATGAGCATCTTAAACTGGAAGTAAGTCATGATTAAAGAGAAGAAAACTAGGTTGCTGATGCTCTGTCCAAGAGGATGGTTAGGGAGGTATCCTCACAATGGTCCTTTTTCATACCATATTTTTTCTCACATCTTATTGACTGGGACGTGCATGGTATTCTCTATTCTCGCCTTTGTAAACCCCCTTGCACTAACACTTTTTGAGTTTTTTAATTTTATTGTAAGGTGTGGGATTTTTCTGGATCCTCGGCCTTCTTTTATATAATGAATTTTTTTATGTATACTAGTACATCACCCATGCATACGCACGACATCATAAATGAATTATAAACTAAAAAATGAATTATAAATATGAGAAGTGATCAATGAAAAATTATAAATAATGTATTCAAATTATAAATGTATTCATAGAAATGTATGAAAATATAATTTCTTCATACATGTAATAGGTAAACAGTGAAACAGAATTATGGTAAGAGAACTTGAAATTGGAAACAGATATTAGATGTTATTTTCATGTCACCTTTGAAATAGTACTATGGAATGTTATTTAACCATGATAAGAGAACATAAATACACTTTATTGTAGATACATGTATGACAACAATTACAGGAACCATGATCTTCAACAATAGTGAAATAGTAAGTGGATATTAATAATAAAAAGTCGAACAAGGGGAAATAATATTACTGGAAAATGATCATCAATTAGGAACTCTCTATAATGGAGCTCCCACAGAAACAAAAGAAATGCTAGTTACTACAACTCAGTAAGAAAGAGTAACCTATCCTCCCTAATAATGGACACACCTACAACCACCAATGTAATATACAACATCATAATAATTTTAGGGATAAATATTCAAGGCTCAGATCTGTGCAGGGATTACCTCATCATACAGGGATCTAATCGGTGAAGGATTTATCTCAATCAGGGCCTTGATAATTGCAGTTTGATGGAAATAATTCAGTAGTTACATCATTCTCCATCAACAACATTGATGATTTGAGATCAATAAAACTCAAAATCAATGGTCATATAACATTATGTATTTGAAATCAAACCTGACAGAGTCATCATTCCATAAAATAACAGTTAAAACAAATCTAAACTGCGTGAAAAAAATTACAAAATGAACAGTGAAATATGGGATGAAGGGAATATCCCACATTAGGTCCATGCAACCATGCATGGTAATAAAACAAATAAAACAAATTATATTCAATAAACCAAAATGAAAAAATACAATTCATTTCATTGCAATCATTATACATGTAGGAGCATATTCAACATAGTGCTTCGATCATTTCATGGAAAAAATAATAAAACATGCAAGGTGGAAGTCAACATTTTATTCATAAAACACACTTTCCAATTTTGACAGTGATATGCAGTTTTATCTAGTTGGCCCAGCTTGGGAACTCAGAGGCTTGATTTAGTTGGAGAGACACCATGCGGGTGATATTATCATAATCCTGAAGAACATGGTCTCTCTGGCCAGGGAACAGAAGCCCAAAAACCCTCATAAATATTAGAATTGTCCCTTCCTTCAAACCTTCAACCCATATGTATTGTTCCACGAAGCTTCTAATAAGCTCCCAAACCGCACCAACATACATGGGGATCGCTGCCCTCAAAGAGAATTAGTTCATGTTGGGTTCAACCTTCACACACTAAAAAAGAAAATAATATTTTTCATTTAGTTTCGGACATACATGGGGTTCTCTTCTAGAGGCCCATGGCTTTCATGAAGTCGGTGTGCGCTTTCCCGATGACGGGGAGCTCGTACCAGGAAATGTCAACATCAGTGGACCAATCATTGGTGATGAACGGCTGCGTGCCCTAGAAGGACACAACGATCATTTTGGGGTCGGTGGAGGGGTAGCACAGGAGGAAGGCTTATGTGCTACATTTCCCATGAAAGTCGTCGGTTAATGAAGTTAGAAGAATGTTAAACTCTCAATCTTCCCCATTTGTTATTGGAAATTAATTATCAAAATACAATATAAAACAGGTTCTCACCATTCCAAAATTTATATGATCCCATGAAGTCTTTCTGGAAACAACAATTGTATTTATCAGTAGCCAGATAACCAAAGTCGGGATTTTTATGATAATGGAAGATACCTCCCAGTGGTAAGTAACCACATATATGATGAAAGCCCCATTCTCATACGATAACATGGAGGCCAACAAGGTGAGTGAAGCATTTTATCTCTTGTCTTCGGGCAGAATATGACTCTAAATCCACTCTCCTATCAATCTTCACAACGACAGACACAAAACTCGCCGATTCTTTGTCCGGAATCTCCACATTCCCTGAAATTGTTCTTTTTAGATGACTTCGGTCCTTATTCACAAATCATCATTAAATCAACCAACCTTTCAGTAGGTTCTTCCAAAGACCACCCTTTAGATCAATTATGAAGAAGTAATATAAACAGTGAATCATTCAAATTGAAACAACAATTGTTTCAGAGTTAATTTTCAATGGAACTCATGGAAACAAAAACGGATTGTTTGGACACATTGTTTATTTAGATAAGAGTTGGGTGAAAAATATTACAGTAACGAAATATTATAATAGTATATGGTGTACCATTTGGAATGAACTAAATTCAAGAAATTGTTGTAGTAAAAACCTTCCAAAATTTGGTTCATGTGGCGCTGTAGTAGACAAGTATTGGTGGTTTCTGGTTGGTAGTAATTTGGTACCTGAACATGTTTTTAGAAACATGTTACAAATGCGGAAAACATTTATATATATCATACATACACAATAGCACCACTTTCTTCCTCTATTGTGCTTGAAAAATCACACGACCATGCAAATAGAGATACAGAAAATGATCTTGAGAATTAAACAAACCAATCCATTCAGCCATTTGGATCTTACCATAATTTCAATTAGCCTCATTTCGAACATAACCTAGAAAATTTAATAACTAACTAAAGTAGTTCTAATTATAGGAGTAGTAAAACACCAAGAAAAAATATGTAATACACAACTCTATAAATGAGTAAAAATGAAGGCAATGACAAACCATCTTTACCAAAAGTACTGATCCATCCATTAGATCTCGTTAGTTTCAATCAAGTGGACTCCTGCAATGGACCCACTTACAACAGGAGGGTGACTGCAAAATACCAAGCATGTTTTGCTACATTCTAAAAAAACAACCATTAATAAATCAAAGCACAAAAAAATGAAAACATAATCAACTGTTGGGTAGAAAATTGAAAATAAATAATATTTTGAATGTGTAATTTGAAATATACAATGGGAAGTTATTATAAACATTAAATTAATGGTAGATTAATCTAGATGCATTACCAGTATGAAAAAGAGAATTGGTCTATCTTCTCCAACTTCATTTTCCTTGAAATGGAGGAAGATGCCCTGCCCCCTCCCCCACCAGCCCTTCCCCCCTATCCAGCCCCATCCCCCCTGCCCAGCCCCATCCCCCACCAGCCCCCTCCCCCCTGAACAGTTCTTCCCCTCTATTCCCCTCCCCCTGCCCAGTCCCTTCCCCCACCAGCCCCACCCCCCTACCCAGCCCCACCCCCCTTGCCTAGCCCCATCCCCCACCATCCCCCTCCCCCCTGCCTAGTTCTTCCCCTCTCATCCCCTCCCCCCCTGCCCAGCCCCTCCCTCCATGCCCAGTTCTTACCCTCTCATCCCTCCCCCCTGCCCAGCCCCTCCCCTCCCAGACCCTCCCCCTGCCTAGCCTCATCCCCCCATCCCAACCCCATCCCCCACTAGCCCCCTCCCCCCTACTTCAACTGTGATCTCATTGCTTCCACCTGCTGGAACATCCATGTGTTCTCCATCTATAAGAGTTGAATCTGTACAAAATGCTTAATAAATAATTTACAGAACATAAATTATCATAATTAAATGATCAATAAAAATGTGTTATGTTACCTTACGTGATTCATATTCATTGTGACTAAAGAACACTAATCCATAGAGAGTTTGTAATAATGAAAAAATATGAATGAATGAAACATGAAAATAATATTGTATCATTATAAATAATTGGAAAATATTAAATAGTTTCCTTTATGAATGGATGAGTCCAGAATAAAGTGTCAACCATGGCATATGAATATTACTAATATGTATAATACTGAAATATTAAAGCCTAAAGGTATTTTTTGTCCTAATTAAAAGGCATAGATGAGTATTGATCATTAAATTTACCATTTATATTAGTCGAAATGAAGAAAACCTAATTCATTATAATTTTAAACACATGATAATAAATATATAAATGAAACTGATCATTCAGCATGCATGAAAACGTGAACTGAGCCTTCAAAGCAGCTGAATCGTGTTGTGTTGTTGGTTTCAAGGCTCGCCTGAATAGAGACGTGTAATGGGGAAGCAGAAGGTCTTCCAGATTTGTTCTAACTAATTGTAGACATTCACTCATGCCAAGAACCTTCTACATAGAGCTTTCAACCACTTTAGAAGACCTGAGAACATGAAATTGAATTAAAAAAATATATTTGAAGACTATTGTTGTAGCGTGATAATCAACATCACCATTCAATTCAACTTTGAAGACATATAAATAATAACTACATGTTGATTATGAAAAGAAACATAAGACCATGCATGTATAAATAATGGAATAATTATGCTAATATAACCTCAATTGGAGGGCCTAGTACCAAAACCTTCATATGTACCACCTTTGTATAGACTCACATGCTTTGGCAGATCTATTACAAACAACTGGGCATAGAAAAAACACCAAATCGGTCAAAAATATTTTCCCATGGTGAATCAGTTGACTATCATATTATAGCCATGAAATATAAATTTTCAATGAGAACAATGGAGGTACCATATATGGTGAAGATAATAAGGATTCCCTTGATCACTTTATATGGAGGGTGAGTCACCTACAATATATAAAAAAAATAATCAATATTCATCTTAAAAGATGAAGTGCGTAATTAAAAAATTATGAGATGAATATCCCATAATAGATACAAAACTCATTGAATCACATAATAATCATACTAAAATAATACCTTGTCAATATACATTGAAGTCGATAGTGAAAACATAATCATATTAAAGCATTATAATAATTTGTTTCATCTGTTTTTCGTTCACAAAAATCAATAGAGTGGAGTGAATAGTGAAAACAGATTACCCGCATTCATATGTTAGATAAAGAGAGGTTAACTCCAGGATTTTACGGCGAATAACCTGCATTCACAAAGTGTGTACCTCCAAATAAAAAATGATGCATGGTAGTAAGCAGTAACAACAATCACTCTAACGGTAATCACTCATTCTGAGGGATGTATTGATAATTAGATATATAAACACATACCCACCAATAATAGTTTCAACTAATGCATGGACACAATATCCTACAACATTAAATTCAATCCCATATAAATAACACATCCATGCAAATCAAGATGACATGAGATAGAAATATCAAACATACTAATTATGAGGCATCCACCAATGATCCAAAAATACATGAAAAAACTATAAACAATACGTTATAAAATGAAAATTGTAATATAATGCTAGGATTAAAAACTTGATTAATGATATTACCTTCAAAAACATAATGCTTTACATGTCTTAATTACATTAAACATCTCCACCCTTGGATATTCCATGGGTGTTCTAAAACCCAGAGAGAACAAAATCATGGTTAGAAATACTTTCATACTTTTTTAATAATGAAATAGATTGGAATATAAATATAACATAAGATATAAATAAAATCAATGTTACCATGATTTAAAAATCATTTATAGACTTTTATGTTCCAATAAAAATACATGATTTCGTAGTATAATTTAATATGTTGTATAGTTGTGAGAAAGAGATGTAAAGGTGAATTTTCATAGTAATATAATGTCTAAAAAGTGAAAAGCTCTAGATATAGTGTTTATTTAGATATTATGAATTTTGAAATTTTCAAAACCCAACAACTACACTTGTTTTCACCATTATAATGTATCTAGGAATAATCCTTTCAGGAAATGTAGGACAATAAAACTGAACGATATCATGTGTCAATAATGAAGAATAAGGGGAAAATGATTTTTAAAAACTATATATATAGGTTACGACAGTGTAAAACCAAATTTACCTTAGATACAGGCGATGAAAATCACTATTTGATGTTGTGTCGATGGAATGGCTTGAAATTGTTTGAAACGGATGGATGTTGAAGGTAATCATTCAGAGTAGACAGTCAGATCTCGACAAAAAATGTGTCATATACAACTGTGTAGGCCAGAGTACTCTTCTCTCCCAAATAATATGGAATACAACCAGTGTTGTCATATAAAAAATAAAAAAAATTGGGAAACAACAATAAAACAAAGAATCATTATAGAACTAGATTCACACAAGAGGAACAACCACAATACTTAGAAAAAAAATCTATGAACATGAGGGGGAGAAGATTATAAGAAAGAATAAAAAATGGTATATAAGGATTTGAAAAATCATATATCGAAACAGTCCTAATGTAGATCACTATATATTTATGCTCAATAAATATAGAATGTTATAAATAATTGTTGACCGAATCAATGAAGTAGATGCTTAATTCCTGAAACATAAAATAATGTGGAATTGAAATAGAATGTCCAATTTTTTTTTGAATAAAGTGAAAATAAAAGGTGAATACTGGATAAAATCTTGATAGCGGAGATAGAGAGACGAAATTATTGTATGAGTGATGCATCTCGTAATGGGATGAAGCATTAGAATGATTAACTCCTAACCCATCGTCAATATCTGAAAATGAACAAAAATTTGTACTTGCAATATAGGGTTCATTTTGGGTGATGAAGCCTACATCAGTTCGGGTAGGTGATGAAGATTGAATGAAGACTTTCTTTAAGAGAAAGGGATAGTGGTATCCCGATGTGAGGAAGTTCATGGAACTTACTGCGGGAGCAGGTGTCGACGATAGTCGTAGGCGAGGAAGACCATCTGATTGTATGTGGGTGAGGATTTCCGGTGGATTCTATGGAGAGTAGGATACACCGACATCTGGAGGTGAGGCAAGAGCGAGGTATTCCATGGGTGGAGAATGAGGCATGGAAACCCTAATAGGTAGGGAAGAGTGGTGGTAGCCGAAGGCGGAGGAGATAGAGCACGTGGAGGTGGTAGTGGGATTGGAGAGGATGGTCAGGAATGGGAGCGGGATACGGAGGTCGGGGAATGGTGGGAAATGGAGACCATAGCAGATCTGGAAGGAATTCCCGATCGGGGGCGGGATATCGTGATTTTTTGTTGATTTGGTGGTGGAATTTGATGGTTTTTGGTGACGTGGAGCATTGAGAGGTTGACACCTTAGCTGGAAATAAGCTATGTTTTGTATAGATAATTGATTTCTTGATATAAATAAATATTCTTCTTCCATTTAATGTGAAACTAAACCATCGTTCGTGTGTTCGGCGGACCACCGGCCCATGGACCGATGTAATTTGATTTTCATCACCACCCCTCATAGATGGTAATAATTATGGATTTAATATATATATATGTGTGTGTGTGTGTGTGTGTGACTGTGTGTGTGTTATTCATAAAATAATTATCAATCAATAAATATGAGATATCATTTATTTACATAAATTTCCAAACATTGAAAAATGATAACGCCATTAATGCTTATGTATGGATTAACACCTCCATGAAGCGATGTGATTTTGTTCTTCATCAAGAAATCAAATGGACATTATGTATAACATTATTTAAAGATATAAAATGATATTTATGATATAATAATAATTTTTGGAAGAAAATATGATACTTAACATATTCACCTCATGATCTTTGAAAAATGAAAACATCACTCATGCATAGGTAATACTTTCCATCTCCAGGATTGTGACATAATTCATTTTTTGAAATAATTATTCATGATTAGCTAAAAAGTATAGTTAATGAAAATTAATTATAATTATTTCATGATTATTATTTTGGAGATTATGAGAAAATTACCACTTTGACAAGGGTCAATCTAATAGAGTCCTTTTGAAATTATGAATCAAACATCCTCAAAACACCTACAATTTGACTGAACCAATTATAAAATTAAACATATCACCAAAATAAATAAAATACATTTTTTAATGATAATATATTAATCCTTTAAATGGTTATTAAAAAGTAAAATAATTGATATATGTTTATTTTACATGTTTCAAAAGACATACATAGAACGCCTGGACTTGAGGTATGGGGTTTTATCTCAATTTATCTTCAGTGAAGAATATTTTTAACTCTATCCACCTAATTTATTTTATATGGTTTATATGATTAAATTTCACATTCTATATCATGAATAAATCATACTTCATGTTATTTTATGTTATATTTAATGTTTATTTATCTATGGGGGTTTATTCGTAAGTTATCAAAGTAGTAATGGTTTTCTTAACTCAATTTTATTCTATCAGGCTATATCACTTCTTCATTGACTATATATTTCGATGATTTTGTGTAAAATAACCTTTGATTGATTTTTTTCTTTTCAATTTGAGTTTTTAGACATAATTACTCCATTTATTAATTTTCAATTCAATGATATGATCTTTAAAAGGGCCATTCATCATAAATACTCATTCTTTAAGGGAAATATTATCATTAAACAACCATATTATTTTATGATGTGTATATAATGATACTTTGACATGTTATATCATGAATACTATCAATTTCATTATATTTAATTTTTCATTTTAATTTATTATATCATGGGGATTAAGGTTCAAAATATACCAAAGTGGTATGTGGTTTATCATTCAATATCAATTTAATTGGGATTATTTATGATTGAATTCCAATTGAGTAAATTATATGATAAATTTCTAATAAAACCCATTAATATTTATTCTCCCTTGGGTATTTCTATAAATTTAATGTTTTTGTTACATTTCCTGCTCAATGGAACTCAAAATGGTTCAGAAAATGTTTTTTAGAAAATATAACCATATTTATCCTATTTCGGTTTAAAATAAGTTTTCTTCCATATACATGTTTTCTAAAATGTTTCCAATAATTTATTTAAACATTATTTATTTATTAAAATTTATTTTCCCACATTATTTTATTTTAACAAAACATTTAATAAAGAATCCTCTTTTTGTGTTCAAAACAAGGTATGTTTTACTGAATGTGGCAATGGAATCTCTATTTTAATGATTATGGAATGAATGGAATTTATCACTCTCAAGAATGATCAACTATTTTAAGATTACTTTAAATGTTTCAATATTTGTTTTCAAATAAAATATGTTTCCTAATATACTTGGAATTTTTTAAATGATTTTAAATATTGATTGTTTATTTTCTTCCAGAATGTTTTTGTGATTTTTTTTACTATTTCTACTCATCGGTGTCAACAACCCATTATTTTAATAATTATATATTGTCGATATGCTCTATGGATACCACCCTTATTTTATATCTTGAAGGACTATAATTTCTTCCAAGATATTTTTATTGAACCCTATTGTTTTCCATAGGTAAATCAATCTATAAAAAATGGTTATTATTATATTGAAAAAAGAAATATTTAATATGTTATGATTTTGTTATGGTTCATGGATATTTTTTATGATGATTAGTGAGCCACATATAACTAATAATGATAGATGAGCCCAATATAACTTTGTAATGCATTAGGTAAAGGTGTTAAGTTAACTATTTATAGGGTTTTCATTTGAGACTATTGGAATTTTGTAGGTTAAGTATTCCATTTGTAAGAGTGATTCTAAGAGTGATATGAAAATGATGTTTTATTTTAGGATGAAATTTTCATTATGATTATATAAAATTATAATGAATCCTTTTCTCACCTAGCTTAGGATTGCTGACATATATGACTCTATATTATGATAAATCTTTTTTCCATGCATCATGTTTCTTGATATGTAATTTTATTGTTATGGATTCTCTTATGTTATGTTCATGCGCTTTAATTATTTCATCATACCTTTCATCTCATATTACACTCACTATTGGCATTCAATTATTAATTCTTATGACTCCCCTTATGGATAATTTGAGCTCAAACTTATTATGTTTTCTTTTACCCAAGTTAAAAATAATGGTTTTATGTATTTTATGCTTAAAAATAATTATTAGATGTGAATATATTAGTTCAATATGATATTGATTTTTCTAAACCAGTTGTCTATATATCCAAGTTTTTATGTAAGAGTATTTTATAATTCTACAAAACTCTAATCCAAAAAGGTCTTTGGGTATATACGTGAAAAAATATTTTAGTTCGATGTTATTTGTTTTTAAGGGCTAAAATTGGTTCAAATTTATTAGCATCACAGAAAAAATTTTGAAGATGTATTTTTGCATCAGATATGGTAGTGTGTGTTTAGGAATGTAATAGTTAGAGGTTAATCATTTACACAACCTATGCTCATTTTTCTGAAGTTTCCCCATTCAAATCAGGTATATAATTGAAGAATTACCTATTGGAAAAATCAACATCATTCTTTTCATTACATCATTGTTTTTACTAATTAATTATGTCTTTATTCTCTATTTCATTTTTTAATGTTTTTTAATGTGTGTCACACACTGGTTATACCTCTGATAAAAAGTATATAATGGATTTTCTTACATAAAAAAATTCAAGGTGTATTTTATACCTTTAAATAATTTAATGGTTAGTTTTAATTCCTCATTAAAATAGAAATATATTTAGGTTCTCACCTTTCAAATTCATGGTTGGGTTTACTCCCATTAAAAGGATTGGTTTTTTTGTTCCAGTAAAGGAATGTTTTTTTATTGCGACTTAAAGTTAAAAAGGGTGGATTTAAGAGAGTATTTACACTCCTTTTTATGTGAGGTTTTATAGTGGGTTTCCTATCTCTTGTTGATATATAAGTGTGAAGAGTAGAAATATGATAATTTAAATCTAAAATTTTATAAAAAATCATTATTCCTATTTATTCATTATCTTTACCAAATAAATTCTTCACATATGTGCACCTATTTGTTTATAGTTAAATTGTTTAATTATAATATCTACAATATCCTACTTGATTTTTTAAATTTTTCTGATTATTTTAAGATTGATATTTAGTACCCCTCCCTTTTCAATCCGATCACCAGATGTGAAAAAATATGTATTAATATACCCGATAATTATAAAGTTTTTGTGCTTTACATTATTAACTATATGAAAATTTTTATCTAAATCAAACATTTTTTAAATATATTATTAATTGTTACATGGATAGATGTAATATAATTTTTATTTTATTAGGCTCAATTTTTAATTTATTTTATTCAATGATTATTTTTTTGTGGGTGATCTATATATTCCTTGAGTAAATATTTATCTTACTTTTTAATAAGATTATGTTAAGGATATTTCATAGTGATTTCCTTTAAAGATATTTAAAATGGTTTTAATAGTAAAGTACCTTTTCACTTTAATAAAATTATGTTTTCTATTTATATGATCCAAATGGAAACATTTATCAATGGTATTTATATTTTATATTGGGATATTATGAAAAAAGTATTATATTTATCCCGATTCAAATCCATATAATATGAAAGCTTTAGATACTATTAGATATGAGATTAATTTTATGTTTATGAATGGATTTTATTATATTTGTAAATGTTCTACTAATCATGAGATATAGGAACATCATGTGTTACCTACTTTTGAAGAAGGAATGTTCACGTGTTAAGGAAATTCTACGAGAAATGGGGAATATAGTGTTCATGGTGATGATAAAAATACTATTGGTTTTAGTTGTAGGAATCCCTGAAACTTATAAAATGAATTACTAATTAAGGAAAAGTAAAATGAGGAAAAATGATGTAAATGAAAACTCCATGAGATACACTATCATTTTCCAAAGGCTGTTCAAATAAAATTTTGAGATATTCAAATCCTACTTATTATTACTATAAAATGAACGGAAACATAAAACATGATTTCAAAAGGCTAAGGAATCAAATAAAGGATAAGATGTTCAAAAAGAGATAATATAAATATTTTGGTACCCTCATCAATTCTAAATATTAATTTTCATGTGATAATTCTAAATGTGAAAAAATAATTAATCATTATTTTATAAACAGATATTATAAGAGAAAATATTTACCTTATCACACATATTCTTCATTTTACATCGATGAACTTGTAAAGAAATATATAATTATTTTATGTACTAGTATCTTAGATGTCCTCAATAATTCTAGTTTTGATATTTTCTATATGTCAATGTGAATTTTTAAAATAAGACAGGTGTTAAATAATTAAAAAATTATATAGGGAAATTTAATGATAGTGTTTTTACTATTATACATGCTTACATAAACGTAATAAATATCATAATGGTTTGATAAAGTTAAAAATGGATATTAAATATGGAATTATAAAGGAAAAAAATTAAAAATGATAATTTGATGTGTGAAAGTAAAAAAAGTTAAATAATACATCTTCTAGATATGATGGAAATGTTTCTAAAGACTAATGGGATATTCAGAAGGAAAATGGAAATATGAAATTTGAGTTTGAAATTATGAAATAGATCTTTTAAACATTTGTTTAAGAGAGATGTATGACAAAATAATTTCTATAAAGATGATGAAAAAGAATATTGGGGAATTGGTTAGGATAGAATTTAACCCACTATATACCAAAATCTATTTTTTATAGATAAAAAGGAATATATTACATCATTTATCGATTTTAAATGATTATATTTTGGTCACTATTATTTTGATTACTCCTTAATATTTATGATATCTTTTTTCCATGGGAATGTATATTATCGAAATATTCTTTTAAAGTTAAATTGTCTAATTATTCAACAATTTGGGCTCCTTAAGGGTAATTTTAAAATATAATCATTCTTAAACTAGTTTATATGCCATGTTGGATTATTTCATTATGGTTATTATGATTACCCCAAGATATTTAACCAACTAGTATTCTATAATTAACTTATTCTCTATATTTTTTTTTCTCTATAGAGAATTAATTTTATTGTTTTCAATTTTGTTTTTTGGAATTTTTATCACTGTTTTTTCTAAATAATTACAAATCTTGTTCGAATTATTTATATTTATTATCATGTTTTTATGTGGCTACTTCCAGTTTATGATTTTTTAATGAAGGAGTTTGCACTATTTTTATAGAAAGGTTTCACAGTTTATCCAACTTTTTTTATTCTTAAAATATAAGAATTGGATTACAGGGGAGAATTTATTATTATATTTATTTCTTAATCAATTGTTTAATCTTTTGTATGCATAATATTAGGGGTATTTTGTTTTTATACTCTTAAATATTTCCAAATGAAATGTGCTTATCCTTTTTTTAATCTTCTTTCTTATAAAGTGATTGATATTTTAAAACCATTTATTTGTCATTATTTATGTATTTTACATTAATTATTCTTCTAAATATTATGTATTATATTCATGTTTAATATATTCATATTTTAGTTCAACGTGTTTTTTTTATGATGTATTTTTAATATTTTTATGTATATTATATATATATATATTTCATTTTGTTGGAGAGATGGGTTATCAAACATGTTTCATCCTCTATAGTTATTTTTATATTTTACATGATTAATCACATTATTTGTTCTAGGTATCAATACTGATATTACTAGGTTTATCATGTTATAATTTCTTTATTTTTGAGTTTTATATGATGAATTTTCCTTTTTTTTGTTAATCTTAATCTTGATTATTTATTCCCACTTTTTATAGTTTAAAATTCTAGGGAGATTCTTGTTGGTTATTTCATTCACATGATATCTTTAGTTTTCTATTGCTTAAATTTTTATTACTACTTGATAATGTTTTTCTTTGATTCTGTTATTATTGGGGGAGAAATGATAATTCTTTATTACCTATTATGTGATTAGTTTTACCCTTTATTTGGGGTGAGTATGTTTAATTTTTTGGGGAGAGATGTTACTTTACATTAAACAAACAAATTTTCACTATTTTATCTTTTTTATTTCTGTACAAATGGGGGATATTTTTTAGTCATTATAAATTATGTGTTGAATTTTTTTAATTATAAAAAAGGTGGAAAATTTTGAGTGGATCCCTGATACATTATTTTTTTATGTTTTGATAATTACATATCTGTCTTTTTATTATTGTTTATTATATTCATTCTATATTATTATTTTACTGTTCTAATATTTATTTTTGAAGCTTACACTGATTATTGAATAAAAAATTGATATTTATTTATATATTTTATTTTTCATTTATTAATTTTATTGATTTTTATTTTTTAATCCACTTATATATATGTTTTATGTTATTATTGACGGTTTATAATTATTTTTATTATTTATTATTCTATATGTTATTTATATTTCTCTAAAATTTTATATTGAATTATTTTTTATCCATGATAGTTTCTTCATACTGAAGTAGTATGTAATTTTAAATCCAAAATCAGAAATATATTCTATGTTGACTCCTTTATTTCAGAAGTTTTAGAAACATTACTATGTAAATGATTCTTATGTGGAAGGAAATGGATATTACATTTTTTAGTGGTAGGTGATACTTACACTTACATGTTTATTTTTTAAAAAATTCAGGATAATTATATGAATGAATTTTAAATTTTGAGAAAATACCCATATATGTTGTGAGAAGACTCTTATGTACTATTCTTATGAATCTTACGTCATCATTCTGTTTATAAAATTTAAACTTAAATTTGGATTTTTTTCAAAGTGATTGAAAATTATGCTCTAAATATATGACTCTTATGTATTTAGAGTTTATAATTTTGTTATGTATTTTAGATGAAAAGGATATTGGAAGATATAATATATTCATATCTGAGTATACGATTTCAAGTTTAAAATTTTATCATTGTATTACTTGAATCGTTACTTATGATTGGATTATCAATCTTTTCCGAATATTTATAATTCTATAAACTATTATGTTTTGGATTGGTCATCACCCTATTTAAATTATCTATTATTTATATTAACTATATTATTTATCATTTAAAATAAATTTCATTCTATGATTGTGAAATTAAAATTTTAAAAGGTTTGAAAAATCAATGTATTCTATAATTGTGTTATTATCAGGATTAGTCAAAATATTATAGTCAAAATTTATGGTAGTATTTAATATTTATTTAATTGTTTTATCTGACAATAAATATTATTTTAAAAGCATTGTGAGAATTTTGAAAAGTCCATGTGAAGTTAATAAAGAAGGAATTTTGTGGAGGCTATTCAATAGTGAACTAATCATTGTTCAATCATTCTATTTAAATAGGATTAATAATGCACGAATAATTAGGTATATACATGACAGGGGATACACTAATTGATATACTGAACTTCTATAAATATAGAGTTTAATCATTTAGATTACCATAGATGGTTCTTCACGAGAGTGGCTATTCACATTATATTTATGGAGAATGCATTTCATATTCTAAACAACACCATCCAATTCATGTATATTTACTTTTATTTCACAATTTTATAATTTATTTTTTACTATTTTTTTATTTTGTAAATTAGTACACATGTTTCTCACACACTAGTTAAAGCTCTAATAAAAGGTATAGATGGGTTATTCTAATCTGACCAAAAAATTGGAAAAAAGTTCTATTTAAAACCACAAAATAAAAGGTTGGTTGTTTTTTCACCAATAGAGGAAATAGGTTTTGGTGTCACCTTTTACATTATAGGTTGGGTCTACTTCCATTAAAATTTTGGGTTATGTTTGTTTCCCTAAAAGGTTTCTTGTGTTAATGCATCTTGTTTAAAAAGGTGGATTGTAAAGGGTTGTTTCACTCCTTAAAAAGATATGTTTTATAGTCGGCTCTATATAATGTTGGAATATATAGGTTTCAAGATTATATTTTGGATCATTTAGTTATAAATTACAATAAAAATGCTTATTATCAATTTTAATTTATCTTTACCAGTTGAAATATTCACCTCACTTCACAAATTTTTTTATTGATTAATGTTTCAATCTCATTATATACCATATTCTTCATGGTTATTAAAATTACCATGAATATGGTCTCATAAGAAATTCGCACATACTCATTCCATTTCTGTCACCATTTAGGGACCAACTTTTACTTCTTCAAAAATAAGATTTTTCTCATCTCATATGATTTTATCTTCTCCTATTACTTATGTTTTTGGTAGAAAGCCCTGTGTTGTAATTAACAAGAATGGAAACCAAATCCTCCATATGATGTATGTCAGAATCTTTTTCAAATATAGAATTTATGTTTGAAGATTTTAAATAATATGTAAAAATTAATGATTAAATCTATGGATGAAGTACCCAGGTGCATGTATTTATCACTAATAGGGGGTAGGGTGGATGAATGATATTTATTTATCCATTTTATTAAATGTCCCATGTGATTTGTTTGAATTTGGATATACTCATTATTTAAAGTCACAACCATTCCCATATAAAACCAAATAAAGAAATAATAGTGAACATAATTATTTTTACATTATTTAGTAAAAATGTGGGTACCTACTTCTTATTCTGTTTGGTTCCCACTAAGACACAAATTCTTATTATAAAAAATAATTTCTTACAATACGGTTTATCTCACAAAAATCCAAATCATTAGTGAATGAAAACGAGTGATATCTATTGAAAACACCATTATATATCAAAGTTAGTTCCTTATGGTTGATCTCACTAGTTTAGTATATCTTCTAAAAATCCCATGCAGTCTCCCAACTATTTTATTAGAATGGATCAGACTTGGTTATAAATGTTCTTTCACCCAACCCATAATGATTGTATCACCCTGATATTTTTTGAAAATAAAAATTAATTCAATTTAATATTTTTGAATTTTATTTCATTTCATACAACACTTAAAATAGTTTTTTATATATTAATGCACTATATTTGGATTTTTTTATATGAAATACCAATTTAATAATGAACTACATGTAACATAAATTTAATATTTCTCTACAGACTACCCGAAGGTGAGATTATTCTACAAGAAACACCAACTTGGCCTACGATACACGCATTACAGGGGTTTACCAAAAAACAATAGATAAATAAAATATTATTATTTAAAATAAAAATATATAACCAAGATGTTTTTAATATTATTAAATAAATTAAGAAAATAAGTGGTTTAAAAATTTATAAAATTAATTTATTGGTACAAAATGATGATGAATCGATATAAGAAATAATTGAATAAAAAAGAAATATTTTTTTAGAAACCTATTTAAATTACAATTGTAAAATTATATTGATGAAATATATATGTTATATTTTGAATCAAATATGTTTTGATATTAATCCAATATACTTTAAAAAGATAACATAAGAACAACCTCAATGTTTCGCATGAAAATTAAATAGTTTTATAAAGGATCCTTTTGCAACCATTAATGGTGAAAATAATTTAAATCCAATTTATGTAAATTTTATAAATAATATATTTCAAAATTAAATTAATCATTGAAAAAGAAACATAAAATTTATCTTTTTTTTTATTTTTTGGTGTTTTTTTGTGAAGTTTATTTTTGTAATAAATAGTGAAAAGTGCTGAATTTAAATTTAAAACAAAATTTTAATCTAATCTACATAAAGTGTTAAATTATATTTTAAATTTTTTTAATGAAAAACTATATAAATATTTATCATCTAATAAAATATAGTTCTTTTGAATAAATTTTACATTGAAATTGAGGATAAAAATAAAGCATACATCCAAACATTTTTTCATTAAAAACACGCTTTATCGTCCCATCAATGATATTAATTTTAAAATAATATCTTATACTTATGTGATTGTAATTTAGAAAAATTAATTCCATATTTAGAATCAAGAATAATTTATAATTTTTAATATGTTCAACTAAATTTTTTACCAAAAATATTAGTGAAAGTTGTTAAAATAAATTACAATGATTAATGTGAAACTAAGATTTACAAGGGAATAAACCTTAAAATTATGGGCCAAAATAAACTATCCACCTGTCCAGAAACCATTTTAGGGAAATTATTCGGCCATTAACCTTATATTATTTATTTTTCTTGTTTTTTGATGAATATTTTATATTAAAATGTGGGTACACCAAACTTGTTCCCAAAAATACCAAGCGAGTCCTTTCCCTCCCCTATAAAGGCCACCATCTCTCCCCCTTCCTCAAACCTCTAAAAACACATAGATTAACCAAATATCTAACAAATACACTTTACAATTTCCCTACCATACTCATTGAAGCATGCCTTTGGTCATTAATATTTCCATGGAATCTCTTTGGTGAAAACCAAAAGGAGTTACCCAAATAAGAGGTAGCATCCTTCCTCAAGCTCGATTATCTTATTTTCATTCTCCAAGCCCTCATCTCTATATATTAAATAATTATATAACCTAAAATGTATCCTAAATAAAATTATATTTATTTATTCTGAGTTTTCTACCTTCACTAACTCACACTTCCATGTAATGGGTAACAATCATACTATTTATGTGTATAGTGAACCACCGCCTCATGAAATGATGATTGTTCATTTCTTCCATTTACAACTTTTCATGGTAATAAATTATGGTGGAAACACTCTTTATATATGGTATATATAATGTATATTATAAATAATATTTCTTTAAACTTATTTATTTATTTTACAGCTCATATATTTATACTTTCAATTTTTTATAAATATGTTAATTTCGTTTGAGGAAGTGTGGACTACCGCCCCCTCAAAGCAATGTGATTTGTTCACATACTACGTGGAATGTTTTAAGGTTTTTTTAGTGAAATTATTTGATATATAAGACATAATAATTCTAATTTAATGTAATTATTTACATATATAAACTTATTTAATTTTATCTCTTTCTGTTAATATGATAATAAAATTGAAACAACATTCATGCGTACTTATAGCCTACCATATCCTTGAATGGAGTATTCTATTTCATACTTATATATTTTATATTTTATTATAATAAAAAATTAGTAAATATAAATTATATTTATATCATTTTTTACATTTATGTAATTGTGATATATGTATGAGAACCAATGATATAACAAATTAAGACACATGTGACAAATAAAGCGAATATTGCCTAAAGCGTAACATTTACATGAAATTATTTACAGGAGGGTAATATAATGTCATAATAAAAACACATATGGTATGAGATATAAGAATGTGGTATATTTATAGATTTATAATAAATTTATATTTATTATATAATATGTTTTTATGAGTATGATGATAGTCAAGACATGAGGTAAGTGGATTTTATCTCACTTTTTATATCCATGAGATACATTCCATGTTCACCACTCATTTATTAATTATGGTGTATCAACACATGAATGTATTATATTATATTTAAATGAAATTTATGGTTATTTAAATTTCAATTTTATGATATTTTATTTAATTGTATTTATGGGTCAAAAGTTAACAAATCAATAAAGTAGTTTGGCCTCAATTTGGCTTATTTGAGACACATGTTTTGTTATGCACCTCTATTATTTTAAAAGGTGTATATTATACCTATGACATGTTAAATCATTAATATATTTCTATTAATTACATATAAAGCTTCATGTAACATTATTTTCTTTTGTGGGAATTATAATTCAAATTACCAAGTGGTGAAATTTTATCGAATCAATCACATCGTATATTGAGATGATTTATGATTATACTTCCATTGATGAAATATTATGATCCATATATCAATAGAACTCATGAATTTTTTTATCCTCTATATATTTATGATATCTTCATGTGTTGGAACCATTTTTATAGTTTATGTTAAATAAGATGATTAAGAAGTTGTTTTTAAGAATGTCGGACTTTACCACTTTATTCGGTCAGAAATTTATGTTCATTCAAAAGAAAAATTTATAATATTATTTTAAAAATGTTTTAAATATTTTTTAGGTTTTCAAATTATTTTTAAATAACTATTTTCAGATCATTTTCAATCTATATTTATATTTTTTCAATTTATTTTCAAATGTATGGTTTTCTAAAAGATTACAAGATTTCATAAGGATTTTAATTTATTTTCAAATAAATAGTTTTCAAAACATTTTCAATGTTATTTATAACTTTTAAAAGAGATTTAAAAGAGATTTTCTTTGAAAAAAACAATCTTTATTTATAAGTATTAAATTTATTTTCAAATAAATGGTTTTCAGAACATTTTCTGTATTTGTTTTAATATTTTCAAGGTTTTTTTTAATAAACATATTTTTAAAATGTTTTTAAGTGTATTTTATAAGTCTTCAGTGAAAATTGTTTTCAAAAATGGTTTCATGGTTATTTTACATGCTTTCAAGGAAAAGTGTTTTCAAAATGTTTTGAATATTTATTTATATGTTTTCAAGAAAAAATATTTTAAAAATGATTTCGATACTTATTTCAATGTTTTCAACATATTTTCATAGAAAATGGTTTTCAATATATTTTATGTTTTTAAAGTTATTTTTCAAAGAATAAAGGATATTTTCCTCATAAAATGATTCTAAAATATATTTCAAATTTTTCCCATATAATTTGACATTCGTTGGTGTTACTCATGCCATTCTAGGGAAATGGCTCAATGTTTTAATTCATATTATTTCATTGAATAGTTTGTTTTTTTATGGAATGATGACTATGAAACATGTTTATCTTTCATGGTTTATATTCCTTTGATTCCCTCTAATGTTCATTGTTTATAATTTTGATGAAATTATTATGCAACCTTTATCAATTTCTGTAGGTTATGATATCATTTCTGATTTATGTTACCAATTTCATTTCATGGGTTACGATATGATTTTTCATGATTTTTTAGAACATCTATATATAATTTCATTTTGAGATGGGTGGAACGTATATCTCTTTCCAATGTATTGGGTAAATATTTATATCTCATGAGATAGACTAAGATCTTCTTAGAAGTGATCCTTGACTACTAAGATGGACATGGTAGTGAAACAATACTACAAGATGGTAAGAGGACTGAATTCATGGTACTAATATGGACATGGGAGTGATCCGTGACAATAAAAATTGTATTGGGATTCAACCCATGATAATAATATTATCTTGCAATCAATGTCCTAACTACTATAGAAAAAAAATTTATATTCTTATGTGTCTACCACAATTCCATGCCTTTTTTAAATGTTATGATTTCATGGATTATTTTATTTATTTATTTATGACTCATCTATAATAAAATACTTGGATTTATTAAATGATTCATGTTTATGATCTTTCATATGTAGTGTGTGGCCTTCTAATTTTATGATCTCATTTTTATATCCCTATGATCTTGTTTATCCTTACATGTATCCCTTTTTTACCTTTAATGAGCAGTTGAGTTCCCCCATTTTTATGCTTCCTTCCCTAGGTTATGAAGATATATTTTATATATGATATTTCTAAGAGGGGATCTATTCTTAGAGAACCTTGTGGGAGATAATGTTTCTCAATCATACACCAGTTCTTATGTATTAATGTTTCTAAATTCACTAAACTATTACAGTATTTTGGAAATTATTTATATAATATTTTATGTATTACATAAAAGTGATGTAATGTTGATGTATGTTAATACAGGGTCGTTATAGTTGGTATGAGATAAAATTATTAGTCAACCATTGGAAATTAGTACTGAAATATTAAGTGATATCTCTAGGTATATTTCTTTAGATATGTCTACGTTTTTCTATGAGGACAAGTATAAAGATGAGTTAACGTTTTGGAAAATATTCTAGAAATACATCTCTATATGGATACTAGAAGTGGCCTTGGTTAGAGTACAAATGTACTTATGATTAATAACTCAAACAAGGTGTTTTGATCCCAACTCAATGTAACTAGGTACATGACAACAGGACTTAGTATGCACCTAGTTTGACACTCCTAGGGGATATGCTTTGGAAAATAAATAAAAAATATACCCAAACCATCAAAACAGATTCAAATGATAGTTAGATATGAATAAACCAGGATAAATATAAGGTGTCATATTTTAATAAAGGTGTCATAATTTAGACATAATATAAGTGGTTTTCACAATTATGTGATTCCACATTACGATAATTTTTTATTAATAAATTATTCATAGTTTTAATCAATGGAGAGAACAAGAAGGAACTGGATTAAAATTGAATATAATGGAAATTTTTTGATGATATGTCAAATGGGGTGATCACTGGAGTAATGGATATTTTTATCATGTCTAATTTTTTTTCATAGAACATGATCTACAATGTGTACCTTAAACAACTCTAGGACCCATTAAAGATGAAAAGGAAGGATTTTGTTGATAGTTCGGGTAATGGAGACCATAGAGGAATGAAGATTCAGTTTCCTTCATATCCAGAATGTGGAATGAATCTACTAAATGTATGACCTAGAGAAATAATATGGTGTTTTTATTATGGAAAAGAAGGACACAAAGCAAGTAATGGTGAAGGAAAAATGATGGGTTTAGTTAATGAAATTAATGGGAATATTGTCCTCCCTAAGACATCATCAAAGGTAAAATTCTTTTAGTTCGTAAGGAATGTTCATTATGAAAATTGATGTCCTTAGGAGGATAATCTTGAAGAAAATCAACAAGGATGGGCGAGTAATGATTATATTGCTGGTGATAATGAGACTATAGATGAAATGAGTATGTAAATAGGTATTAAATAAGAAGATGAGGTATCCTTATTATGGATTATAGATATAGTGGAATAATCAATGTTTTTTTTGTATTAAGATTAAAAATTTATGTTATATGAATAATGAAATATATGTGTATTTTTCAGTGTGTGTTTTTTCTATGTATATAATGATTATGTTGAATGTTTTTGATGGAATGGAAAATTGATTCGGTGACAAGGTGATATTTTAAGTAATGGATTATATCCCTTAATATATGTTAAGATATTTTTTTGGATAATGATATGTGGGATTTGAATATGTAAATTAAATGCTATTTATTACCTTGGAACTAATTAATGTCTTCTTGAAAGGTGGTTTATGTTATCATTAATGAAGTTTAAAACATTTTTAGATTTAAGGAATAGATCCAACATTCTTTGGAATAAGGAAACATGCATGTTCTCAAGAAGTATTTATGGTAATTCAGGTCATTACAATGTTTTTATAGAATACTTTATGAATGTATTCATGTGTTTGGAATGTGACAACCAAGAGATGCTTTATGGTTGTTGGGGGATCAATGTTAAGAAGGTTTCATAAACTTATTTCAGCCAGTTTTTATATTCATAATTCATAAGGTTTATAAGGATAACCACTTATGAAAATTTTAAGTCAATCTTTGGAAGAAGTATTTATGTATTGAGATTGTATTGAAAACTATGGTTTAAAGAAAACTAAATGATTAAACGTTTTTCAAGTATGCCCATCATATTTATTTGGGAAGTTAAATTAGTTTGATTTTTGAAAAGGTAATCATGTATGTTGAGTGAAAACCAATCTAGTATAGTATGGATGTGGGTTTTCAACCCATAATCGAAGGATGCTAAGGGTCTCACGCCTACCATTGACCTATGGGGTGTCCTGGTTAATGTGAAATTATTTTAAATAAATAATTATTTAAGATAAACCAACAATGTTCCTTTTTAGGTATAGAGATTCATGTATTAATCATATTAATTTTTAATAGTAGTTATAGATAGTAGTTATATTTTTCATACTTTAATAGGCCTTAAGATTTGATAAAAGTGTATTTTAGTACTTCGGGTATCAATGATAATTTCTAGACATCCATTTCTTGATGTAATGGATGAATATGAAATTGATATAATCAAAACTATAAAATAATAATTATATATATAAATATATCAATTAATTATATTTATTTATATTATTTTTCAATAAAATAATTACTCATCAATAGTAAAATGATCAAAAAAACTACACTCCAAATAACTTATATGTTGTTTAACCGATGGCCTTTTAAATCATTAAATTCTTATAAATTTGAGTCCCTAATATTTTCATTGATCATTAAATTGTTTTTAATTTATTACCTCAATCAATATCAATGAATATTTAAACTTTTCCTCTAATTCAATGTTTTTACTTTCCACATAGGTTCTCTTGTGGGGATAACTAGTTATACGTAACTTTGGGTAACCTTAATGTTTCCAAAGTTCACTTTTTAAAGGATGTTTTAGGATTCATTTTTATTAAATGGGTTTCTATGAATGGAAATTTAATGTATTTAATAATTAGTAACATAGAAGAATTTTGAGGGAGAAATTAATTTCATGGGAGGTAGAATGTAACAACTAGAGATTTTGTGAAATAGTTGTTTTGAATTAAATTAATATTTTTAATATTTGGATTATCATACAGCACTGAATATAGTATTTTTATATATTAAATAACTATGTTGGTCTTGAGGTATACACAATAGCATGTTAATAATTCACTACATGAAACATAAATGTCCACAATCTCTAGAAGCTACACTAAGGTGAGCTTGAAGTAATCAAAACACCAACATGGCCTACGATACAAGCATTATCGAGTTTTAAAAAACAATAATATATTAGTAAAATATTATTATTCAAAATAATAAGATATAACCCAATGGTCATATATAATATTAAATAAATTATGAAAATATTTTAGTTACAAAAAATATAATGTGAATTCATTCATTATAAATTTATTATAAATGTATACAAAACCAATCGAACAAATAAGAAATTTTTTATACAAAACTATTGTAATTACAATTATATAATGATATTAATGATATATATATATATATTATATTTTTACTAAAATATATTTTTTATATTCATACAATAGTTTTGATAATCCTAATATATTAAAAAATCAATTTTTTTCACAAAAATCAAATATTTTTATAAATAAACTTTTACCACCTCTTAATGAAGAACCTATATTAAATCTTATTTTCGGTAAATTTATAAATCTTATATGTCAAAATAAAATTCATATTTGAAATATAATCATAAAAATAATCTTAGGGTGGGTTTTTGGTATTTGTTTGTGAAGTTTCATTATTTAATTAATAGTAAAAAATACTTAATTTTAATTCAAAAATGATTTTTCATATATTTTATTACCATGTTAAATTATATTTTAATATGTTTTTAAAGTCACATTATATCAATTATTTATTAATCAATCCAATTTATGTATTTTGAATAAATTTAACATTAAAAATGAATAAAAAAATATAGAAAACTTTTTAATTTTTTACATTAAAACCCCACATTCTCATCTCGCCTCCGTTATTAATTTTAAATTAATTTTTTAGCACTTCTGTGATTGTAATTTGGAAAAATGGATTCTTTATTTTTAATTAGAATAATTAATATGGTCTAGTAAGTTCAAATTATTTTTTGAAAAAAATATTTTTGAAAGAAAATGAAATTAATTATAATGATTAATGTGAAATTAAGCCTAACAAGGGAATAAACACTAAACTAGAGGGCCCAAATGTACTTAAAATGAATTCATTGGTTACAAATTGATTAGAAATTGATATAAGAACTAATTGAACATTAAAGAAATATTTTTTAATAAAAATATATTAATTACAATTATAGAATGAAATTAATGAAATATATATGTTATATTTTCAATAAAATGTTTTTTATAATCATCCAATAGATTTGTGAAGTATAAGGTATTAACAAACTCAATGTTTCTTAACCAAATCAAATATTTTTATAATGGCACTTTTACCAACTTTTAATGGATTACCTATTTTAAATCCAATTTTTTGTCTCTTATTTAAATATTATATGTAAAAATAAACTTTATATATGAAATATAAACATAAAAATTATAATAGGGTGATTTTTTGGTATTTTACTGTGAGGTTTCAGTTTTTAATGAATAGTGTCAAATACTGAATTTTAATTCAAAAACTGATATTTTGTCTAATTTATTTATAGTGTTAAATTATATTTTAATTTTATTTTAATGTCACATTATATATATTATTTATCAATTAATCCCATTTATGTCTTTGTAATCAATTTCCTATTGAAATTGGATATAAAAACAAAGAAATCATTTGAATGTTTTTACTTATAAAACCCTCATTATCATCCTGTCTGCGCGATTAATATTAAATTAATTTCTGTGAATTCCGTAATTGTAATTTAAAAAAATTATTCTATATTTTTACTCAGAATAATTAAAAATGTATAATAAGTTCATTTCAATTTTTTGAACCAAAAATTAGGGAAATCAATTAAAATCAATTACAATGATTAAAGTGAAATTCAGCTTAATGAGGGAATAATTCTGAAACATAAGGTCTCAAATGACCTATCCACTTGTGAGAGACATATTTTATGGAATTTATTCTTTAATTAACCATTAATTATTGATTTTCATTGTTTTTATGACTTTTTTATGTAAAAATTTGGGTACACCAATCTAGTTTTCAAAAATACCAAGAGGGTCATTTCTCTCCCCTGTAAAAGGCCACTATCTATCCCACTTCCTCACACATATCAGACCAATTAGGTTCAGAAAATCTCTTACCAATACCCTTACCAATGTCCTTAAATTACTCCTTCAATATTCCCTTTCGGAATAAATCAATCTAAGGAATCTCTTTGATTAAAAAAAATAGAATTACCCAATGAAGAGGTAATATCACTCCTCAAGATCCTTTATCATATTTTCATTCACCACCCTATCCGCTCTAATTATTAAATTTTTATAAAAAACACAAGTATCTTAAATATAATTATATTTTTTTATTCTAATGGTTATACATACAATTACACACACTTCTATCTAATGGGTAACAAACATACTATTTATGTGTACGACTAACCATCTCCTCACGAAACGATGATTGTTATTTTTTACTTTAATGCATTTAATGGTTGGTAATTATGTTTGAAATGATGTAAATATATTATATATATTATAAATATTATTTATTCAATCTTATATTGTTATTTTACAACACATGTCTTTATAATTTCCTTTTTGGGTAAATACTATAATTTCGTTTGATGAAGTTTGGACTACTGCCCTCTCCAAATGATGTGATTTTTAACACACTACATGAAATGTATTATGGTTGTGTTTTGATAAATTATATGATATATATTAAATAATAATGTTACTTTAATAATATTATATACATATATACATATATGAAATTTTCATTCATTCTTTCATTAAATACGATAATATAATGGAAATAGTGTTCATGCGTACCTATGGCCTATCATCTCCATGAACATTGTATTCAATTTCATACTTATATATTATATATATTATTATAATAAAAATATAATGAATATATATTTAATTTTATCATTTTTAAACTCTTGGAATCCTGATATAAGTATAAGGACCAAATATATAACAAATGAAGACCTATATGAAAAACAGAGTGAATATTACCCAAAGTGTAACCTAAACATGAATTTTTTAGCAAGTGGGTAATATAATGTCATAATAAAATAATTTATGGTATTATATATAAGAATATTTTTCATTAATATAGTTATAATAAACTTATATATATTATACATGATATTTATATGAATACAATGAGAGTCAATACACTAGGTAAGGGGATTTCATTTAACTTTTAATATCTGTGAGATACATTCCATGTTCAACACTAATTTCATTTGTGTGGTGTATATACATCACATAAATTTAATATATGATTATAATAGATAAGTTTATGGGTATTTAAATATCGATTTTATTATATTTCATTTCATAGTCTTATGGTTCAAAAGTTACCAAATCGGTAATGGATTTTTTTCACAATTTTTCATTATTTCAGACACATGTTTTGTTGTAGACCAATTTTATTTTATGAGGATTATATGATACATTTGACCTGTAAAATCATGAATATTAATATATTAATTATATTTTATGATTCATGTAATTTTATTTTCTTAAATGGGAATTATAATTCAATGTCCCCAAGTGGTAAGAGTTTATTGAAACAATCTCATCATATATCATGATTGTTTATGATTATACTTCCATTGATGAAATATTATGATCCATATATCATTATAACTCATGCATGTTCTTCACCTCTATATATTCAAGATATCGTTCTATATTGGTACCATTTCCAACTCCTTGTTACTTAATATGGTTAATAAATTGTATTTAATAATGTCTGACTTTACAGCTCTCTTTGGTCAAAAATCTATATTCATTCAAAACCATGTTTTTTAGTAATGTTTTCATAAATTTTAAATAATATTTTATATTTTTCAAATTATTTTTAATAAACTGTTTTTATATAATTTTCAAGCTTTATTTATAAGTTTTCTAAGTGTTACCACAAAGATGGGTTTAAAAAAATCTATCATTCATTACATGTTTTCAATGTATTTTTAAATAAATGGTTTTTAAAAAAAATATTTATTTATAAGTTTTAAATGTTTTTTCAAAGATATTATTTTGAAGAAAAATTAAATATGTCCTTATATGATTTAAATTTATTTTCAAATAAATGGTTTTCTATACTTTTTCAATATTTCGTTATAGGTTTTCAAAGTGTTTTAAAAAAAATAATTTTTAAATGATTTTTAGGTTATTTTATATGGTATCAAGGAAAGTATTTTTAATTATTTTTCAAGACTATTATATACTTTTTAATGGAAAAATATTTTCAAAATGTGTTTGAGCTTCTTTAATAGGGTTTAATGGATTTTTCTTCAAAATGATTTCAAGCCTTCCTTCAATGTTTTTAAATTATTTCCAAATAATATGATTTTCAAAATGTTTTATGTTTTAAAATCGTTTTTAAAAGAATAAATGAAAATTTCTACTTGAAATGTGTTTAAAATATCTTTCAAAATTATTTCTTATCTAAGAAGACATTTGTTGGTTTAACACATTCCTTTTAGGGGAAATAATTCAATGTTTTAATTCATATTTTTCTCTGAATGGTTTATGTTTTTATGTAATTATGTTTATGAAACCCATTTTTGTTTCATGTGTTATATTCCTTTGAAACCCGCTTCTTTGCTGGGGTTTTGATTTTGATGAAATAATTATGAAACTTGTATCTTCTTCTACAGTTTATGATATGATTACAATATTACGATACAAATTTTTTTCATGGGTTATGATATGATTTTTTATGATCTTATGGAACATGTATATATTATTTCATTTTGGGATGGGTGGGACCTATATATCCCTCTAATGACAACTAATACGGTCTTTGGGGTAAACCACGACTACTAATATGGTCATGTGAGTGAACCATGACTACCAATAATATTGGGGGAGTTAACCCATGCAACAAATATTTTCTATATAGTAATTCCTTGAGAACTATGGAAATATTTTTATATGAGTATGTGTGTACCACAGTTCCATGTCCTTTTACTATGTTGTGCTTTCATGGATTATGTTTTTTATTTCCTTATGATTGAATTTTTATGAACTACAATGATTTTTTCCACAATTGATGTTTTTGATCTTTGATATAGATGGCGTGATCTTCTAATATTATGATCACATTCTCATAAACCTACTCTCATGTTTATGCTTATATTCCTCCCTTGTTTACCCTAACCATACATCTGTGCTCATCCCTTTTTATATCTCATTCCCTGGGTTATGAAAATATTTTTCACGTATGATATGTCCAAGTTGGGTTAAAGTTTTGGAGAACCTAGTGGTAGATAATGTAGCTTGATCATGTACCAAAGTTTAAATATCTATTTTTCCAAAGTCACTAAACTAATACTGTCTTTGGGAATCTGTTTGTATAATGTTTTAATTATTCTGAAAAATTTATGTAATTTATTTGTATGTTAAGACCAAGTTCTTATAAATAGATCTTCTAATGATTTTATCATCTGGTACGGTAGTGCATCAATATTGTTATTCAAAAATCACCATGTAAAAACATTATTTAGAATCAAGGTTTTAGGATATAATCACTTAAACTCACTAGGATTTTTAAACATGACATTCCTTTAACATCTTCAATCTGTGAGTTTATCTATCATGGATGTATTCAGATACCTCATTTGATACATAGAATATGATCACATGGAATGTTGTATGAGTTAATATTTTTCATGAAATATATCAGCTACATATTTTATAATAATGAAGGTATCAGTTACACTTTTTCCACAATATCTCTACTTCAACTTCCTCCGTATATATGTTTATCTCTCTGGGATGCAGTCAGCTTCTTCTATCATTGCTGATACGTTTAGATAGTTAATATTAATAGTGGTATTTTTTTCTCTTTGGTATCATCCTCTATTTATTATATTATTTATTTATACCTAATAATAAAAACTCATAGATATATTTTCCCTAATAAAATATGGAAATATTCCTTGATTTGTGGTTGTGTATTTCACTAAGAATTCCCATTAAAATCCCTAAAAAATTCTATTTTCAAACATCTGAGAAACTCAAGATTTCATTTTTCATGTTATATTAAAAAATACAACAAACCCCTCCATAAAATATGTATCCTTTTAAATTTCATACATATATTCATTAAATTATTGAGTATTGTGGTGTTAATGGATCTAAATCTCTTGAAAACAAACATTGGATTTTATTTAACACATAAATAGATTGACATCATGGAACACTTCATCATGGTAAAGCCTTCCAAACATATATCTTTAGTCATAACTTGTGATGTTGAATTTTTTTTAGAAAAAGTCATTTTATGATATGATATAATCTTCCATAAATCATTGTTTCATCTAAGAATCTAATCTTATATTTTTATCAACTGATGAATCATTCATTTTAACTTGTTTATTTTTACATAAGAGTAAGTTACTTTTATGAACCACTATGATTTTTATTATATTTATTAATTTTCAAAATCATCACCATCATTGACCCTTACGAATTCTAATAACCCTTACACAGGATCTTAATAACCAATATGTAATAGAAAATGACTCTTATTCTCGAATTCTGTTCTCAAATTTCTTTAGTCCACCTCTATGGATACTATATTATCTCCAAAAATATTCCCAATAAATATTATGTGATCTTGAGATGATTCTTATAGAACCTATAACGACCCTTAAAAAATAATTTAAATCACTCATATGAAACCTTCAATACTTATCCATTTTTCAACTCTCATGTAGAACATCAATATTTAGTTAATTAAATATAGAACTTATTTTACTCATCTAATTTCACCTCTAATGAAATTAATTTATCTTAAATGAATTTAAATATATTTTTAAATTATCCAAATAATTCCAACATCTTCATTATAATTTCCAAAATTATTAAAACATTTATATACTCAACATGGTGTATTTATGTTTATCTAAATACCTCTTTAATTTGGTTTTTAATTTATAGTTTTCAAAAAATCGCCCATGTTATATTCTTCATATATTATAACATATATAATTTTAATGAATCTTTAAATTGTTTGTCACAAAATTATCTATTTATTTCCTACTTTAATCACAACATTTCAACATGTTTCAATATAATTCCTTATCAAACTAATTCTAAACTATTATATACAATTTTAATTCCTCCAATAATAGTTATCATTGGATTCGATGAATATCATCTCAATAACGATCACATGTAATATTTTATATATTAAATCATTCCATATGATAATTTAAAGCATAATCCTCAATTCCATATCCTTTTTCATTCACCCATAATGGTAGTAATTTACACATCATTATTATAATCATCCTCGATCATGTGATACCACTTGATTTATTTTATCCAGGTGATGTTCAAATAGATTTCTCAAGATATATAATATCATAACTCATCTTAATAAATAAATAAATGTTATTTAATTCATAGAATATTTTTTTATTTTTAGTTTATCTTTCTATTCACCCACCACTTCTTGTTAATTAAAAAAATTAGTAAATAAAACTAATTATGGGAATGATTATTTTCATACATTAAACTTAACTTTTCATATGGGTTTTATAGAAACACTAAATTCACTTGAATTATTTTCTAGTAGCATATATTATTATTTTATCTCCCTCATGGGTTTCAAATCATCATATCCTCATTAATGTATCTCTTCTTTGAACTAACATCCAAGTATAGAAATTTGAAAATACAAGATATGATTATAGGATAAAAAAATTAATACACATTTTGATGGAAAATTCATCTTATAGTATAGTAAATAAAAAACACGTTGATCTCCCCCCTTAATTCATCACCTTAATTTTCTGAGAGTTTAGAATAAACAAATGGGATTCATTGATATGTTGGAAGTCCTTAGTTATTTAGTGAATGAAAAAAAGATTGAGAGTTTCCTCCCACCCATGTTATTCCTTCTTTTACAGCCTCATCATTTGAAGAAATCTTTATTATTCCTTTTATTAATTTATTTTGAGGATTCTTTACAGGCATAATTTACCTATTTCTATTTTAAACTATCTCTTTGTGACATGATCCATAAAAGAAAAATAGTCTCTCGGTGACTTTTTACTCTCAAAAACATTCTAATTAAGCTGGTAGTATTGTTGTAAAATCATATTAATTATGTCTTGGATCCTCGTACCTCCCACACAACATCTCAAGATATCACTGGTTTTTATTTTTTGATAACCATGCTTAAATTTTAGCTTCATTATGTGAACTTTCATATCTTCCTCAATCACAAGAACTTTCATATGATTTATCCATGATTCCTTTTTTGAAAATATTTTCTTTGACTATAATGGTTGGGTCTCCAAACACTTTTTTGATATTTTTTAACTCCATCTATCGATATAGTTTTTCCAAGAAGTTTTGAGACGAAGTATTTTGTATAGTGACCATATTGGTTACATTATCCATTTAATCCTTCCCTAAAATCAATCTTTTTAAGGTGAAGATATATTTTTTACATTTAAAATATAAACTTTTTTCATTATAAGAATATTTATTCAACTCATTGAGTTATTTTTTCTCTTTCTATAGTTCATGCTCCTTGATTCATTCAAATTATATGAAATTTTCATGTTATACTAGAAAATTTGGGCATTATTTCCAACAGGTTTTAGATCACCAGTAATAAAATATAAAATTGTGTTTCCCTTAATGTTGATTGGTATGTATGTGAACAAGTAATTGTTTTTTGGGTACATTCCATGCCTCTGTCCCGAGGACCCTTTTTTCTCAACTCAATCCCTACACCATTCAAAAAGGTTAAATTATGTATTAACTTTCCTCATCCCATAATGATTATTTTTTTTATTATAGAATCTTTATAATCAGATGAAATAAATTTAGTTTCATTATAATAAGTAGGAATAACTTTTACCTAATTATTTGGACTAATCTTTATAGTGTCTTGGGATGATTCAACATTAATATCTATATAATTTTATACATTTTCATATATTATATTCTCTATGTTTTGAAATTTATGAAACTAATATTGTGTCTTATTAAGTTCCTCTAATTTTAAACCAAATTATACACCAAAATCATTCAATATTTTCCCTTTTCTGTCACTCTTACATTGAAAATCTTGATTTTGTAAATGTGATAGTTATCTTTCTCACTATTGTCTCATTTATATTTCTCTTTTAGTTTGTTGAATTTTATTCTTTGAAGTTTCCTTAAGAGATTCTATAAGATCATTGTTTCTAATGCTTTAATCGGGGCGCTCATTCGCCGTGCTCTGATGTGCACTCACATCGCAGTTTGTTGCTCCACATTCCCACTTTCCAGAGGCTGGTGGAAGTCATTTATTTCATTGGTGATGTATTTTCCTTTGTTGAAATAGTATTATGGGATATTGGTTCCTCCTTTCATGGATCCCCCCTTTGAACTCATTTCCTACACCATGTATCCCTCATAGATTTATTTCCTATTCGTGGAACTCATTCCCAATTCCACCTATTTTTGGATTCTAGTTAATTACACTACTTATGTCTAGAAATTATAATGGGTCTTGACCTGGAAGAAACATTCATTTAAGAGAGTTTTTACATTTTGATTCACTGGAATGTATAGATACTAGGAACATTGGTCAATTTATTCTTCCTCATATGAGGGAATCACATGGAGTCATCTTAGGCATGGAACCCATGTCATCCCATTTAAGTCATGAGGTATCTAACATAAAAGGCACATATCTTACAAGGATTTTTCCTCAGTCATCTCATGTATAGAATTAGGTATATAAATCAATAGGAATATATCTTCCAGGGCATCTACCTCAGACAACCCATGCTTATCATGAGGTATCTATTTGGGGTGACAAGTTTAACATCTTATGTGGGTGGATGGGAATTTTCTACATATATGGATCATAGAACATGTTTACTGTCTTATGAAAATGGATTGGATTGATCAAAACACCCCCTGGGGGTGTACCAAGAAGGTTAATCCCTATGAGAGATTATTTGAGAGGTTTATTAATGCATTTATCATAATGACATGTGGGGGCCGATCCAGGGGGTGTGTCCCAAAATGGGAAGATATCACACTGTAAGGTTGCATTCCAATGAACTAACACCTATGTTTGTTCCTGAACACCCATTATGGTGGATCTAAGGTTTAACATCTTACAGAGATGACTAATAAGGATTCTACGTGGAGGAAGATTAAAGTGGTACATCCCTAAGCGGGATCACTTGAGATGTTTTACCTGTGAAAGGATTATAACACCCTATAGAAGAAGATCTAGGAGGTGCATCCCATAAATAGAAGATATCATGCCCTGAGGGTGCATTCTTATGTGCGAGCGATAAAGTTTTCTATATAGATGAATCAAAATGACCCATGGGGATAGATCCTAGGGTATGTCTATAAAGGGATGATTTCACACCATGAAGGTTTATCATTACACCCCTGGAGGTGGATCGGGGAGGTGCACCCCCAAGAGGAGGGAACCAAGGTTTACCATTTGTTTGGATTGAACCTCAAAGTGGAATCCTACGTACCATGTTTAGAATACAAGTATCAAATGCATGTAGTTATGTGAGATTTTGTGGGGATTATTCATGTGAGGTGCCCGATGGACCTAGTGAAGATGTGGTCCTCTATGTAAATTCTGTGATCTTAATAGGATGTGGAAACTTGGGGAAAATCGAGATGGATGAGGATGACTGGTTTGGACCATAGAAAGGATTCTTATATATCCTAGATATTTGGGAATCAAAGAAAATGTAGTTCCGAATGGGATATGTCTTATACATGCGGAGGAGGCCTAAAGAGCATGTGGTTAAGGATTATGTGTAGGAGAGGACCATTTGAAGAAAAATTATTAGATTGGGGCTTAAACATAGAGGGATAACCTTGTGGTTGAATATTACATATGGAAGCCTCGAGTGTATAATTTCATGCAGGCAATTTCACATGGGAGTAGCCAATGAAAATTATTGTTTATTATTCCTATGAAATAGGCCCATAAGAGTGGTTGGGTGGATGTCATGATCACTGTTAAGCATTATGCCCATGTGAGTTGGGATTATTGTGAGAAATAAGAGGAATTAGTAGACCAGATGATTTGTAAGATTCATTTTTTTCACTAAAGGATAGATTTTAGGCCTAGAGGGGGAGATATAAGACATTGGAGTTCCTACCTCCCTCACTTGTTTTAGTATTTTGGGGAGATTGAGAGAAAGAGTGTTTCCTCTTACAAGAAATTAGAGGATCTTAATCCAAGAGGGATTCCTATGATGATTTCATTCTATATGGGGAGGATCTAATTCCATGTGTGGTGTATCTCACATCCTATTAGGATTTGTGATTTGGAGACTATACCATTCTAGTTACAAATGGAGTATCATACTCATTTTTCATAGGGTAAGACCATAGTTTAACATCATGTGTTTCGGATGTTGGTGGTATGTCGTTTTATGTCAGGGAACTGAAATGTGGGGGACTCACTTCTTACCCTTGGATCTAATATAACAACCTCTAAAGCCCCTTTAATAGGGGCATAACTTTAGAAAGGACAAGATATGATTATGTGGAAGAGTGGTTGATCAAAAGGTCCACATAAGTGTACCTATGTTAAGAATAAAAAGAAATTAGCGAACCTATGTTGAGAACAAAAAAGGTAGAATTTTAATGGGCCATAGGAATAGGTGGCATAGGTCACATAGAGACTGGAGGTATAGTTCAATCATTCATATATTGGTGTGAAGGATTTGGGAACTCAAACGTTGATAAGAGGTGTCGAAAGAAGGGACACATCATGGAAAATCCCAAGAGAGGGGATTCGTAAATCATAGGGCCTCATAGAGAGGTTCTTCATGATGCTCATGATCTTCATAGAGGTCAGAGGCCTCGTGAAAGATTAGTATTTGCAAAATAGTGTTACCCTACCTTGAGGTGATGTTATGGCTCAATAAATGAGTGTATCATGCATGTTTAATGTAGTGTGAAACCTCAAGTACCCCTAAGGGCCTTCTTCTTCCATGAAGGGAGTAGGCCAACATGAATTTCATCCCCATTGTACGTGGAGGTATTTTATGAACATATTAAAGGGGATTTTGAAAACCTTGTATAGATTGGATGAAATATTTTAGTCAGGTTCATGATGCTCAGATACTTTCAAAACTGGGAGCAATTTGGAATCTAATAGGTAAGGTAACCATCTTCGAGGTAGGAATTTATAGGAAAGGAATCTCACAAAGCTAGTAAGTGGTTCATGATGAAATTATAGGCTTCATGAATGGGTGTGGCCTTATTGAACTCAAAAAAGGACTCTGTATGGCCTCACAAAGTCATGAAGCATCATCAAACTCGCGAAGGGGATCTGTCCAACATCATGTGGTTGCGAAGGGAATTCCTCGGCTGGGAGCTCTATGAGCTCTGTCATTCATGAAGAATCATGGATCCATGAAGAAAACCTCTATTAAGTTATTGGGGATATTTTTATTGTATTTCATCTAGACTAGCCATGTTTTCCTTGAATATTTTCAAGTCACGTATTTCACTCATAAAAAATGTACCCTCAAAATGGGATTCAATGGAAAAAGGAGGAGGGTTAGCTTCTGAGTGAAAATGTTGTCAAACATTACAATCTACTCCCTTTCAAAAAGGCACTTCACAATGATCACTCATGATGGTGATTTTCGATGAGTGTGATTATGAAGGCCATTTTGAAGTATCAGTGTGTTGTGTACCAATAAATAGCATAAAGGGGGCCTCAAAAACCACTGAACCTATGTGTAAAGAAGTTATTGCATACATTTACTGATGGTCCATATCCGTGAACATGCTTCATGACAGATTTCTTGAAGAATCGATATTTCTTGATTTTCCTCCATGAATATTTCTTAATGAATCAGAAACCTTGAACCAAAGCTCTGTGAAGTTATCTTCATGACCCAGTGAACCACAATCCAGTGCTTTGTGAACCATCTTTGTGAAAGAACTTTGAGAACCAGACTCATAAATACATATGTCTTCAATTTAATGGATGGTTAGGTAGTTGATCATTAATTTATTGTGGATTCAACTAAAAGAGAATAGATGGAATAAAATATTGTGATCAGGGAATTATTTCAAAGTGCCTAAGACAAAGAGTCATTTCGGGAGATAATATCATATTATAAATGGAGAAATACTCCATGAAAAAGGATTTCCATTTATGTATTTTTATGTATATATGATTTCTTCATCCCCGAGATGAGTTGGGATGAACCCAACAATTTGTTAAATGGATTAGTAGGGTAGTATCAATGGCATAGGGATGTTATGGGCTTTATTTGGAAGAAACATGAACCCATCACAATAGACCTCATCTAAAACCAAATTAATAACATAAATGGGGAGAATCTAGAGGACTAGGCATCCCTAATGTTGTATCATAAAATTATCATGGTTGGTTTAGGTGACCCAATAAAGGGATGGAATAATGGCTCAACACCAGGGAAGAAAATTTACAAATGAGTAGGCCTAGGCCTACTGGGCTGTTGCATTATGCTGATAATTTTAAGAGATACTGATGTAGGTATGAATATATATATCTGCGTGGTATTAATAGTTTCATTTTTTCTAGCCATAGGAGATCATGCATAATTGTTCAGTAGATGGTCATAAAATGCCAACACATTCCATTGACATCACGGGGAGGTTGGGATCATACTCAGGGACCTTCACTAGATTTCTAGAATCCTGATTCTGGGGGAGACATAGGAATAATTTCTCCCCATGGAGAATGTATGGGAGAATGAAGAGAATGGTTTATATCAGGTGAAGGTACAACTTATTCTAGTTATTAGAACCAGTGATGTGAAATTGAGAACAAGAGATGTTCCCTTCAATCAACGGTTTGGATACTTCTTAAATGAAACCGTGACAGAACCAGATGAATGGTAGGATCCAATTGAGGAAATTCCTATTATACCTTGAACACTTCTTGGGGATACCAATATGGAAATGAGGGCTCCTAATAGAAAATTTTATAGGCGAACCAGTGGAATCTATGGGGATGCATCATTAAGACCTAGGATCAACCCATAGTTAGGATATAAAGATTCGTCACAGTGGTCATTTGTGGTTTGATTCTCTTAGAGAGAAGTTCCCATGGGGGTGTGAAAAAAATTATAATGGAGGAGATGTTGTGTATAGGGAATCATTTCAATCTTGGCATCCTAATGAAGTAAAATTTATATAAGGTACTTCATCATGTTAGTAATGGTAATACACCACTACATGTGTGTGGGGATTTTCACTTCCTAAATAGATGGTTGGTTATATTCATGGAAGGATACGAGTACCCGAACCCTATTCCCACTCCCATGAAAAACTTTTGAATTGTGATTGTGAATATCAATGGAATTCGCCAAATAATGTTGGGTTTGGTAGAGGTTCTAGATAAATTTTGGTTGGTAGAGCACTTCAACTTTAATCTTTTTCTCTATCAATGGGTGTAGTGACTTATGATGGTGTGGTCCTGATGAATAATGATTTTACCTCCATGAATTTTGAGTAGGGGTAATAGTCGCAAGGTTTTACTAAGATTATGTTTTATATTCGGGCAATCTTCACCAGTTTGTGAAGAAATTCCGGTTATTTTAGAGGTTTACCCCAGAGGTGTAATCAAAGGTGCATCATGATGGATACCCTTATGTGACGAGGTAGCATTGGCTCATGTTCATGCATGAATTTAGGAATATTAGGAATGATTTTCCACCATCCAGTGTTGTGTATGGGATCCCCCATGAATATGGATAGAGTTGGGAGAATACATACACCAGGACTATGCAAAGACAGTGGGCCACCAAAGCTAATATAGGAGTGATCCCTCCACTATGGGGATAGGGTTGAATAGAAGTTAGAGGGTGTTATGGTGGTAGAGACGGTCCTGAAGTAAGAAAAACTAGAGAGTTACTGATAATTTATGGGACCAAAGTAAAAGAAGCTATAAGGGAAGGAATGGTGTTAGGCCCAAGGCTCCTATGAAAGTAGTAGTAGTTGGTTGGTGGGCCCTCTGAGGTGGCCCTAAGAGTTCACATTCAAAATCAATGGAAATTAGTGTGTCTCCAAAATGATCCCAATAAAACTGTATGAAACAATTCGTGGGAATCATAGGGAATTCACAAGTAGATCACCACTCCTTTTGGAGTGTGGTAGTATCTCATCACTAAAGGTATATTCCTCACTTGGCTGGGCCATGAAAAGAAAGGCCTCCACACTCCTCACATAGAATCAATGTTGTACATGGTATATTTGAATGATATAGTCCACTATGGAGGTACCATGCATCTTTTTACTGATCAGGTGATGACGATATTGTTAATGCATTCCCCCCGAGCACCCTCGTTAGCCGTGCAGCTTTGGTCGAAGGTGAAGAATCCTAAGACTCATGTGGGAGTGATGCCTACTGCATCTCAAATACAGAATGGTGTTTGTCAACAGACCAGATAAAATTATTGATCCTTGAATGTTTTTGAATACTATTCAATATAAAGGTAATTTTATAATCCTATCTCCTTTTTTCTAGGAATTGATGAGTTCCGAATAAGTGGAAATACATGGTAGACCTCAAATGGAGGGCACAGAAACCTCAAACCATAAAATGGTGAGTATTGGGACCCTTACTAACATTGAGGTTGTGGGTGATCAGCCCATGGTACCTATTACTGAGGCAGTGGCCATGGAGGTTGGGTTGATAGTGGTGGATGCTACACTCTCAGTGGATATGGCTAGGGAGGCATTGGAAAGAACTTATGGTATTGCATCATTGATAGAGGGGTGAGGGAAGTCCCAAAACATGATTGGTTGGAGAAGATATTGTGGATGATCTAAGAAAATAGATTCAATCGAAGGTGGTACTGGAGATGAAGTCACTACAGAAGGGGATGAGATAAGGCCCACAACAGGGAATCTATAGAGATTCATGGTCGAAGATCATATGGTAGCGACATTACTAGAAATGAATTCTAGATCTAAAACTATGGAAAGGGAAGTAGAGATAGTTTTAGTGGTTAGAGAAGATGCATTGGTTGTGACCACATCATAATTGAAACTAGTCGAAGATGATGTTGAAACCAAGACTGTTCAATATTATAAATGGAGTATGGTTTGTGATTTTTGTCAATCCTCATTAGAAGATCTGAATGTTTTCTAGGAATGGGATCATACAATTTATGTAGACAATAGTTTTGAAGGTGGCGTAAAAAGTGTTTTTGCCTGCTCAGAAAGAATTTTACCCACCCAATGAGACGTCAAAATGGGGTTTGCATTCTCTTAAAGGATCTTACACGCACCAAAAAGACATTTTGAAAACATGTGCATAGGGTCATTAGGACCTATAAATACACGTCTACAGCCATGGAAGACTTAGTAATCATTCACTGAATATTTGTTTTCTCTATCATGTGAAAGATCCATGCATGAAAGAATAGTAGAAAGTTAATCTTGTACACAAGGTGTTCATTTATTCTGAAAAGAGCATGTGAACCCTTTGGTGTAGTTGTGAAAAAGATATGGGTTTCACAAAAAAAAAGTTGTTTCACAAAAGTCATCTTGTGCGACAAATCCCATGTCTTGTGCACAAGATTAGGTGTTTCACCCAAGTATACTGTTAAGCTTATAATATAAATTTGACATGTTGTTTTTGTGCTTAGTTCCTTCATGTGCATAAATTATATACTTTGATGCAAGCATAGTCTCATGCTGGACAAGGATAAAGACTTAAATGAATATATATTGAAGATACCTTCAATTCGATAAACTGAGTAAGATTTCTCCAAAGGTAGTGAGCTAGGGTGAGTTGACAGAAGTGTTCTGAGAGATGTATTAAAAAATCTCTAAATTCTTATAAAGGAATTGTTCTATTCATAGATTGACTATTTTCAAACTCTTGTATTCAAAATCTATTGATGATTAGTTGGAATTTGTATGACTGACAACCTGTCGGTGTATGATCCCAGGATATAGCCTTTAGTGGTCAACAAAGTAAAATTGTTGTGGGTCATCTCATTGCATGTGAATGTTTGACTATTGATCATATCCATCATACAATTTTAATGACTTCCTTACAACATTCGAACATGTTCTGTCACATCAATAGAAATATTTGACACCCTCACTCACCCCTACCCTCTCAGGATGTCCTGAGGTCCATCAAGTGGTGTCCTTGGGTAAATTTTGCGGTTATTAATACTATTGTCCCACTCTATTACGAAGAATATAGTGAATGTCAGGGAGTAACCCTCTTTGATGGAAGAATAATCTATATCTATAAGGATAGGAAGAGATATCATCTAATATCTCTGGGAATTGATGTACTTTTTTTAATTATACAATGAATACAATTCATTGATCCAATGGGGATATCTATGACTGCTATAGATACGAAGATACATGATATAGAAATTAAAGAAAAGGATGATCTCATTGAAGCACCATTTCATTAGATCTGTCTAAAGGTGATGAGCTAAAATTCAAAAAAGTATCTATTTGAAAATATTTATGAAGAAGACAATAATTTGAGGGTGGTGAAACTCCACATTTTTTACAATAGGTTTGATAATCTGAATATGCATCATAATGAAAATTAATATTCATTATTCCACAAAATTACTAATGTTGTAGGAGAAATTCGAGGGATTGGTGAAGAGTTAAAGAGATCGAAATTGTAAATAAGATTTTAAGAAGGCTTCCACCTCTCTAGAATCCAAAAGTGTCTACCCTTGAGTAAAGGGACTTGTCTAATCTTTCTCTGGATGATCTTCTAAGAAGTATGCTCACCTACAAAATGAGAATCAATTGAGATGATGTGATGTTTTGTGTCAGCAAGGAAATAGAATTCAAATACAAGATAAAACTCAAGATTTTATGAGATATTGTCAATTAAAACAATCAGGAAGATGAAATCATTTCCCTTTTTACCAAAATTTTAAGAGAGTAAAATGTATATTTCAAGGAAAGATTCCCTTGGAATGTTTTAGTTATGGTATAGTTGGGAACATTTCTTCTCTATTCTCAAGGAAGTTTGATGGTGATGAAGGTGAAGCTAGAAACTATAAGAAGCCTCCTAAAATGTTTCCACAAAAGGGAAACATCAAATCTAGAAAGAAAGTACTGAAAATGAGTTTTTACTATTAAGAAAAATATGATGATAATGAATTTATTGAGGAATATGAAACAAAGGTTACATCTAGAAACCAGGAATATGTTATGGCTACCAGGGAGAAGTCATAAACAACGAAAGATTAATCAAGAGATCATCAATTGAGTGTCGATGCAAATATAAAGTTATATGTTAAGGATTTCCTTGGTAATTTTTAGAATGAAAGCAACATATGAAATACATGGAGAGAAGTTTTGGAAGAATAATCATAATATGTTAATCATCTTGGGGCTAAAATTGAATGACTGGAAGAAGTAGTGATAGTACCATCAACACCCCTTGAAATATCAAAAGATTTAGTTGAACTGATTTAAAGAATTGAAGAACAAGCAATGGTCATAAATGACCTCACCAACAGACTACAAGATAAGTCCATGAATATTGAGGGTTATGAAGAATAAGTTTTTACTCTTAGGAGTAAACACGAATGTGAATCAATTTTAAAATAAACAAAGAATAAAATACATTTTGGGATTTTGTTTTAGATGCTGAGCTAATCAAGATAGTAAAATGTGGGTATGATGGTGTTGAAATTTTTTTTAATTATCAAAGAACCACATGCATGGTAAATAGTAGATGTGATTATGATTCCAAAATAACAAATAATGAAAATAAAGTAGGGCATAATAAAGGAAATATGAAAGTTGGACAATTTTAAAAGTTACTTGTAGTGTTGAAAAAAAGAAATCAATTCAAACAGAAAGAAGAACTTAAAACATTCATCAGGTATCTAGAAATGATTAGAAGCTATACTATTTTCTAGTCAAGGAGACAATAATAAGAATCCAAATGAGAATAAATTTCCACTAATGAAATGTCAATTATGTTGCTATCTGGGTCATACTATGTTATATTGAAATGAGGCAAGGATTTATTTGAATGGAGAAGAGATAGGAGATCAAAAAAGGAGAAAAAATTCACATCCAACTTATTATAAAAGAAATATTGTTTATGGTTATAATTTTAATTGTTCTAACATTTTCCCTAAAGTTGTGTATCATAGGTAGATTAATTATAGGAGAAATTCATAAAAAACTCGGAGATAGGTTAATATTCATCAACAAAATAGTGTTTCATTTACAAACAAATTTTATCCTTTGGAAGAAGAGTATGAATATTAATAACCCATGAATGAGAAAAAGAGATCTGAAAGGACATACCTATAATCTACTAAATCTAATATTTCATTTAAGGAAAAGATGAAATATTATAAATCCATCCTTGCAAAAGTCTCTCTCAAAGGTAAAAATAACGAAACACCTGGATTCCTTAAATTGGGAGCTCATCACATCTGGCGGGAAATGTAGACCTATTAAAAAATGTTAAGAAAAAGTTTGGTGGAATAGTAAGGTTTTGTAATGATAGTACATTGAAGATAAAAGGTAGTGGGAGAACTAATCTAGCTAATTTAGAGCTGTAGAAAATCGAAGTTCTTTATGTGGGTGGTCTATGCCACAATATCATCAGTGTGAGTCAACTCTGTTACTTAGGGATAATTGTGAAATTCCATCAAAAGGGGTGAACTATAAAAGGGAATACATGGAATTATATCATGAAAGGTTTCATATTACATGGAAAATTTTAGTAGGATGATAGAAGAGAGAATATTTTCTAACTGTTGAAGAAGAAAATGTCTTGTGGCACTGAAGTTTGGGGAACATTAATCAACATGACATGGAAATGATATCTAAGATGAAGACAGTCAAAGATATCCCCAACACAAATGGTGAATGGGAAAATACATGTGATTCCTTCATTTGAAGAAATTTAGTCATTAGTTCATATCATCTAAAGAAGAAAACGGATTCAAATCTTCTTGATATCATTTAAACAAATGTATGTGGCCTGATAAATGTTGCTGGAATGCATGGATTATGGTACATTATTCTTTTCACTGATGATTGTATTATAATGGATTCTGTAATGATTATTAATAGGGAATGTAAAGTTCTTGAGTACAAGAAAACATCTCACAAAATCATTGATAATTATACTGTACAGACAATAAATCTTCCACAGTCTGACAATAGAGAGGAATGCACATCGATTGAGTTTGAAAATTACCTTGAGAAGCATGGAATACAACATGAGGTGGATGTTGTGAGAAACCCACAACAAAATATATTTTTTGAGCATAGGAATAAATAGGTGAACAATATGTGCAGGACTATGCTACTTGAGATTCATATCCCTTGACATTACTAGAAAGAGACTATTCAAGATGCAGTGTATATTCAAAATCGAACAGGGTTATATATGGGAGAAACCAAGACACTATATGAGTTTTGTCTTGTATGGAATCCCTCTTTGAATTATTTTCATGTGTTCATAAGTAAATGTTTTATCATAAACAATGAATAAAATCAATGAAAATATGATGATGTAGATGATGAAGGATTATTCCTTGGATATTTAATGAACAACAAATTGTACAAGTGTTTCAATAAGAATCTCTGAAAAATTATGGAAAGTAGTAATGTTAAGATAGTTGAAAATAATAGCACATATATCAAGAGTGGATCTTATTATGATGTGAATGAATATGAATAAGATAGTGGAAATGGAATAAATTCAAATGATGAACTAGAGGAAGACCTGAAAAACAAATTGGAGCTCACAAAATGATGTGGATTCAGATGAAGAATCTGAAAAAGATTATGTGGATGATGAAAATGCTCTTGAACCACACAGAAGAAATAAAAGAGTAGAAATTGATCAATTTAATATTATTAGGGATTAGATAGGTCCCACTCAGATAAGGATAATGAGAAATAATAAATAATCTACATTTTTTCAGTATTGGAACCATCCTCATTTGAAGAAGCTGCAAAGGATCAATCATGGGTTAAAAATATGAATGAATAGTTGGACTAGATTGACAAGAAAAAAACATTGGCACCAGGTAAGACTCTTGAAGGGAACAATGTGATTGGTACAAAGTGGAATTTTAAGAATAAATATAATGAGAATGGTAATGTGAATAGAATTTAGGAACTTTTGGTGTGTAAATAATATTCATATATTAAATGTGTTGATGTATAAGAGACATTTATTTATATGGATAGATTGGATTCAATCAGACTTTTTCATTCAATGGAAATTCAAAATTAAAACAAATTGTATCAAATGGATGTAAAAACTGCTTTTTAAATTGGTGTTCTTGAAGAAGATGTTTATAAAGAATAACCACTGCGTTTAATTCTTTGAAAGGATGAAATTATGGTCTGAAAGAAAAATAAATCTCTCCATGGATTGAATCAAGAACTATAGGCATGGAACTCTCATATGGATTCTTATATAAAAAATATTTAATTCAAAATAAGAGGAGAGAATCACAATCTCTGTTTGAATAATTTTCAGAAAGATCAGGTCATGGAACTGGTGTATGTTGATGATGTTATTTTTGATGGAAGTAAGAAGGGATTAGGGGATGAATTATCCAATCACATGAAATTATTATTTTAAATGTCCATGACTGGTGAAATTGCATATTTTTTAGGGTTTCAAGTGATTTAGAGGAAATACTTTACTTTTATCTCTTAAGAAAAGTACACAATATAGTTTCTAAAGAAATTCAATATGCATGACTCCTAACTAATGTCGACTCAGATTATGGTTGGAACTAAACTGGGTAATCATGAGGATGGGACATCTGTAGATCCCACTTTGTATAGGATAACCATTTCCAACTTACTATACTTGATAGAGACACTAGAAGATATTTTCTTTTCAACATGCTAAGTGTCCCTCTTTTATAGCAATATGAAATAATAACATGTGGAGACAATGATAAGAATCCTAAGGTACATTAAAGGTACTCACAATAATGGATTATACTGAATGTAGGAAGTGATAGTGAACTATTTTGATTTTATGATGCTAACTTGGCATGATATTTTGTTTACTAAAATTCCACAAGTAATGGATCATTCTTTACTGAAAAGAAATGTGTGGGATGGATGTGTAAGAAACAAGAAATTACATTTCTTAATACGATTGAGGATGAGTATATCTCTGCTAAAAAGGCATGCACTCAACTACTGTGGATAAAGAAACAACTGACAAATATTGGTGATGAATTGAAACATCCAATGGTGATTAACTGGGATAATTAGAGTTCAATTGATCTTACAAATAATATTTTTCAACATTTTCATAAAAAACACATTGGAATATGATATACCTTTAACAAGAAATTGTTTAAACAAGTAATAATTAAAATGTATCACGTTTGAACTGAGAATCAAGTGGCTAACAAACTTACCAATCTATTGTCAGCACAAGTGTTTGAGAAACATCGGTTGAACATTGGTGTTCAACTACCTCCAAGTGCATGAGAACGTCATTAAACTTCCCGTACCCTAGTTCAATTACATTTTTTTAAATTTGTTTGTGGAAGTGATGCATTTCTATGATGGAGATACGATTAAGGGGGAGTGTGTATTGAGTTGTACAATGTACCAAAACTGTTATTTGGGTTTATTGAAAATGGGGGAGAAGGAATAATTTAAATGGTATAATAGAGGAGGATAGAATAATGAGAATTGGTAATGGAGAGTGATGATCATTTGGTGATATGAGAAAAAATTTCAAGAAATGTAATGCTTCTGTGTTGCAATGAGAATTCAGTGTTTTGAGGAAACCGTTCAGATAATAATATGCATATGTGACATGGTAAGAGAATAGAATGTACATATTTAGGCATTCCAAAACATGGGAACACAATTAAATCCCCCTCTTGTTTTATACATCAAACTTTTCTCTTGTAGACTTAGAGTGTTGGTTGAGTTGATTCTAACATATCAGGTTATGATATTGGATGGTTCTATATTTTATTTATCTAGAGATTTATATCAAACCCAAAGAGGATATTGTTGGAACCATGTGTGTTCTGTGTTGGAAACACAATATGGTTTGTGTTTGTTTTCAATCCTTATTGGATGATTAGGAAGTTTTCATGGAAAGGGATCATATAGTTCAAGCTGACAACGGTATTGAATATAGCATATTTCCCCAGTGTTTGCCAAATTTTTGGGTCCCAAAATAGGGAAATTGAGATAATTGTTTTTTTTAAATGGTGTTGCATGCAATATTTTTTCTATTTTTGAAAATTTCATGCTTATAATGTTTTAGGATCATTTCATCCAAATATGGAAAATTTAAAATGTGTGTGAAATATTTAAATATGTTAGAAATATGTGGTTTCACCGAAGAATATTACACACCCAATAGGATGTCAAAAGAGGTTTTTCACAATTAGAATGAATCTTACGTGCACTAACAAAGAAGAATTAAAAACATGAAAATAGGGTCTTTAAGGCCTATAAATATAAGGCTACCCCCATGGAAGACTTAATAATTTTCCATAGAAGATTCATTTTCCCTTCCGCATGAAATATTAATCTTTTAATGAATTGTAGAAAGTTAATCATGCCTGAAAGGTGATATTTTAGTTGAAAAAGAATAAGTTTACTCTTTGGTTTAGTTGCGTGAAAGATAAGGGTTTCGCAGAAAATAGGGGTTTCTTGAAAGTCATCTTGCACGATGAATCCCAAATATTGCGTGCAAGATCATGTGTTGCACGCAAGTGAAGTATTAATCTTTTAATAGGTGTTTGATATCAAGTTTGGGTGTTCAGTACCTTTTTAGTGCATCAATTCAGGAAGTCTTCTGAGGGACATAGTAAGATATCCCTGAATTATTGTAAAGGAAATGTTCTTGGAATATAGTGACTATGTTCTAACTCTTGTAATCAATATCTAGTAATGATTTTTGGACATTGGTATGATCAAAAACTTGTTGGAGTATTCTCCATGGATATAACCCATAGTGGTGAACCAAGTAAATTTTTTTTGGACATCTCTCCTCATTGAAAATCTCGACTATTGATCATATCCTTCGTACAGGTTTAATGAGGTCATTCCATCTTGGGAACCAAATCCATCACATTAAAAGAAAACATTGACACCATGATTCACCCATCCCCTCTCATGGTGTCCCTAGGTTCTACAGCTAAGGGAACCAAAAATGAGGACGTGCCACCAGAAGAAGTAACCAAGGGATATGAGATGATGACATCCACATTTATGATGCTTGTAAGGTGTAGTTGATGCTTCGTCATTGTTGGAGAGACAAATGAAGAATTATTCCCAGTAATGGTCGTCCAACTCCTCATACATGAAAATATTAAATTGGAGGTCACATACAAAAACATAGTGTAAATAATTACTCCTCATGAGCCTATAACACCTAAAAATTTTGAGAACTCTAGATCCTAAGTCACTAAGGACCATCAGGATATCTGTTGAATGGCATAGAGGAATGTGTAGAAATTCATCACTTGCATCCAGATAGCTGAACTGTTACACAAGTGGGATATCTCCTCTAATAGTTAGCTAGTCTAGGGATTAGTGGGATGTATTCCATCACATTCCATTTTCTGGACTGTGACATCCTCATTGAGTGGGAACCATTGTAAGGGTAGGATATCATTATGCCCTGGGGGAAACATAATGTTGACGGCTCCTAGGTTCTTTAAAAATAAGAATAAGAGATTTACTTTCTATAGGGGATGGCATAGAAGCCAGCGACAACCACCTTAAATTAACCTGACATCACTAATAAACTAAGGGATCCATTATAAGCCTCTAATGCCCAGGAGGATGAGATCAACAAGGTGGAAGATTAGTGTCATGCAGAGAAGGATGGGTAGTACATTAGGGATGATTATGTTCACTCATATGATAATGAGGCGATGTAAGACATGGTCATGAGGTATCATGTCTTCAATATCACCCAATAGAGGCTGGTATATCTTAAGAGCTCAATTTATGAGGTGGAGTCGTAAGGGAAAACATTGTCAAGGGAGAGGCTTTGATATGTGGATGACCCTATGAATATTTTCTATTTCATTAGTATACCAACTAAAATTAGCAACTCTATTGTCTCACTTTGATCACATTGATGAGACAACTAAAAACCAATCCCAAAGTTCACATGGGTCATATACGACCTGGGAAACATAGGATAACCACATGATCACTCTTCATATGAGAGTGCTATAAAATCACCAAACATTTTAGTTTTGGTATTGGTGACTAACCCCCGAGAGTGACCGAGATAAGGTAGGCTGTGGTTGGAGAACATGGACCTTGGAATAGCCAATTTTCTTTTCAAACATGATATAATACATGAATAATGTAACACCAGAGGCATTCAATTCAATTTGAATAAAGGGGAATAGAAAATTTAAATCATGATTCCCAGAATCTAGAGCCTAAGTAGATTGGCATGGAGATACATTATAAATGTTGAATGTGTTCAATAAACACCACCAGAATCATTAGATCCGAATGGTGAAAAAAATTATGTTCGATCACTGACCATGTTAGAAAAACAAAACCTATCATAGAATTTTGTCTGAATTCTACAGGGACATTAGCCTAACATGATATGTGAGTCAAAATGGCATGAGGCTATGCCATTAGAGGGACCCTTCGAACATGTGAGTAGATACAGATCAAAATAAGGGGATTATGAATCATGTGAATGGAGTGATGGAATGTTCGAATGGATTGCAACACTCATAGAATTATGCCACCATGGATAAGAATAAATTAGTGTAAGTGTATTTGTCTGAATAAAGATCATACCCATATTCTGGGGGAGTATCATCTAGCATGAAAAGAAACATTTAAAGTGATATGGGTGATATAGTAGGTGACTATAATTATAGGAGATTGCCTCTTAGGTAAGGACCAAAAATTATTTTCAATTTTAAATCGTACAATGAGGATGGTTGAATCATAGTTTATCGTCATATAGGGAGGTTGACACATGGTCTAATTTATCATCATGTGGTCAGGATAGTTCATGTAGTTTAATATCGTACAGTTTGGATAAAGAAAAATGGTTTAAAGTCATGTTGCATGAACTATTCTCCTTAGATAGTGGTTATTGAGTTTAGTCCATAAGATTTTTGAGATTGATGTGTGTAATTTAGTGTGCGTACAAACCCGATTTGAATCAGGACCTTGGAATCCTACAAACCACATATGCATTCTTAGGGAGGATTGAATATATTTTAATGTCATTATTCTTGGAAATGGATGTATAGTTTAATGTATTAGAGCTTCTGCAATGGGTTTTATATCCCAAACAAACATGTGCCGTGTGATAAATTGAATGCCCTGACATGGATGAGGGCCAAGGATAACCATATATCACACAACATATCCATGGGGAGACAACCCACATACATTTTAAATTCATGATTCTTGGAATTGAACCCCCAGTTTAAGATCATGGATTTTGGACCATGGATCCTTTCTGTAACTTCACCATAATTACACACCCTAGATGAACTCCAAATGCTACATGATTCATGTCCGTTGTTTGAAACAATGAATGGTAAGGTCATTTCCATATATCTGGCATCACACATTAAGTGTGAAGAGATACTAGCTTTGGGAATTCCACTAAGATACAGGGAAATGGAAATGAGGTAAATCAAGACTCTCAAATTCTGGATAAGGGGTGCCAAATGGGTACAGATCAATTTTTGACTGTATTTGAAAACATAGGAATCTAAACCACACCATTTAGGAATGAGGAGATAAAATGCATGATTGGTTTTTGAGTATGTTCAAAACACAATATCCACCTTTTGATTCCGACAATCTATTTAGTAATTGGCCCATAATGAAAGGTGATCAAAAAATGTCATGAGACCATCACAGTTATGGGGTCCTCCAAGATTTGAATAGTGATGTAAATTTTAACCAAGGTATAACTGATGTGTGGAAGGGAGCATATTAAAAAGTTGGATTCAAATATAAGTTTTCTGAATATTTTAAAGTCATATCGTATGGAACATGTATACTAGTTTAAGGTCTTATATCTCATACCATGAGACCTTATTTTAAGGTTATAATGTTTGGACCACATCTAAGATTAGGGGATAAAAGGTTAATAAACCTATGGTTGTGCCTAACGATGAAATTCCCTGGTGTTGCTATGTATCCCTAAAGTATGGGAATAAATCTATATGTAGTTCTATAACATGGTACAGTAGAAGAACAACTCAAATGAAGATGATCCTATCTGATGAGAGAATTTAGTTTAACACGGGGTGGAATTGTAGTTTAACAACAAGTGTTCATGAAGTTAGGCTATGTAGTTTAAATTAATATAAATCATACTATAGGGGTTGCAATTAGTTTATGATTATAATGCAGATACCTACTATATAAAATTAATGTTCATGTTTCATAGACTATATTTCAGTTCCTTGGATGGATATGTGTCGTTTAGTTTAATGAAAACACAATGTTAATGAGGATTAAGAAATCCCATGCCACATAAAATTCCTAAGGAAAATCGAATACAGTTTAATGTCACGATTCCTGGACTTGATATAAACAGTTTAAGGTCATGTTACCTAGGCCATAATAGAGGCCAAGGGACTGAAAAGGTCATTAATTTATGGTTTGGGCCAATTAAAAAAATTCTAGGAATCTCTACATATCCCATGATAATTTGATTCAATCCATACATAGTTATCTAACATTGAGTGGTATAAGTCAAACTCTGGAATATAAATACTCTCTGGAGAGGGAGATGTGGCACCCCATGATTATCATGAGACATCCTGAGATTTTTTTGGGTATTATTGTAGTTTAATTTTAGGCTTTGAGGTTTTTAACTCCTAGATTAATGTCATAGTGTTCAGACCAAGGGGTAATCACACCAAAAAGGATACACGTAATGTGATGGAAACCATAGTGTGGATGAGGACCACAAAATCCCACTCACCACATACACATTCCTAAGGTGAAATTAATATAGTTTAAAGTCAGGTTTCTCAGATTAATAAAATAGTTTAACTTCATTCTCTATGTATTTTATCATTATACGACTGGGACACTAGTCACTTAATGTGAAAGATGTATCATTGGGGATGAGCCCGTGAAAAAACATTTGGTCTTCACTGCATATTCTGAAAGGGAAGTAATCAAGACACATGTAGTTCATGATGAAAATCTATTTGAGTAGGTCTAAACTATACAATGTGAGGGTGGTTTTTTGGGGTTCTGTTGACCATAATGTATAATCCAGGCATAAATGCGTATCATACAAGGGAAGGAATCAATCTATATGTAGTTATTGATCATGTAATGGTGGATGAATAGTGTTAGTGGAAATTTCCTCTCGGGAAAGAACATTATGGTGTTCCATAGTTTAATGTCACGAAACTTGGAAGAAGGATGAAATTATTCCAAAAGGTATGTGTGTGGTGTGAGAGATATAATTCGATGTGAATGAGGACCCAAAAGGCTAGCACTACACAATACACTCCCAAGGAAGACACGCACATAGTTTAATGTACGGATTCCTAGTCTAGAATTTTTAGTTTAATGTCATAGAACTTCAACCTTTGGATTGAAATTAGTTTCTTTATTAAAGCATAGACTAGGTACCAAGTTTAGCATCATATTTCTGAGATGTTACCTTCTTGTCTGAATTATTTCTTGATGAACATGTCATTGGCAGGAGGCGTAATGCACTCTCCATCCATGGTGATCAAAGAGTATGTGCCATTAGAATTGACCATATGAATTATGTAGGCATTTACCACTTGGGATCCAACTCGGTGTCTTTCTGCTAGGTATCATTTTCATTCTTAGGTCCATTACCATATAACCATAGATGAAAGTGTGTAGGTGAACCTTCTTGTTGAACACTCTTGCTATATTTTCTTGGAGCCACTCTAGATTATGAAAGGACTGTATCCTTTTTTCATCTAGGGATTTTGTATCTACTATAAGGGATTATTCCTTTATTTCTGGAATCTTATTATCATAGGAATTTGTTCAAACTAATGGAAATTGAATCTTGATGGTCAGCAATACTTCAGTTCTCTCCACCATGGAATATGGAGTCACCAGGGTGGAATTAGTAGTCATAATCGAATCATCCGAGAGAGCTTTGGGGAGCTTTTATGACCAAATATTCATATTCTGGCCCACCATATTTTGTATAATGTAGAAGAGGGTTTTTTTGAATTCTTGAATCTTTCCATTTACCTATGCATAAAAGATAGATGTATGGTTGAAACATATGATTTACTAAGCATCCAACTTATTTAGCTCAGCAACCTGAAATTTGGAATCGTTGTTCATGAGAATAGAATGAAAGACTTTGAATCGGTTAATTACATGAGAGCACGACTACAAATTAGTCCTTTAACAGTGCTGGTATTTAGTAGTGCTACAAAAAAGCAAATAAATGGCTTATTTATCAGCGATTTATTTTTATCACTGATAAAGGGTATCTTTATCAGTACTATACTTTTAGCACTGATAAGTGGTAGCCTTTATTAGCACTTTATTTTTAGCACTGATAAAGGGTACCCTTTATCAACCCTATATTTTTAGCACTGATAAATATTTATTAAATCAACATATCTTTTTCACTGATAGAGGTACAAATAAAAAATAAAAATAACTAAATAAATAATAAATAAAAAATTTGTTTATTAATAAAATATTAAAAAATTTATGAATTAAATAATTATTGATAAAAATTTATAGAGTAACTATACTTTATTAGGTATTAAACATTTTATTAATTAGATAATAATGATAAATAATGTTATTAAATTGTATATATTAAATATATATATATATATATTAATGTATATCAATATTATTTATATATTAAAAAATATTTATGTGCCTTACATTAAATATTTATATATTTATTAAATAATGGCTTATAATTAAAAATTAATATGAATGAAAAATATAGACAAATTTCATAGTACTCAACATTTAATGGAATGTCCTTTGACTTTTAAATTTAATATAGATCAAATGTGTGTTATATTGATTTCACATATATGTAATTAATTTATTTTTATATATTACAATGCATAGACATAGAGATTATATATTTTTTCAATGTTGTTAAAGTGTACTTATTCTTAATTTATTGAATTTCACTTATTTTTTAACATATATACATGTTCTTAAAATTAGATATTCATTAATAATGATAATAATTTATTTTTTAAAAAATGTTTGTAAAAAAATATATTTATAAATTTAAATTTACTATATTTAAACATTTATATATTTATAATTATAAATAAATAAATATTTTTTAAAAGTATTTATAGAATTATTGATAAATGTTTATATATATTTAAATATTTTTAAAACTTATATAAAATTCACTTATATAAATAATATATTTTTTATTTTTATATCTATATATATTTATTAAATATATATATGTATAATTATAAAAATATATATAATTATATAAATATATATTTATTAAATATATCTATAATTATAAATAAATAATTATAAAATTATAATAAATATATTTAAAAAATAATTTTTGAACTATATTTTAATAATATATATTTATTAGGTATATATAAATATTTATAATATTTATTTAAAATTATAATTTTAAATCATTTATCATATCTTCAGTAATAAGCGCTGTTAAAATCATATTTATCAGCACTTTTTTCCACTGATAAAGATCTATCTTTATCAGCACTAAATAAACATGGATAAAGAGCCATTTTATTAGTACTTAAGTAATAAATGCTGATAAAATGGCCCTTTATCAGGGATTATTTGTAAGCGCTGATAAAATTGCCCCGATCTATTTTGAGTACCCTAACAATTTACGAACACATCGCGATATAAAATCATTACATGGAAGCCACCCAGTGTCAGTGCTCCTCCCCGGTGAATCGAAGGTCGAATCAAACCATATGACTACCTCATGTTGCTCCAACATCTCATCCAACATCTGGTGTTTTATTACAATTAGGGATTCCGAAGAGGGTTTATTATTTTCTTCAACCTAGCGAGGTAGGGATTCCTATTTTCGCTATGTATTTTTGGTTTTGTTTTTTATTTGTTCTTCTATGATTTGTTTATGGCCCATTTTTATGGTTTTTTTATCCATTGTTTAAGGAACGATTTGTGGTCTGTTCTTTGTATTGACTACCGATACATGATCCATTGTTAATATCTAACACTAAACTTGCGATTTATTCATTTTTTTACTACAATGTTTTATAACATCATACTAAATAATTTTTTCATATACGCATTTAAATGTGTAAAAATTATTATGTATATTCTTTTTTAAAAAGTAGCTAAACCACCAAGGCCGCACACAATGTGACAAAGAAAATACCGGCAAGTTTTTGTCCTAGGGACTTGACCCTGCAACTATGCCCCAAACCCATCCCCACCCATACCACCCCAACCAAACACGAGGGGAAAATTTTCATGTATATTCTTATTTATTGTATACATAATTGAGGAACATTGGTGGTTCCCTATTGCTTATATATATGTTGACACCTTTCATTGACACATTAGTGAAAATGCAGCTTTGGATGCAATTTTTCAGGAACAAAGTTAGTAGAGTGATATTTTTTCCCATATTGGTTATATGTTTCATAGGATCTAGTTACCCTTAGAATTCATTGTGGTCCTTATTTTACCTAATGTGTAGATTCCAAGGGGTCATCCCCAGATAAACACAAGAGAATATATCACATCATGCCTTCACTTTTTGAATCACTATGGTGCCTTTATAGTTCTTATTATGTTTGAGTATCAGGTTTTTATCGATTTGATATTTTGTTATTGACAATAAATGAGTTTTTATGCTGGCGTGACATGTATGTGTGTCTATATAGATATTGAATCATTTATTTCAATATTTTTTTTTCTAACAGGTATGCCTATATCGGGTAATGATGATTTTGGGTCTGCATGTCCATTGACCCCAAGGGTCAGGATACAATTTTGTTCCACCTAAGGTACTAATTGTTTCAATTTGTAGGGGGCTCCCATTTTTTGTTTTTTATAAAAAAATTTAAACCATCCTTCAGTGACTTTTAAGTGTTTTATAGGTAATAAGATGATCTAACCTAGTGTTATTTGGGTAATTCAGGAGAGAGTTATTACACTGTTCATCATTCATTTTACACCTATAATGTTTAGTGATAATATCATTTATTATCTTCATTTATCTCCTTCTATTTTTTTTCGAATTTCATCAACACTTATTGTTGGATTTGGAATATCTAGGTGCTTATATATTCTAATATAATGGATCCATAATTCCCTTATTAGAATTGTCTATAACTTTCACTTTTGATAATGAATATCTTCTGTGTATTTATTTTGTATATTGTATAAAATGAATATTTTACGAACCCAATTGGATGGATAGGAACTGAAAATGGATCCATGTTAATTTTTTGACAAATGAATATGGATTTGAAGATAAATATCTCATCATGTTTTCAAGGGAGCATGTAGAAAAACACTCTAAAATCCTCTTACCACGTTTACGTTGTAGTTATTCAAGAAAAATTAGTCCACATAAGTTGGAAGAACATTTGATTTTTCATAGAATTGATCATATATAATAATGTAGGACTAAAAATGGGAAAACTGAATGTCGATATTGATTTGGATGATATAATTGTTTGTGAATCAATTGATATGAATACCTTTATAAATGATGATGAAACCTCATGGAAGAAATGACAAACGAAATTATATATGACCTTCATTATTTTACAATGATGTCTGAGGATTTAAATAAACATTACAAGAAACCATTTTATACTAGTTTTACTAAACACAAAACATTTTCACCTGTATTGAAGATATATAATTTGAATTCTAGTAGTTGATGGAGTGACATTGTATTTACCGAACTACTTGGTCTTCTGAAATATATGATAGCAGAAGAAAATGAACTACCATTCCGAACAAATGGCACTAAAATAATGTTACATTTAATTTGAATGATCACTAAACAATTCATTCTTGTCCAAATTATTTCATATTTTTTTGCAAGGACCAAGAATTACTCGTAAATTTATTTATGTGTGGGGCATATCGACACAAGAAAAATGATTCAATTCCTTTGAAATATGTATGGTACATTTCTATCATTACATGGTTTGGAAGACTATATGGAAGTTATGAAAACACATGAAAATTAACATGGCATGCAGATAAAAGAATTAATTATGGAAACCTATATCATCTAGCATATTCTCCTTAGTGGAAGAAAATTGTTTACAAGTTTCTTGAATTTTTTTATGAGCTAAGAAACTTTCATCATGCGATATATAATGATGGAATAAATCCTTTCAGTGTAAAGAGTTGTACTAATAGTACATGGCCCATCATGTTGGAAAATTATAACTTTTCTCCATGTATAGTCATGAATCAAAAATATATTATGTTTTCTATGCTTATATCTCATCCAAAGTAACCTGATAATTATATTGATTTCTTTTTGGCTTCATTTTTCAAAGATCTGAAATTCATGTGGGATACATGTGTTACAATCTATGTTTATCTTAGAAGTGAATAATTCAGATTGAGGGACATGTTGTATGTAATGATAAATGACTTCCCCAATTATGTAAATTTATCAGGCTATACCATTAAAGTAATTTTGGGGTGTACCATTTGTTAAAAATGCACATACTCAATTCATTTTAAACATTACTCGAAGATTGTGTATTTAGGTCATCGAAAACCTTTACCTTGAAGAAATAAATACTGATCGTGGATGAAAATAATATATGGGAATATCGAAGATGGTTTAACCCCATCTCCAGCAACGTGTGATACACTATCCAAAAAATTAAAAAAATAATGACATTGTTTTTATTAAACTGTTTTTGAAAAACCATAAAAAATAGGATAAAAGAAGTGATCAATTTTCTTTCAATTTCCATATTTAATTTTTTGGTATGTCATAAATTTTCGTGATATCATGCATGTAGAAAAAAATTTATTTCTTGGAATTATTGGAAAACTAGTAATTGTTCCTGAGAAAATGAAATATGGTATCAAGGCTATGTTGGACATGATCGAAATGAGGGTAAGGGAATAGTTGGAACCAGTGAAGGGTAAAAGGTGGACTTTCATCCTCCAACAGCTTACACTCTATCCATATATGATAAAATTGAAAACATTATTTTTCTATTCAAGTTTGAATGTTCCACAAGGGAATTCATTAGGTATCAACAATGTCCTGCCAATGACTAATTTGAAGTGACAAGTACTAAAATCACATTACTGTCATTTTTTGATGCAAGACTTATTGTATGTTTCTTTTTTACATTATTTCTCAAAATTTATGACATACATTAACCAAACTATGCTTCTTTTTCAAAATAATTTGCAAAAAAGTTATAGACCCATCGAAGTTTCACATCATGAATAAGGATATTGCAGTTGTGTTATGTGAACTAGATATGTTTGTGCCAAAATCATTCTTGGATATAATGGTCCACCTAATGGTTCACTTGGTCAGAGAGATTGGACTAGTTAGACCTATCCATTAGAGATATATGTACCCCATTGAATGGTAAATGATGATTTCTAAAGGGAATTTTCATGAATCAAAGTAGGCAGGAAGGTTGTATTTCAAAATGATATATTTTTAAAGAAGTTATTGAATTATGTACTGATTACCTATTAAATGTTGAAAGCATCAGTCTCCCAAAGTCTCATCACACCAAATGATTTATGGGCGAAGGGATTTTTAGAAGACATGTTGTTATAATTACCTTGACAGAGTGGGAGAAATCACATCTTTAAATATTATATAATAGTGAAGATGTTGAACCATACATTGAAGACCAAAAATAAATTCTTAGTGATTTGAATCCATCAAAATCATATTGATGGATATCAAATAAACATAATCAATAGTTTATATAATGTTTCAGAGATAAAATTTATAATGAGTTATCTAAAATTTGGAATTTAATTTCTGAACGACTTCAATGGCTAGCCATAGGGCCAAAAGAAAATGTTATATCATAAATTCGTTTTGTAATCAATGGTTATATGTTCCTTTCAAAATAATACAATGAGTTTAGTATGATGAAAAATAGAGGTGTTATGCTTGTAGATAAAGTGATGCACATATCTGGTTCTAATGATAGAAATCCAATTTTTAAAAATATTTCATATTTTGGCATTATCTAATTGATATATGTGTTTGATTATAAAACATTTCAAGTGTAGAATTTTCATTGAAAATGGGTTGACAATATCAATTGATTGAATGTTAATGAAATGGGAGTTGTGAAGGCATATTTTAGTGTATAAGGGGAAAAGGTGAGATGTTCAAAATGGTCCCACAAGCAGTGCAAGTATTTTATGTCTCTTATCCAACTAACAAGAATGGGTTGATTTTTATGATAATGACTAAAAAATGTCGATTCAGATGAAAATACAATCGAGGATGTCCATTTCATTGGGACATCACAATCAATTAATGCTGGAACCAATATAGACAAAGTTTGGTACAGTAAAATTGACCACAAAGAGGGGATTTGGATTCTCAAAAGTGGATCCAAATCCATGAAACCATAAAAAAATAAAGCGAGTTCAAAGAGAAGGTAAAAGGGTTTTTTAATATATAATGTTGTTCCTCACAATATTATATATTCTCTACTGTATTAACATAATCTAAATTAAATGTATTACTACTCCTTTAGACATTGTCTTATATTAATGATGATGTTACTAATCCCTCGTAAGAACAAACTATAATTATGGAAACAATTTGGATAGATTGAATGGCAATTTTATGATATAATTTCTCTATTTGACCAAAAAATTATATAATGTAACATTGATTTAATTTTCATTATTACTTGTACAGTTGGTTTACATTATAAGAGTTATATTGATGTATCATTCCTTTGCATGAAGAGAAACAATGTTTTCTTTAATCAATCAAAGAGGTAATCATGATGTTTGTATAATAAAATCATTGTATAAATAATTAATGTATTGTATCATATTTATGTTTAATTTATTTCTTGTTAGTATTACTCACATAGTAATTTTTTTCTTATACAGGTGGATTCTTTTGTTAATGTTGAGGTACTATGTCCAACTTTCATTATCCTTCTCCCTTAAAACCATTTCACATTTGCATTGGTGCATTTATCACTTTCTTTAAAGATAACTCCACTACCTTTTCAAGAAGATCCATGATGATGCCTCTGCCCAATTACAGAGGTTATCATGATGTTTTCATAGTAAAATAATTTTCCATAGAATTAATGTATTATTTCATATGTATGTTTAATTTATTTATTTTTAGTGTTACTTGCATAATAATTGTTCTGTTATACAAGTGGATTATTTTGTTCAATTTTGTGTGTTGTTTTGATCTTTCATCCTTTTCTATACCAAAACATCCATAGAATTCTTCTCCCCCAAAACCATTCACTCATGTGGTGTTTCCATTTATTATTTTCCTTCATGTTCCCTCCACTACTCAAGCACAGAGGTAATCTTGATATTTATATTGTAAAATAAATTTCCATAGAATTAATGTATTATTTAATATTTATGGTTAATTCTATTCATTTTATTTATACTCATAATAATTTGTTTCTTATATAGGTGGATTATTTTTTTCAGGTTGAGGTGGTTTGTTCAAAACTACTCTTGTTGTGTTGGAAGTTCGATAGAGAAATTCAATGGAAATAAAAGTAACTTGGATAGTTAGGATTGTTTTTTAATGTATTTAATAATTTGTATTTATGTAATTTTATAAAATAATGATTTAATTGTCTATAATATAGTTAATTGGTATTTGTGTTGAAAATTTCGTTTCATTAAAATTATGTTTTGGGACTTATTTTTATTGATATCTGGTGTGTTTCTGGTGTGTTTCGAGTGTTGCAATGTTCTATAATAGTATACATTAGTGTGACCTTTTATTAGTGCTTATAAAAGCACTAATAAAGGATTATATTAGTAGTTCTAAATAAAATAATTGATAAATGGGTCCTTTATAATCTCTTTTCATAGCACTAATAAATGTAATATTTTTTAGTTCCTTTTTAGTGCTGATAAATGGCACCTTTATCAATGGTTTTTCAACACTGATAAGAGTCCTAGGCATTTAACACCGGTCATGTAGTCATCACTTTTCTAGCACTAATAAATTCCTTTCCTAGTGTGGTTAAAGGTCTTTTTCTAGTAGTAGAGATCGAAAATTCAACCACTGATCAGGGCATAACTTTATTAGGAAAATAACTTCTTATTACCTAGAAAAATATCTTTCGTATTAAAAATGAACCTCCATTGGTGAGATATTTCTAGTGGGTACATTCCCAAAACATCAAATCCCCAGGCTTAATGGGCCAAGAATAATTGGAAGTATAAATTGGATTTGGTGTTCAATGTAAGAAATTGGCATGATTGTGATATGCATGGGTCCTCTGGGAAAAATTGATGTAGTCATGGACCATGGAAGGACAGAAGTATCCCAACCTTCAAATCTGGCGGGAGTTCTTAAACCTTACATAATGGGTGACATAGGACCCAACATAAAATTCATGCATGACCTATGGAATTTCATATAAATATATGAAATGTACGATAATTCCCTAAAACCCACATCTATAGAGAGTCTTCTCATGGTTAGCCCCATTCGTGAGGGTGAAATGTGTTGTGAGTCGACAAACATGTGCATGTTTGAATCTATCTATAAGGAGAGTTTTGTGAAATAGATACTCTATTGATGGGGTTGCCCAATTAAAGGATTCTTCCATAGCTAGTAGATCTGGATATCCCGATTTAGAATAATTGGTAGTCAGCTGGATTACCTACTTGCTATCGTTATCATCAATTATAGGGAAAAGAGCTATGAATCTCTGATGACCCACACAAAGGAACAAATCAATTTTTTCAGGCTCTCCAAGATATGTGGATTGACTATCCAATGCATCAGCTCAACCATTCTGTGGTTGGGGAACATGAGTAACCTATAGTTGAGAAGGGAACTAAGCCACTAGCTGGAGAGAGTGCATGAGAAGGGGCATGAGATTTGGATTCCTAATGATGTAATCACTACTAATTTTATGGATAACTAACTTGGAGACCCCCCTTATATGTAATTGGGGGACTTCAATCTTGAGGCCTACTCAATAATAGTGATCAGTACATCATACTATTCCTCATTATTGGTGAATTCATATGACAGTAATAATGACTATAGAGAAATGTACTATGCAGGAATGATGAATGAGATCCCCTAGACCAACTCTATTGAACATGGGAACAATGATACTTCAATCAGTTAGGATTCAAGACGTATTGTTGAAGTGTATCTTCTAGAAGTATATTTAATAGTCTACTAAGAAGGTATCCTTTTCTAGGAAATCAAAATCTATAGGCACTTTTTTAAGAGCTGTATGGGTAGCTAGAAATCCATCCAATGTTTGACCCTTGAAAGACTTTTGTATAAATAACCTAATGTCGAAATACTGAAAGATTACTGGCCATCATGCTAAAAATATTATCAACATGGGGAAATTAAATATATTATTTAGAGGATCCAAATAGAAAAACAAATGTGTCTCATGATGTTGCATATAGCGCCACATCTTCTGCACTACAAAAACCAGTATGACACATCTCTTCTCGATAAGAGAGTATGTGGACTCCCTGTTAAGGATCATGTGACTCAGATAGTATAAACTATTCTATATCCCATCATTATTATTCTATGTGATAAGGGATCTAGTGGATCATTCAACGATATTCATGTAGAGGGCTATAGGTTTCCCTTGGATGGGTGGCATCACAACTAGAGGTTGTAGCGGGAACATCTTGATTTGCACAAAGGTGGGTTTTCACTCTTCAACCCACGGGTAGATGGTACCTTTTTTCATAAGCCTGGAAAAGGGGTTTCACTTTCAGGCCAGATTCATAATGAATTAGCATATTTTGGCTAAGTCGGTTTTAATACCTTAGAGTTCATAGATGCCTCTCTAAGGAGGCATATGGCTGATATCCTAAATCTTATCTAGGTCAATCATGATACCGCTATATCTAAGGAAGAAACTGAGAAACCTCCAAAAGGTAACCCTGAATACACCCTTCCAGGGTTTCTTCTTCATGTTATTAGAGAAGAGGTAGTTGAACACTTTCTTGAGATCTATTATATGGTCTTAACACTGGTAGGATTTTACCAAAAAATCATTGACATAAAATTACACTAGTTTCCTAATAATTGGTTATCAGATGTGGTGCATTGATAGATGTTAAGTGTCTATTGAATTATTTATACCAAAAGGCATAAAATAATTGTAGAAGGTTCCTTGCAGTTCTGTAAAGGTGGTATAGTTCTCATCTTCAGGGGCCATCCAAATCATATTTTATTCAAAATTTCCATCCATTATGTAGAGAGTCTTGAACATAGTTGTGGAATCGATCAACAGCACCATCACTTGAAGTTGAAAATCATCATTCCGATAATGACGGTTGAGATCCCAAAAGTCGATATCATCTCTGATTTGCCCATTCTTCTTTCTAACTAGGATGAAGTTTGAAATCCAATTGGGGTACTTAACTTCCCTGAAGAATTTTTCATTGATAATATTTTCAAATGTTTTCTTAACATGAGAATCATGATAAGGGTGAATTTTTCTAGGAGTCTTCCTAAACCCAGGATGACTCATAGTGATATAAATATGGTGGATGGTGACCTAAGGGTCTATTTATAACATCTTATCAAAGATCAAGTGAAAAATATCATGATGTTTCTTTAGAAAATCCACATACTACTACTATTTCTTTCAATGAATGTCTACATTGATCAACATTGGTCTTAGATATATATCATTAAAATTTTAGAGACCCGAAGCTTGACGTACATTGACATTACATTACTTTTGCGGAATACTTAGGTCATAACAAAAACACACACATAAGGACCGTAATAGTTTAGTGTCTTTGGAAACTCGGAATATAATCTTCTAATTGTGTTGAAAGATCTTCACCATCTCCCATAAAGATATTCTTTTTTTAAAAAAAACCTAAATACTTTCTTTATGTCCTGGGGAAAAAACATAAAAGGGTGAGATCAAATGCTCAGTAAGGGTAAACAAAAGAAATATCAATCACATCATATTCATAAGAACATATCTTTTGGAAATCTTAACCTGCAAAAGAGATCATAATTTCATAACATGAGATAAATCATAGTAGTGAAATGTAATCCCAATAATCATAACATAAAACATGAAACTTTGTGGCATAAACACATAAACATAGAGAATCATTTCTTATTAGTCAAGACTCATTGCCAAGACTATATTAGTGTACAATGTCCCTTTCTGAACTGAGTTTACTCCTCGTTTCAGTCCTGTTTCACTGAACCGGTATAACCTACCGTTCCAGCCATGTCTATCTCATGAGATATTAAATCTTTACCCAATGAATTGGAGGGAGATATAGGTCCCACCCATCTCATAATTAAATCATTCTTACTTGTGCCACAAAATAAACATACATCATTCATAGTAACCCAATAAATAAAATGGGTTTCATAAACATCATCCCATTATAACATAATCCATATAAAATAAATGGATATCATTTCATAATAAGAAAATTGAAACCATGTAAATCATAGAGACTTTATACTTGAAACATACACATATGAAATAATGTTATCTTAGATGGAAAAAGTTTTTGATAAAACACTTGAAATGGATTCTTGAGGAAAATATCCTTTCTTCTTCAAAATCAATTTCTTTTCACAAAACGTCATGCTATTTTAAAAGAAATATATTTTGTTGAAAATAGTCATGAAATATTTTTAGTAAGCATCATGAAAATAAGTCTTTATAAAACTGTAAAAATATGTTTGTGTCGTATAAGTTAAAAAAATCATCTTGTACTTTTGTCGGAAATGTTAAAAAAGTACCTCGTAGGGTAAACAAAAGAATGATTCCTTCCATACCATGGGGTAAAAGTCAAAATGGGTGTAGAAGGACTTTAAACACACATGAATACACTTTTATATAACATGGACATGGATGATAGCAATAACCCCAGTAAATAATTACGAATAAGCAATCTCGGATAAAAATGAGAATTTCAAAATTATCCCTTACCATAGGTCCGATTTTCTTCGTAAGTGTCTTAACCTCCTGTATAATGATTTATATAATGTCATTGACTTATTACAGAATCCTATTAATTGTTATGATATCATATATGGTTCACTTATGACTTTATATTACCCGTTCTTTTGTAAATTCCATGTTAAAGAGCGTTTTGAGTAAAATTGTTTCATTTGTCGTCCGTGTTTTGACTTGTAATTATTCATATGATTACTTAGATCATGATTACTTAATTCTATAATATAAAACATGATTTATATATAATATATATTCAGAATATACATATATATAATAAATCAGTAAATGGAAAGAAATACATCGTTCATGGAGACGGTTGGCCGTACGTACACATGAAAGATGTTTTCGTTTCCTTATTGAGTTGAATGGAATTAAGTAGATGACATAAATATATATACACATAAATCCTATATCATTATTATGTCATATATTTCATGATTACTTATTATATATACTTTATAATCATTCATGAATGGTTAATGTGGAGAATGAATCTCATCGCGTCGTGGAGACGGTAGTCCGTACGTACGCACGAGCGATGATATCATTCTCATGATCGTGGTACTGTATTTGAGTGTATGTATACTATTTCAGAATCAATATATCTTTAAAGTAATCATATATAGTTATTATTTACACCATTATACCCATCCATGTAAGGTGGTGGTGGAAAATAGTTTTCACCACGGCGTGGAGACGGTATTCCGTACGTACACACGCGCGGTGATTTCGTTTTCCGTATGATGGATAGATGGTGAAATAGGGTTGTTTCAAACATATAATAACATATCAGTATATGAGTGATACTTATGTTATTACTTCATAATGAAACAACTAAAGAAGAAGCGGAAGAAGAAATAATGATGAACGAATCGGTAACGGAAATTACCTCTTCTTTGAAGCGCCTCTTTGAGACCTCCTCTTAGGGCACTGAAATTGGTCTTTGAGGAAGACCAAAAACTCTAGGATGTTTCTAGGGAAGTTGAGAAGAGATTTTGGCAGGGTTTGGCCGATCTTGAAGGCTCAAAGTTTTGTGAGGAAGAGAGAGAGGGGGTGCCCTTTTATAAGGGAGGAGAGGGGCACCTTTGGAATAACTAAAACTATTATTTTATTATAAAGCCAAATTCGGTTTTAAATAGCTTCAAATTGATTTATTTCGAAGCTAAGGTGGGTATGGGTCGAAATACTCTCATCAAATATAATTTAGAAAAGTTTAGGTTCCTATTTTAACCTTATCATTTATATTTAACTTTAAGTTAGATAATTTTACTTTTACCGTGTCTTCTTGTTTTCTTACACTATAAGGTTAATAAACATACTATATCAAGACAAAAGAACCCCAAGTTGTTTATTATTAATATATATAACCTTATCTAAGTCATTTGGCATAACCATAGATTTTTAAGAAGAATTTAACAATTAATAATATAATATTTGTTTTAAAAACTATTTTATGTCAATTTTGACACTATTTAGTAATTGATTTTTGTGAAACTCATAACAGATTTATTAGTCATAAAAAAGTTAATTAAATCAATAATAACATGTCATATTAACATATAAAATTAGTTAAATTCATATAAAGTCTTAAATTACATTTATTTTGGTATTTATAACATCAATTATGTCAATATTTTATTAATAAGACACTTTCTGCATCATCTTTGTGTCATAATAAATGATAATTATTTAATCTCTAAAAATTCTAAATAAATTCCTATGATGTAGATATGTGTATTATATTTCTGGATACTATTCATGTTATATGTTTCATGAAGTGTATCACTAAATTAAAATTATTGTACTTATAAGATTTAAGAAAGTGACATGTTGTCACATTCTTTGGTTTTAATAATAATTAACTTATTTTCATGGAAAAAAGTCCCTTAAATGAATCTAATCCGACCCTTAGGTGATATGGGTCGACTTTTAGTCATCGAATAGGATTTTTCCAAGTGTTAGGGTAATTTTATAATATTATATTTACCCTTAATTACACGATTTACCTTTAACTATGGTAAATAAAATTTTACGTAGTTACTATTCATAATTCCCAAAAATAAAAAGTAGCCTATTAACATAATTTGGACCCACTGATTCCAAATATGGAATCCATTTTTTCAAATTTAAAATACAAAAGTTGCAAAAATTAAATTAATATTAATCCCGTTGTCGAAAGAAAACAGGTTTTTCTTTAAAACATTGCAAACGATTGAATTGATTTATCCTACGAATTCAAGGTAGAATCAATGCTAATGACATACATTATATTAAATAGTAAAAATATTTTCTATTTATACTTTAAAACCAATAAATATTATAATTTAACCATATAAATTATTGCGATGAACAAAAGTTGTTTTTAATTAAAATATAATGTGTTTTTACTATTCATCAAAATATGAAAGCTACCAGAATAATATGAAAAATTTATCCAAAGTAAATTTTTATTTTATGATTCCAAAGAAGAATTTTATTTTTTCAAATTGAACTTATAAACATGTCAAAAACTAGATTTAATGTGGGTGTGCCATCAAAAGGCGGCAAAACTGGATTTTTTGAAAAATACTTATTTTACCTGAAATTTTTTTTTTCTTATACCATGTTTTAGAAAATGTTAAGACGAATAATAATGTAATAAGATTCAAAATTTAGTAAATACTATTCATAATGGCTAGTTCATAATAATATTATAATAATATATCATTGTTTAGTAAAACCCTATATTGAGTACAACACACGCTATCGAGGAAGGTCGTGATTGCGTGTAATGCAAGCCATGTCAGGGTTGCATGCTGTGCAAGAATAATTCGTTGTTTCGTATAACATAATCCAACCATATTTCATTATAAATTGAATATATATATATATATATACTCAATTTTGCGTAGAATAACTATTATCAAAATTTTGTGTAACACGATCCTAGAATAGTGTTGTGTATACTGCAAGCTAATACGGTGTTGCGTATAGCACAAGGTAATCGTGGTGTAGCATAAAAAACAAGAAATTAATGAAATTAAAAGAATATTTTTCATAAAATATCAGGGTGTTACATTCTACCCCCCTTAAAATGAATTTTTCCCTCGAAATTCGTCGGGGTTATAAATGGTTTACTATTCGTAAGTTTCTTTAATAGAATCCCACATCATAAAACGGAATACCAAAACCAATATTTAGAAACAAAATTATGAAATGTAACGGTTTCCTAAATAAACTAATCTCTGGGTTTCCACATAGGTGAAAATATGGATATGGAAGAGAAATCTAGCCATCATGTTTTGATGGAGAGTGGTATAGAACATGGGTATGGAAAAGCCAGCAATCACAAAGCCATAAATTTGTGACGATCTAAGGTACCATCTAATTCATCATATATAAGGGAACTAGAACCACATTTTTGGTTTTTAAGATCATTTCCCTAATGTTGATTGGTTAAAAGAAATACTTTCATGATTTTGGTACAATCTCACTATTGTTCGTGAATTGAACAATTTCCACTTCATCCCTTAACGAAATGAAATTGAATTTGTTATTCGTGATGTGTTAGCAGATCATTTGATAGAATGATGGGTCATTACATTTATTTCAAACAAAAGGTTAGCAAAAGTTATAAGTCCATCTTATGGTTAGATTAATCGTATATGGTTCCAAAAATGAACTTATAATTCATATATTATACCTCTTAATAAAATAAAACTAGTTTCTACTAAAGAGGGACTTCTTGTAGGCCATTGGTAGGCAATAAAGGCCAGTCGCACTTCGGTTGTGGGTTTGATTCCCACAGCCTTGTCCGACAAGATGGGCTGTCGCCCGTCCTGTAGGTTGTCCTTTTTCTAAAGCTATATTACTATAACATCCCATCAACAATATCAATAAAAATTATCCTTAAACAATACTAACTTATGTCCAACATAATCCATTCTAATCTTCAGGCTTATCTAAAATACTTCGGTCCAACCTCATAGTATAAAGAAAATGATCACGTGAATGCCATCATTTATCCCCCATATATCATAAGATATATTTTGTTGGTCAAATTACAAACATGTGAATACCTTAATCATGTATTCTCTTGAAGAATGAATACCCATTGAACCTTATTGAAAACATGAATGCAGTCAAAAGTTAACTCTTTCCACATACCAAAATCCAAAAATTCTATATACTCAAACCATGATATAACCTTCTCTTTATATCAGTCATGAGCTCATGAATACAATCAAACATTTAATTTTCTCCTTATCCCTTCATTATGCGCATATCATCTACATTCCAAAAATATCTGAATAACCTTTCATGGATACTGGTACCATTAATCATACACTTTCAAAACTCAAGGAAATACAATAGTGTAACAATACTTAGATGTCTCTTTATTCCATAGTACCATGAGATTACTTATACAACATTACACATTATAAACATGTAATCATTCCACTACATTCTTAAAGCATTGACCGAGCTTCAACAATTCTTTCATCTCACATATCATTTGTAGTCTCTTCATCATCATCAACATAAATAGTACCCATACGATGATACTGATTCTCTTCACGAGACTTTCCCTTAGGTCATTGGTTTGCACAATGCCCGTACATTCCACATTTAAAACATTTTACCATTGTTGATGTCGTAGAAATACCATTATTCTCATCCCTGGTGTTAACTGAACCTTATCCTTTGCAGTTACTGGCTTTGTGTCTTTCTTTTCCACACCCAAAGCATCTTCCAGTTCCTTTGAAACATTCTCTTTGATGCCTCTTCCCACATGATTTACATAGGGGAAATTGAACTTTCTTTCCTCTATGATCATCATGAAACACCATCTTTCTCTTATTATCCGAGTCATGAAACTTAAAAAAATTTACTTTATTGATCATATTATGAGATTTATGATTCGGCATAATAATGATGTTTGGACTTCCAAATCACATTTAATTTGGTTTCTCATGAATAATATCATTCCATTGTCCACCATATCCTCCATTATTGTGAATCATCTTGTTTCCAGCCATTTTCTAAAACCCAAAAAATAATAGTGTGAGAGGCAAAAATCATAATAAAGGGGGAGTAACTTCAATATCTATCATTTTGGATTAATCTAATATCGTTACCATAGTTCTAGGACTATATCCTATACGTATAATTATCCTTAGGGACATCCCTAGGCATACCTTAGAAATATCTCTAGGGATATTACTAACGTTTTCGCATCCTAGTTTCCAATGGTTGACTAAACTTTTCCTCTAATACCAAATGTAGAGACCCGAATCATGACGTACATTGAAATTACATTACTTTTACAGAATACTTAGGTCATAACAAAAACACACACACAAGGACCGTAATAGTTTAGTGTCTTTGAAAATTCGGAATATAATCTTCTAATCATGGTGAAAGATCTTCAACATCTCCCATAAAGATCTTCTTTTTTTTAAACCTAAATCCTTTCTTTATGTCCTGGGGAAAAACATAAAAGTTTGAGCTCAAATGCTTAGTAAGGGTAAACAAAAGAAATATCAATCACGTCATATTCATAAGAACATATCTTTTGGAAATCTTAACCTGCAAAAGAGATCATAATTTCATAACATGGGATAAATCATAGTAGTGAAATGTAATCCCAAAAATCATAACATAAAACATGAAACTTTGTGTCATACACACATAATCAAAGAGAATCATTTCTTATTAGTCAAGACTCATTGCCATGACTATCTTAGTGGACAAAGTCCCTTTCTGAACCGAGTTCACTCCTCGTTTCAGTCCTGTTTCACTAAACCGGTATAACCTATTATTCCAGCCATGTCTACCTCATGAGATATAAAATATTTACCCAATGCATTGGATGGAGATATAGGTCCCACCCATCTCATAATGAAATCATTCTTACTTGTGCTACAAAATAAACATACATCATTCATAGTAACCCAATAAATAAAATGGGTTTCATAAACATCATCCCATTATAACATAATCCATATAAAAGAAATGTATATAATTTCATAATAAGAAAAGTGAAACCATGTAAATAATAGAGACTTTATACTTGAAACATACACATATGAAATAATGTCATCTTAGATGGAAAAAGATTTTGATAAAACACTTGAAATGAATTCTTGAGGAAAATATCATTTCTTCTTCAAAATCAATTTATTTTCACAAAATGTTAGGATATTTTAATAGAAAGAGGTTTTGTTTAAAATAGTCATGAGATATTTTTAGCAAGAATCATGAAAATAAGTCTTTATAAAACTGTAAAAATATGTTTGTGTCGTATATGTTAAAAAACATTTTTCTTGTACTTTTGTCGGAAAAGATAAAAAAGTACCTCGTAGGGTAAACAAAAGAATGATTCCTTCCATACCATGGGGTAAAATTCAAAATGGTTGTAGAAGGACTTTAAAAATTCATGAATACACTTTTATAAAACATGGACATGGATGATAGCAATAACCCCAGTAAATAATTACGAATAAGCAATCTCGGATAAAAATGAGATTTTCAAAATTATCCCTTACCTTAGGTCCGATTTGCTTCATAAGTGTCAGAACCTCTTGTATAATGATTTAAATAATGTCATTGACATATTAAGGAATCATATTAATTGTTATGATATCATATATGGTTCACTTATGACTTTACATTACCCGTTCTTTTGTAAATTCCATGTTAAAGAGCGTTTTGGGTAAAATTGTTTCATTTGTCGTCCGTGTTTTGACTTGTAATTATTCATATGATTACATAGATCATGATTAATTAATTCCAGAATATAAAAAATTATTTATATATAATATATATTCAGAATATACATATATATAATAAATCAGTAAATGGAAAGAAATACACCGTTCATGGAGACGGTAGGCCGTACGTACGCATGAATGCTGTTTTCGTTTCCTTATCGAGTTGACTGGAATTAAGTAGATGACATAAATATATATAAACATAAATCCACTATCATTATTATGTCATATATTTCATGATTACTTATTATATATTCTTTATAATCATTCATTAATGGTTAAAGTGGAGAATGAATCTCATCGCGTCGTGGAGACGGTAGTCCGTACGTACACACGAGCGATGATATCGTTCTCATGATCGTGGGACTATATTGGAGTGTATGTATACTATTTCAGAATCAATATCACTTTAAATTAATCATATATAGTTATTATTTACACCATTATACCTATCCAAGTAAGGTGGTGGTGTAAAATAGATTTCACCACAGCGTGGAGACGGTATTCTGTACGTACGCACGCGCGGTGATTTCGTTTTCCGTAGGATGGATAGATGGTGAAATATGGTTGTTTAATACTTATAATAACATATCCTTATATGAGTGATACTGATGTTATTACTTCATAATGAAACAACTAAAGAAGAATAAGTGGAAGAAGAAATAAAGATGAAATAATCGGTAACGGAAATTACCTCTTCTTTGAAGCGCCTCTTTGAGACCTCCTCTTCGGGCACTACAATTGGTCTTTGAGGAAGACCAGATAATATAGGATGTTTCTAGGAAAGTTTAGAAGATAATTTGGAAGGGTTTGGAAAATATTTAAGGATAAAAGTGTTGTGAGGAAGAGAGGAAGGGGTGCCCTTTTATAAGGGAGGAGAGGGGCACCTTTGGAATAACTAAACATATGATTTTATTATAAAGACATATTCTGTTTTAAATAGATACAAATTGATTTATTTCGAAGATAAGATGGGGATGGGTAGAAATACTCTCATCCAATAGAATTTAGACAAGTTTAGGTTCCTATTGTAACCTTATCATTTATATTTAACTTTAAGTTAGAAAATTTTACTTTTATCGTGTCTTCTTGTTTTCTTACACTATAAGGTTAATAAATATACTATATCAAGCCAAATGAACCCAAAGTTGTTTATCATAATCATATATAACCTTATATAAGTCATTTTTCAGAACCTTAGATTTTGAAAAATAAAATAACAATTAATAATATAATATTTGTTTTAAAAACTATTTTATGTCAATTTTGAAACTATTTAGTAATTGATTTTTGTGAAACTCATAACAGATTGATTAGTTAGAAAAAAGTTAATTAAATCAATAATAAAATGTCATATTAACATATAAAATTAGTGAAATTCATAAAAAGTCTTAAATTACAATTATTTGGGTATTTATAACATTAATTATGTCAATATTTCATTAATAAGTAAATTTCTGCATCATCTTTGTGTCATAATAAATGATAAATATATAATCCCTAAAAATTCTAAATAAATTACTATGATGTAGATAATTGTATTAGCTTTCTGGAGACTATTCATGTTTGATGTTTCATGAAGTGTATCACTAAATCAAAATTATTATACTTATAAGATTTAATAAAGTGACATGTTGTCACATTCTTTGGTTTTAATAATAATTAACTTATTTTCATGGACAAAAGTCCGTTAAATTAATCTAATCTGACCCTTAGGTGATATGGGTAGACTATTAGTCATCCAATAGGATTTTTCCAAGTGTTAGGGTAATTTTATAATAATATATTTACCGTTAATTACCTGATTTACCTTTAACTATGGTAAATAAAATTTACCGTAGTTACTATTCATAATTCGTAAAAAAAAGTAGCCAATTAACATAATTTGGAACCACTGATTCAAAATATGGAATAAATTTTTTCAAATTAAATACACAGAAGTTTCAGAAATTAAATTAAAATTAATCCCGTTGTCGAAATAAAACAGGTTTTTCTTTAAAACATTGCAAAAGATTGAATTGATTTATCCTATGAAATCAAGGTAGAATCAATGCTAATGACATCAATAATTTTAAATGGTAAAAAAATTTTCTATTTATACTTTAAAACCATTAAATATTATCATTTAACCATATAAATTACTGCGATGAAAAAAAGTTGTTTTTAATTAACATATAGCTTGTTTTTACTATTCATCAAAATATGAAAGTTACCAGAATAATATGAAAAATTTATCCAAAGTAAATTTTTAATTTATGATTCCAAAGAAGAATTTTATTTTGTCAAATTGAACTTATAAACATGTCAAAAACTATATTTAATGTGGGTGCTCCATCAAAAGGAGACAAAACTGCATTTTTTGAAAAATACTTATTTTACCCGAAACATTTATTTTGTTCTTATACCATGTTTTAGAAAATGTTTAAGACGAATAATAATGTTATAAGATTCAAAATTTAGTTAATACTATTCATAATGGATATTTCATAATAATATTATAATAATATATCGTAGTTTAGTAAAACCTAGTATTGCGTACAACACACTATCGAGGAAGGTCGTGATTGCGTGTAATGCAAGCCAAGTCAGGGTTGCGCGCTGTGCAAGAATCATTCATTGTTTCGTATAACATAATACAACCATATTTCATTTATACATTGAATATATATATATATATACTCAATGTTGCGTAGAATAACTATTATCAAAATTGTGTGTAAGACGATCCAAGAATAGTGTTGTGTATACTGCAAGCTAATACGGTGTTGCGTATAGTGCAAGGTAATCTTGGTGTAGCATACAAAACAAGACATTAATGAAATTAAAAGAATATTTCTCATAAAATATCGGGGTGTTACAAAAATGGTCCCCATTAATCAACTCAATTATAGTGGTGGAGATTCCCTCAACAAATGTGAAAGGAGCATCTTCTAAATCCTCATCAATTTTATGTTTGGGAAATTAGTGGGGGAAATGGCTCATCCGAACCGACTAATTTTAGGGGAACACTAGTACCATCTTGGTTTTATATTTAATCCTCATTGAGAGACTTATACTATTCTAAAAACATGGTGATAGAGGCTGTAGAGATGATTCCATTAGGCCTTCTACCATAATGTCAATGCTTGATGTCAAAGTAATAGTGGTGGTGTGGTTTTTTTAGCTCACACTTGCTTGGAAATATAGGTGGGTCTGACATACAACTATATCCATTGGGTGAAAATCTTGGTATCTCACTTGGCAAGGGGTTTCTCATATCACTAGGATAGGAACCGTGTAATGTTACAAGGTAATCTTTTGACATTCTTTGTACATAGGGACATCCCCCCCTGAAATAAGAAATCAACTTCGCAGGTCCAACATCGTAGTCTCAATCCAGTGAATTGGGATGATGAAATCATAATCCAAATCAATCTGAAGGCTAGAGTTAATGGTGGTGTTCTCAGGATCATTCGTATGAACCTACATATATTTCCTCTTGTAATAGTGGACATCAACATAATGGGCTTCATGGGAGTTTATGGGGTCACATCACCTTGAAGCCTTCCTACATTACCATTGGGGGATTACATGAGGAATTAGTGATATGAGGAAGTGAACACTTCATGAATATGAATCAAGGGACTATGCATCAAGGTGTTTAAGGTGATATCCTATGATACAACCATGAATTTAGCATTTTCTATTCCGAAACCGAACATGGCCTTCAACTGGATCCTGCAACATGGTGTATGCTCAGTCCTATCATACCCCTAAATCTTCAGGTCATAGTGACTCAAATATTCTTCAATAATTCCCACATTACATTGCATTTATGGTGGGATAATACTTATCCAAGAACCTATCTCATCCAAAAAATGATGGATCTATACTTCATTTAACTAGTCGGTGATGTATAGTGGGTGAATGTTCCCCTATATGTGGGAGACCTCATCTCCTCTGGGGAAATAAATGTTCTTTTCATTTTAATTTCACATCCTCCTATACATAGTAAGATTGTGTCTCTACTAACACTACATCAAACAAGAGGGATATTTGCAGGGCTTCTTTGGAAACCTCGTTGATTTATTATAACCAAAAGAGGTCCTTGAGGATTGATATTTTTTAATTTATAATTTAAATGTACTTCAGAAAATCATACTGTAGTTCCAGGGACACAATTCAATCTGTAGAGAGTTTTTCTTTAGCCGGAGGCATGGCAGGCACTAATGGCTAAACCACTGGATTCTATCTGGTGCTATAAAAATACAAATTATCATCAATAAAATCACCTAAAACCACTACTATAAGATTTTATTCTAACATAGGCATATATATAGATGAATTCTTTTTACCACGATGTGTCCACACATGTTCTTCCTGGTTAGTTAGCATGGTCAACTATGGAGACATGCTTGACAGATTAGGCTGGGAGGATGATGCCTACTGAGCTCTCTATAGAACCTGTTGTCTGGTCTTAGTACCATGTATAGATTTTCCTAAATCACTATCTTGAGAATCCTATATATTTTCATTCCTTCAACAACACCATCACCAACATCGACTTGAGGCACTCTAAAGGATTTAAAAGTATTCCTTTTCATCAGGAACCATGAAAGGGTCTTATAATTTGACAGTATTCACATAGGAAAACTTCTTCTCATCGTCCAAGGAATATTCCAATGTTGTGTTAAACCTATGGGTTATTCCTTTCTCTGGAGGCATGAAACCACCAAGGATGTGAGATGGATTTGGAAATTATAGGGGACATTTCATTCCCTTGTGTTGTTGGCACCTACTCTTCACATATGTAAAAGGATGTAAGGTGGATGTAGAAGCATCATTCAAGTAAGTTGTGGTGAATTTAAGAGGTTAGGGTCATCCTAATTAAGCGTTAATGATTCCATGGGAGTGATAAACAACTCCATGGGCTAACCAGTCATCATACTTTTTAGTCTCATTATCAAAAACCTACTACCATTGAAATGAACCCTCATTGTTGCTACTGGGATCATAACATATGTGTGCCACCTATTCCAATACATTTATCAACTAAACCAAAAAAATTTCCAACTTTTTCTAGAGACAATCCTTAAACACACAACATTGCTTTATGGTGAGCTCTAGGATCTTATGGTAAAGGTACTGGTCAGGGAAATCAGTACTATCAACTTCATGGGGCTTCCTGCACTATGTCCGCTTCTGAAACCCCTTTTCAAGTGAACTGAGAAACTAACTAGGAAAATGCATATCCTTGAATAATTATGTATAGTTTATCTACTTTGGGAAGGGAAACATGGGATCTTTCACTCAATATGGGGATGGAGCCACATTCTCTCACCAAGGTAGTTGTTCCTAGAGAGGTTTCTATGGCTGATTCTGTGTTGGGTATGGATGAGCCTAATGAGGCTTCTATACTCAGTGATCCTATTCTAGAAGAGGTTCCAATAAATACAGTGTCTCGGGGGCCTCTATTTTCATGGAGGAGGTAGTCTCTGCCTTGGCAGTTCTTCATGCAGGAGATGGGAGAGGAAGTGTTCATCCCTTCATATCCTGCTGGAAGGCTTCTTCTAGGTGGTGGGCATTGTCATAAAAATCATAGAATGAACCTAGGACGTTTTTAAGGATGATGTTATGTATTTTCACAATATTTATGTTTATGACACACATCGTTAGCCAATGTTCCTAGGTTAGAAACATATCAAGGAAATATTTATGTCTTATCCACCCAGCAATGAAGTCTATGACATGATCATCAGGAAACAGTTTACATGAGAAGATGGATACAATGATTTTTTTACGCATTGTGGAGATTAAATAGTAGAGAATATTTTTGTGGAGGTCTTCCATATAAATGATGGACCCAATGGGAATCTTGTTGTTCCATAAAAACTCAGGACCTACGTATGTCTAAACAAACCATCAGAGATTAGTGACCACCTACTGCAGTGGGTTTCCCTACATAGGTGTGCATCTAGAGATGATGTTTTATAGATGTTGTAGTGGGTCACCCCTCCTATTAATGGGGGTGAAACTAGTGTTCCCATAATTTGGGGGTGCTTTCATGCCATCCACCCAGGTCGTATAAGGCTTTCCATAAAGTGGGATTTCCACTTGTTGGGTCTCCTAAACTTCAAGGTGACAGGAGAGAGTAAATACCTCATCTTATAGGGGGTTCATATCTTGATGAGGATCCCATAACACCAATTCATTTATAGGATCATCAATGTGGTAATAGAAACTAGTGGATTATCGAGGGACTTTAGGTCTCACATAATGTTATCATGCTGCTCAGGTGGGCACAATAAAGCATATCTTAGTCTCTTTCCATAAGCTCCCACCTCTTCTCTTTCAGGATGTGCAATATCACTAGGTTCCATTGGGAGTATTTGGAAAAGGAGGACTTTTGGCTACTTATACTTCCCTATTGGAGGAGGAATATGGTCCTATTGACGAGAAATATAATTAGGGTTCCACTCAGAAACAATGTCATCTATATTAATCTCATGATCTATGAACTACTAAATAAAGGATTCAATAGTGGGATTGACCTCTATATTGGGAAGAACAGCAGAAGGATCTAAGGGATCAAGAATTCCCTTTCCATTATTAGTATTTTGAAAAATGACTAATGTTGTTGAGGTATCTCTAAGTCTTGGTATCCAGCCTTTCAAGAAAGTGCAGACACATGTGTGAGGGTCCTCTTGATAATTCACCACTCCACGGGGTGAGTTTTCCTTGGTGGATCCTATTTTAGTTCTCTCATATATAGAAAACGTGAGATCAACTATATTCTCTTTAATAATACATAGAGGAAAATATTAAATACCAAGGGGAAGGTATAGTTTCCGCAGGATGGGGAAAAAGTGGAGAGCAGCACACAGTCCCCAAGCCCAGATCTACATATGTGTGAATTCCTCTTCTTTGATATTATGGACCACTATGAAGATCTTGATGCATTTCTATTCGAGTTTCTGGTTGTAGGTAAGGGACATAGGGTTCTGAGCCACTATGATCTATACTAACTCAACCATGAAGCACTAAAGATCAATTTCTTAAAAAAATTCTGACTTCCTGGGTAGATCCACTGACATTCCCAGACGTGAAAACACATCATCAAAAAAGGTCTATGAAAAAAACATCATATTCCTCAATGAGGGACTTTAGGATATCGAAGTCATAAGTAACATAAGGATATTGTACCACTAATAACTGATCAACTTCCTGACTATCCCACATTACTCCTTATTCAGAAGAAGGGCCCAACACTTCATTATCCCACCCTTCAATCAGTGTTAGCTGAGATATTAGTAATGGCACTAATATGGATTGGTGCAGTAGTGTGTTGGATGGTGGAGGATCCACTACATGAGACAAATTTTCACAGCACATTTGGGTTATATCTCAAGGTTGGAACCAACCGCATCATTACAACCCTATAGGTTTGGGTGTTCACCACCTTCCATATATGTGAGGGTTGAGATGCTCATTGGTGACTCAACTGGATACTCGACATCTATTCTATTCCATAATATCTCTCTATAATCTCAAGTATATATAGAGAGGAAAATTAGGGACGATAGTGATGAATAGACCATGAAAATTTTGAAGGGATCCAAAGCTTCCTCCACCTATATGTTTCTGTGATTGGACTTGTGAATATGTAAATATCACCTTCCAAGATGAAGATCATCACCTAGCGGGTTCATTCCCTAGACACCTATTTGGACTACTAGTATGAAATCTGCATCATAGAATCACATTATTTCTCAGAATCTGAGAAGAGAATAGGATTTTAAATGAAATAGTGATTTCGGGAGTTTTTCCTCAGACCTCATAGGTTAACCCCCCTCCCCCCCAAGACAGTTCTTTATGAATGGAATGATCCTTGGAATGGGGAGTAACTTGGTGATGGTGGGTAAAAATAGGGGGAGTACATCTACATTAATTGATTGGGATATAGGGAGGACCTCCTTATTAGTTGTTTTCATAGTGGTTTGGACCTCCAGTTTGATTATTATAGGTGTAGGGAGGTATTCCAATCTAGTCATTGATGAAGCATGGAGGACCTATGGTTTGGTCAGGGGAATATGAGGGGGATCTCCATACTAGCTAGTAGTGGTATAATGGGGGAGGGGGGACCTCCATAATGGTTATTGAAGTATGGAGTACATTCACATGAATTGGGAACAACATGAGGAGAACCTTCACGTTGATGGTCTATGACATGGGGATGACCTACATATCTAGAACCAAAAGTAGGAAGAGTAATACCGTACTAGAAGGCAATGAAATGGGGAGGAACTCTTCTTTTTTAGGTTTTGAAGTGGGAAGGACCTCCGCTTAAGCTGGGAATGACATGAGAATGGCCTTCACGTGGAAACTCATTATCATAGGTTGGCCGATAATTACTAGTGGTGGTGCCTACAATTGAAATAGGCAACCCTACCTATCAATGGGGTGGTTGAGGTCTCAATCCAAACCAGTATGAATGAATCAATATTCTTTTATCATGGAAATCTTGAGGAATATTCCAAAGGATGAAAAGGACATTGAAGATGTAGAATATGATTCCCCCTAATGGGAATTCTCCAGGATTGTTTCTGATGTTTCTGTCTGGTAGTCCAGACCTGGGTTGGTGGAGTAGTGTTATAGTCCACCTATTCATCACCCTAAGGGACTAGTCCTTTAATAAATTGGCGAGGCTTGGTTAGATCCCATCTTGGAGAGTCCTGGGTGGTAGTGGCAGCTATGGTGACTCATACTTCTCCTAGCTCCTTGGTATAGGAGAACGAATCATAGGATCGCTCTGGTGAAAGGCTCTCAAACCATTACAATGATTGAGTGGGGAGTAGTGGATCCATGCAGGACCCTGGGGGTGGTGGTGTTAGTGAAGAACTGAATACTCCAAGACCTGGAAAGCCATGTCCCTTTTGGGAATGACCCCTACTTCTCGTACCGACCAACAAGGGTATCCATCACCATTCACTAGATGATTTTAGAGGGTGATATGAATTGTGGGTGCATGGTATCCATAGTCACACATGAAGTCATGGTGAGGGTGGAGTAGTGCTGGATGGTCGCATTAACATTTATACTACCCCTGTGTCCACGATCATTGGGTGGATTGTTTCATGAATCAGGGGTTTTGCAAAGTAGGTGGATTAAAATATCAGTATAGATACAAGGAATGGAATTCCCAGTTTCCTTTCCATATCCAGTCCTCCATGGTCAAAGATGGAGATTCTTGCTAATTAGGTTGAACACCGGAATGTATATCATTTAATTGTCCCAATTTCTGTTGAATTCCATATCAGGAAAACTATTTTTTTGGTGAGTCCAGGTGGTGGATAACTGGATCTGGTGAGATGATAATATGATAATGTATAAAATTTTACTAGTCCCAAAATTGAGAGAATAGTTTCATGTTTGGTTCACCATTTCTATTGGTGGCCCGGAGTCATCAACATCTGAGTAAAATCTTTGATTTGGTGACCAAAATGTCCACTCCGCATGGATGAATAAGAAAAGATTATTGTTGTGTTCACCATTTTTGTTTTTTATGGTTTCACCCAGGAGAACCACCGCAATAATTTTATGTCTATAGGTGTTGTGGTTTTTTCCTTATATTACCGCATTCCAAATATAGACAACATTCATCACATTTAATGGAAATGAATTTTCTTTTATCAAAAAGCAATGATGGGATGTTGTTTCCTCCTTCCAAATATTCATCCTTGGAACTCGTTTCCATGTACGAGACGCCTTCATAGAGTTATTTATAGTTCATGTAACTCATTCCTAGTGCCATTTCATTGTGTACATTAGTCAATTACACTAGTTCATTCTAGACATTACAATGGGTCTTGAGAGAGTAGAAACCTTTGGCTAGGAGAGTGTTCACGTTGGGAACCAATGGAATATCTAGATTCAATGAACATGTTTCACCTCTATTCTTACTCATGTGAGGGAATCTCATGGAATAGTCTAAGGTGAGAAACCTAAGGCATATGTTGCTTGTCACGAGGTATCAAACATTTTAGATGCATATCTTTCTAGGCTTTCACCTCAAGTATCCCATGTCTAAAATGAGATAGCTGATTCCATAGGACAATACATTCCACAAATTTCACCTTAGGCATCCCATACTTACCATGAGGTATCTATTTGGGGTCACAAGATTAATTTTCTCTAGGGACAGATTAGAATGTCTTATAGATACAGATTGGGGTATGATTTTAATGTCTTGTGGCGATAGAGAAGCTTGATAAAGACACCACATGGAAGTAGATCAATAAGTTTTGTCACTAGGAGGGAGCACGTGAATGGTTTTCTGATGGATGGGAAAGATCCAGGGGTGTGTACCATAAATGGAATATGTCACACTATTAGGGTGAATCCCTAGGAGGGAACACTATAGTTTGGTACAAAACACCCCTTAAGGTGGATCCAGGGTTGAAAATTCTATAGAGACGGTTCATTGGGATTCCTCTCAGTGGTGGATCAGTGAGGTACATCCTTAAGAGGGGGAACCTAAGAAGGTTTACCCATGCATGGACTAGAATTCAGAGTGGAGGTGGATGTAGGAGTTGAATCCCATAACATGAAAAATTAACACAATGAGGGTGCATCTCAAGGAAGGACCACCAAAGATTTAGAAGATGCAAAAATCAGAATGCCCCATGGGGGAGGATCATGAGATTTTTTCCTTAATGGTAAGATGTTACACCATGAAGGTTGATCAGAACACTCCATGAGGTGGATCCGGGAGGTGCACCCCCAGAAGGGGGCACCTAGGTTTACCATTAGTTGCAATTAAACCTCAAAGAGGCGTCCTACATATCATGTTTATAAGACATGGATCAAATCACACATAGTTTGGTGAGATGGTGTGGGGATTATGAGTGTGATCATCCCAATATAATTGGAGGATATGTGATACCCCATGTTAATGGAATAATCTTATTGGGATGTGGTCTCCTATGGAAAATCAGTATGGATGTGGATGATGGTATTGGGCCTCAAACAAGCTTCGTATGTATCCTAGTTAGTTCAGAATCAAATCATATGTATATAGGAATGGAGTAAGGCTTATACCTGAGTAGGAGTACCAAGGAGTATGTGGTTGGGGATTATGCATAGGACTGTCCCATTAAAGGATACATGGTTAGATTGGGGCATACACTTAGAGGGATGCATGTTTGGTTGGGGTTATGCATGGATGTTTCCTATGGATAATTTGATGGGGGGATTATACATGGGAGATACCCATGAATATTATTGGAGACTATACCTAACAATAAGGAACATAGGATGGTTGTGTGGATTTTATGATCGATGTTAACCTCTTGGACTAGGTGATCCATGAATGGTGTGAGAAACTAGAGGAAGTAATAGACCTGATGATTGCACGATTGACATTGTCTGTTGTTGTATAGATACAGGCCCTAAAGGGGGGGGGGAGGATATTGGAGTTACCACCGTCCCCACATTTTTTTGTTTCCAATTTAGATAAATACGATCAAGAGTTTTGCCTCGTACAAAAAGTATAGGGGCTTACTCTAAGAGAGATTACTATGAGGAATCCATTCCATGTGGGGTGGATCCAAATCCATGTGAGGAGTATCTCAATCTATGTTAGGATAGGGGGTGTAGAGACCATCTCTTTCTAGTTATACATAAATCTTATTTCACCATTCTGTATCGTAAGACCACTATTACTTTTTATGTGTTGAGGAAGTTGGTTCTAGGTTGTTTTATGTTATGTAACTTAGACGTGGGGGACTCATTGCTTTCCCCTTGGGCTTAAATAACCACCTCTCGTGCACCTTTGGGAGGGGAATGGATTTAGAAATGTCCGGATATGATAGTGTGGAAGGGTGTTCAATCATGAGGTCTATTTTAGCATCTATATATTGAGAAGAAAAACAATATAGAGTACTTATACTAAGAATAAAAATGTAAATGGGAATATTGGGCCTCTCTTGATGTGAATTGGGCCGCATGAGTAGGTGTAAAAGGTCATATAAGGACTTGAGGTGAAACTGAACTGGTCTTGGATGAGTTTGAGGGATTTTAGAACTAAAAATAATGGATGAGTGTCAGTAAAAGGGAGGAATCATGGAAAATACCAAGAGGAAACCTTCATGAAGCGTAGGGCCTCACAGAGAGGTTCTTTGCGAGGCTCGGGTGCTTCGTAGAGGTCAAGGGCTTCATGAAGGTGTATTATTTGAGAAATAGGGTGAGATTACCTCAATATGATGTATTAGATCAAGAAAGGAGTTATTCTAGGAGGATTTATTAATAAAGACTCAAGTACTCCTGGGGGACTTCTTCCTCTATGATGGGTGTATGACTTCTTGAATGGAACCCCCCCCCCCAAGGTGGAGATATTTCAAGAAAGTTTTAAAGGGGTTTTTAATGAATCTAGGATACCAAGGAATGTCCATTTTAGGACAGTTCATGATTCTTAGATGCTTTGAAAATTAAGAGAAATTCCTAAGTTGATCGGTCAGGGAACCTTCTTCCAAAGGTTGGAATGAGGTGGGTATTTATGAGTGATGCATCTCACGGAGTTGGGAAGTGGTTTCTAAAGAAATCACGGGCTTTTTGAAAGGGTGTCTACCTATACATATCATTAAGGGAATATTTCTAGATTCACGTAGTCGCGAATCACCATTATAATCATAAATGGAATCCGTTCAGCATTGTGTAGTTGTGAAGGTAATTACTATTTTAACAGATCTGTAGGCTTTGACATTCACACATAGTCATGGATTAATGAAGAATACCTCTAAGGGGTTTTTGGGGGATATTTTGGATTATATTTTCATTAGATCGACCATGTATTCCATGATTATTTTTGTGGCATGTATTTTTTCACCAACAATCATATTTTAACATATATTTAGCATAGAACTCTTCTTCATTCCCATCACTGATAAAAAAACATCATTATTCCTAGAATGATCCCCACAGGTCATGTGTTTTTGAGTGGTATCTCTATCTTTTGGCTCACATCATTGAGTTGAATATCTAAATTCTTATTTTCTATATATTATATTTTTTTAAACCATCCTGATAAATTATATTTCTTAAGATCACCCATTCTAGTTTTTCCATATTTATATTTAGAGAAGTCATATTCTTCCACATCAACCTCAATTTAATTAGATTTATTATTTGGAAAATATATTGAATAAAATATTTTCAATTCATAATTAAACAACTTTAGTATAATAAAACCTTTATATTTCTACTTCCTTTCAATTTTTTTTTGAAATAAGTGAAATGATTCTCTCATGTTCGTTATTTCGTATATCATCATCTTCTAAATCATAGAATTATTAAATTGTCTTTAAATTATCATGATACCTTTCATTGCATTAAATTACATATCCTAATTGATCTTGTTCATAAAATAATAACATTTTATTATCTCATACTCAATAAGAGTATTATGTATTTTATTAAATGAAAATTATCTAAATCTTCAAGTGTGAATTTTTTTTATAAAAAATGTCAGGAAAGTTTCTCATCAATTTATTTAAAGTGGATGAGTCCTTTAACGATTATCTAATGCCTATGATATTGTTAAATTTTTTATTTAACCTTGTGAAATAATCATCAATGGTCTCATAACAAGTCATTCTAATATATTGAAACATCATCATCTTATTTATTAATTTGAACTCTTTCACATTGACATTCCCCTCAAACATAATTTCTAGATTATCACATACCCCCTTATAGATTTCAGTCCCATCACATTAGTATATAATATATTGGATAGTGAAATCATAATTATATATATATATATTTTCCCTAAATCTCCATATTCCTTTTGTATTCAAATGTTAAAGGAGAATTTTTTTAATTGGATTAAATTCAATTAATGTTGTATAACTTACTTCTAGGACTAGATAAACAATATAAGGAATAATTATTTTATTTTAAATATGGTCTCTATATCCATTAAAAGTAGGAAAAAATTTATTCTTCATATAATTAAAACTCTCTATCTTTATAGTTAATCAAATTTGTATCATTCAAAGGAATGCTGGGTTAGATTTGATACCAATTTATGTTCCCATGTGTGAAGATATATCACTAAGAGTTTGGTGAATTAATGACATTACTTTTTTTAATTTTCTCTATATATTAACTTATATGATTGGTTTTATTCTCAATCCACTCATTATTTAATTTCTCAACCTTTCCAAAATATAACCAAAAAATAAATAGAAAATTATAATGGGATTTTTACAAGGTTCATTCCATTTTTTTACCCACTCTTTATAATGTTGAATTCCCACAATGACATAGTGTTTTTACTCTTGCACACTAGTAAGTATATTGGTGGACTCTCTCCCCTAAAACCATTTCTCTCTCTAGTTAGGTTATTTATACTAGATCCCACCAATATAGGTTCCTATAAAAAATCATTATTAGTCTCATGAATGTTTCTGTAGGCAGCATCCCTCTAGTGTATAGATGTTCATCCAAAAAAACCGACCAACAACACATCGATTGCTTGGATCCTCTCATGCATTAGTGCATAAAAATTTTTCTCAAAGAATCCTTCTTTACATATCTTATTTATAATCTGGATCATAATACTTTCTCAGATGAAATCAATATAATCCTCAAACACCACATCTCGAAAAATTCCATGACCTACAGGTTACTCTTTCTAGAATAAAATTTAATTATTTATTCTGTCACAAAATATTTTCTCAAGGAATATAGTATAGGATTCAATTCTTCCAATAATTTTTCTACATTAGTTTTTATAATAATTTTAGTAATATTTAGTCTTTTCCCCACATTATATCTCATTCAAAATTCTCAATTCATAGGTTGGTCTATCCTGGATGCAATCGATTACCATTTCCCCTATCGATACTTTTATATATTCAATAGAAGAAGTGGTATGATGTTCTATTTAATAGTAACCTCTCATTCATCTACTATTTCTCTATACATTCACATAAAATTTCATTGACATATTTCAAATAATATAATATCAAAATATTCATTGGTTTTTAGTAGTTTACTTATTCTGTATTTCTTATTAAAATCCCATTGAAGCATTTATCCATTCAAACATCTAAGAAAATTAGTATTTTATTCATAACCTAATATTGAGAAAATATTACAACTCACCACCAAAAAAACACTAACACATTTAATTTATTCCATGTCAATATGGAATCATGAATTGTTGTGTTGGATATACATCTCAAACTCAAAAAAGACATTAGGTGGTATTTTATCCTCTTAAATATTTATGGAATAGAACACCTCATCCTGATAAAAAAATTTAATACATTGCTTGAATCACAAACTTTTATGTTTAATTCCATGAAGAACATTACCTTTCATTATCTATTATTAATATTCTAAATCTCCCCACATATTTTTGTAAATATAATCTCATATTTTTATCAACTAATGATTATTATGATTTTACTTGTTTACTTTAATGTATGTGTATGTTACATTCAGTCACCTCAGTGAGACTCAAGGTTTTTTCACATTTTCATCATCATTAGTGGTAGAGACCCTTATGAATTTATGACTCTTATGCCAGATCTTAATGACCGATACACAGAATAAAATGGATCCTTCTATATAATTCTTTTTTACAAATCTCCATGACTATTATTTTTTCTCTAGAATGTATCAAAATATCTCTTATGAATATTATAAGTGATGTTTATGAAATATACGATGATAATAATGAAATATTGGAACTAAAGTTTAATAAATATTCAGTACTTATCCATTATTAAACTCCATCACATAATTTCCAGATTTATCTAATTAAGAACATAATATTTTTAATTCATCCTATGGAATACCAAATGGAATCCATGACCATCAAATAAATTCAAATTACATTTTAAATTATAAGAATAATTTCAAACTTATTTAGATTAATTTTAAAAATATTTAAACAATTAAATTCTCATTTTAGAGTATGTCTATATATATAATTTCCTCTTTAATTTAGTTCCAAATACATACTAACCATAACATTAGCATAGGGATATTATTCCTATATTTCCACATGAATCATTTTGAATAACACTTGAATGGATTTTCATAACATTAGTTAGTTATTTCATTCATTAATCATAATTATTCAAGATATTTCAATAGTTATATCCATCCAACTGTTTCTAAAATGTATTATATGACACCACTTTCTTTAAAATCACTTGTATTTGATTTTCATGAATATAATCTCCAAAATAATATCATGTAACGTTTATATCTTGAATCTATCCATATGATAATTCTATACAGAAACCTCAATTATATCACCCTTTACACTCATCTATAATCAAAGCAATTTAATCATCTTCATTGGGTTCTTCCCTCGTTACAAAAGGCAAGATATAAAAATTTCATCCACATTAATATATTGAAAAAAATAAAACCATTTAATCTATTCATCAAGATCCCATTATACTCTTTAGAGGAAACTACTATTAGCTCAGAAACCACTATAAATTACCCATCATTATAATTCAGTCACTCTGAGGGGGGGGGGTAAATCAGTGTGATCATTCTTATGAAATTATTTTACACTTTTAAATTTACAATATCAATATTCATTCCACTATTATTTTTTAATATGTATATATGGATATGCACATAAATTCTATCACTTAATCACATATCAAGAGTGATAAAAATTAAGTAGATTTAGATCATAGTATTTTTACAAAGTATGTTACCAATGTGGAAATATTCTCCTTGTTGTACTTAGGTCAATTCCCATATATATATATTGACTATAAAACTAATGTGAATAAAAACAAACTTTCTCTTGAAAATCATAAATAGTTTTTTGATTATTTTATAATCTCTATATTTCTTACCATCTCATGACAGGTCATTTATGTTATCTCCTACTAGTGTATAATGTGTTCAACCAATAAAATCCTAAACAAGATCACCAATTTTATCTAGGATGTATTTGCATCAATTTGTGAAATCGTTTTTTTAAATAGAGTCTATGATATCCAATGGATAATCTACTACAGTTGAATACAAATTTTCTTTTTCATGTAACAAGGATTCTAAAAATTATCTAGTATCGATATTTCTATCCTTACTCAACTAAATCCTCTTGGGGACATCTTTAATCTTTGGTAATAGAAGATCTTGAGTCTTTGAGAATATCAGCACAAGTGATTAATATAAACAATAGTGCTCATCAATTTGTCTCTCTATAATCATCTCTTCTTCTAATTCTTCTCCTTATTTTTATTCTTCTTATTGTATATAATGATATCATTAGAAAATTAATCTCACCAACATATCATTTTTATTTTTTTTCTTTTTTTTTCTAGGATATAGTGATATCACATGGTTGGTCTTCATTATTTACTTTCTACTCTATTCTCCTACATTTTTCTCGATACATAAGTTCTTATTTCAAGAATATCATATTCTTCACTTTCTTAAATATAGATAGTTATTTTAATGAATTTAGTATCAGTTTATGCTTCTCTATTTATCTCTTACTTAATCTATGTTTTATACTTTGAATCGCATTAATATATTTTAATATTTTAATATATAATTATCCTTTAATATCATCAACATAACCTTCTCATTTATGTTAACTAAAAATATTATTATCCTAATTTTCTAAAATTTTAATCTTATTTATTCCGAATAAAATATATCTTTATTTAATCATCCAAGATAAATGGAGTTATATCTATTTAAAAGATCCAAAAAAAAAATTATTCAATTTTGGTATATAAAATAACATACAATAATTCTTTCCTAGAATGGATTTTTTACACAATAATATATTCATTAAACATGATGGAATGAACTTCTCCTCACAATATGAATACACCATAATTCACATAACAAAACTATTTTGGTATTTCATCATCATTTTTCTACATGGTGTTAACTTCTCTTCACAAAATTGAAACCCTCTTAACATCTCAACCATCCTATTCAATTATTATATTGATTTTCCTCTGCAAAAATCATGGATCTTCACAGCACCATGATATTTTTATTTTTTATTTCTAGAATTACATCATCCTAATTACATATTCTTCGTTAAACCATTCCTTATTCACCATAGGTTTGGATTTATTCACACATATATATAATTTATTAGGATATAGAGATATCGTATCTTATGTTTTTCATTTTCTAAATTAGAAACCTTTATGTATTGACCTTTATGTATTTTCATTGAACAATAATGACCTTTACGCATCGAGAAAAGTATATTTACATATCATAGTATTCTTTTTGAATTTTCTAATTTATTATGTTATTTTCACCAAGTACCTTTATGTATTCACTATAATGAAATTTATATATCCTCATATTTACTCTTTTATATTCTTTTATGGATCAATAATTGTTGAATTTTTCTATAATCAAGTTATGAAATACCCTTATATAGGTTGTGTAATTTCAGAGATACTCTTACATATTGGAAAAACTCTTTGAGTAACTTTACATATTAGTTCATTTTTTAAATTTCACCTATAACTCCAAATTATTAAATTTCTACCAATGAGCATAGAATATCTTCAAGAATTTTTAGGGAATCATTAATCACTCTGCCATATCTCAAACCAACTCAAATAACTTTGAAAAATTTTAGAATGTTCCTATGGATCATCAATGTTATTTCTAAATCATTTGAACATTTGAGTACTTAACATTGTGTGCTTTAATAGATCACTACTTTCCCAAAACTTCCAACTTCAAACATTTACACCCCCATCACGTCATCCAAGATATATTTTTTATTTATAAAGAATTTTTTATACTTGATAATATATTTATGGGTTCCCACTCTTCTATCCAGATTTATTTTTCTCCATTACGAATAGAATTAAAAACCTCTATAAATATATAGTAGATAGTGTTCTCATAAACCATAACACCTGTAATATATTCATCACATGATCATCTCTATAAAAATTAGATGTGTTGGATCACTTCACAACACCAAAAAACTTTACGAAATGCTAATTTACATGGGAAACATTTTCTTTATCCTCATTTCCATCATATGATTTGATTTTACAAAACATATCTTATGTGAGGTAGATTTAATAAAAGAGATCCATGAGAACACCAAGATACATCTCAAAGGTCTTCTACTTCTTCATTAATATTGTTTTATTCTTCCATCACGCAAATTAAACAAATATTGATATTACACAATACTAATATATTGAAAACTAAAACAACCAATGAAATGCTTTTAATAAAAATCTAATTAGGCACATAAATGTTATAAATATTATCAATCATTATGAAAAAAATAATAACCTAGACCCTAGGTGATTTTAGAAACTATGTATCTTAAGGATTATTTAAATTATTAACATTATATTTTTTAATATATGATTTTTTTAACATCCCAAACTTAATCCATAACCTTGGGTAAGAATAGAATGAAACCAATCTTGAATCCCCAAGATACCAAAGTTTGTAAATCATTACCAAGGGTATTACCTTGCCATGGGGGATGATTTTACCATAAATATTAAATGATGAATAATATAAAAATGTTATAATGTATATATATATATATATAATTCAAGATCATCATAATAAAAAAACTAATAAGTATCATAACTATAAATCATAACAAATTATTTCCGGTATTAGAGCCCGAATTAGAATTCAGTGGTTTGGGGATTTAAAATTTTTCATTACAAGAGAGATGAAACATCATTTTATCCAATGAATGTAGCCTTAGTACATGTTAGATGATATCAATTGAATATTTCAAAGGAAATAATTAAATAAATGAGTACCTCATTTGATTCAGTGACGCGTTCGACTGAAACTCGTAATTGGTTATCATTTCTCTAAGAATATAATATCAAATCTTTCTAGATCATCCACACACACTCCAATTATCCATGAATATTACAATCGTTGAATTATTGGTGATAGTTTGGAGCTCTGACGATTCTTTCAATGTCATGATGATCATCATGATCGCATCCCTTTTATACGTGAATGAATTCTTTGATCGATAACTTTGTTAGATTAATTTTCTATCTAGGATTTGGGATGAGATAGAATCCCTAAATTCCAAATGAATTAATTTTCTTTGGAAAATATATCATCTCATAATTAAATAGTGGATGTCAAAAATATCTGGAAAGGGATCCCCTACACTTGTATATTCAACACCCACTAAATAAGTAATAAATGACATGTTGCAATATACTAACTACATCATAAAGTTCATTTTTATTTTTTTTCATATAACAATAATATATAATTAATATATTAAATGATAAAACTGATCCATTAACTCAGCTCGTAATTCCAGCATGATTAAATAATCCATGAATATTAAAATAATATTAATCTGTATAATATTTTTTCACATATTCACTTAATACATGGTGAATAATTTTATTAAAGAAATTTTTCTTAGTTATTTTATATTTGAATAATAATTAATTAATTTTGTCATTTTTATTGATAATTCTTGGACACATCTTGACCCCAGGGTGGGGCCTACCATATTCAATACACTAATTCATTTGAAGAGGGAATAATATTAAATACACTGTTGTGTGTAACCATATATGAACTTATCTTGATAATAGTGAATATTTTTTATAGACCAAGAGAAGATCTCCATAACCAATCAATGAACCATAATAGATAAAGAATAGGCATAGTAATTGCACCAGTTCCTACAAACAAGCACTATGTAATATAATCTCTTTGTCTTATGATATCTCATAAACCAGAATGCGTAGCTTATACCATCATGTATTCATACTTTACAATTTTTTTATCTAATTAGTTAGACATACCATGAAATAACATGGACAATAATTTATGAAGGTATTACCATTCTGATCAAATAGGCCCTAAATATCACACCCTCAACATAGAAGTTAAAAATTATATCTTATCCAACCAAAAAAAATATATACCACGAAAGATGAACCCAACACAAGCTACCTCTCCATGAATTAAATTTTATGGTTTTTAAATCACATCACTCTACATGATCAAATAGTAGAAATTAATAATGATATTAAGTCGGGATACTAATACACATGTTGGTAGATAAAAAAAATACTAACACATGAAATAAGTGGTGTTCATACATGTGGTTCAATCCTTATGATATCACATACTAGTGATCACCATATGAAAACTTCATGAGAAGAAGTCTCAATAGTTATGATCCCCTAACAACTGAAAGTCAAACATCATATGTGTGCAGTCAATATGATGTATCTAGAATACATGATATATGTTTAAGATTGATTTCATAGTTTCATGATGTTATTATTATAACACAGGAACAATTATAACCATTTGATTCAAAAATAATAAATAGACAATACCATTTAAATTGTGCATGAATAAATATAAGAACTATTCTGGTTAGAATACATCAGGCATAACTCGATGTATTCATGAAATGGTAATATAAAAGTACTGATAAAATTTGGTATAAGGAAACCACTTTTACAACACACCCACATGCACTAGATCCAACTTGGTAACCACCCTTTTCATCTCTCACATGATAAGAAAATGTTTCTGCTGAGATATGGCTTTAGTCATGGACCTTCCACAATTCCAATATGTGGCTACTTTTCTATCTACAACATTACCTCCTTTATAAAAAATTCTCAAAAGATGATATCCTAATGTATGTCTCTTTTTTACACTTTCAAAACCAGTAATATTGTCTAGTACTACTGGTATAATAATAAAAATGTATACAGTCATAGATATTTACTTACTAGGTGGGATTCCAAGAATTGGAAGAAATCATTTTCATATTATAAACTACATCTTTAGTGGCTTGATAAGCTACAACGCTCTTGGTATTTGTATGCTTGGTTACTAATAGATTAAATGAGATTATCCTAGTCACTAATTTACCATGAAAATGATATTTAATCAAATAGTGTTTCCCTTATAAATTTTATCCTTTCCTCCCTTCATACCAGTTACATATATTTTGTCTGTGATCAAATATAATTAGATAGTTTTGAATGCTTCCTGGGAAATTCTTCTAGATATAAATTATATTTTAATACGATAAATTTTATGTTGAAAATATAATTTTGTGCATATATAATGGAATACATGATTGATTCATCACATAAGCATATAAAATTTAACTCACCACATTAATCTCTTAATATGTACAATACATGTATACTTTAATAGATTTATTCTGTGGAACTTTGAAACAATTCTCTCTTGAATTTTTACAACTTCTATTTTTTTTAATTCCTTTTCAATATATGTACTATTAACTTGGTCAAATCAACCATAATATCAACCTTAGTAGATAATGTTCTCTAAAACATCGGTTTCTAATTTAATTCAATCTCTATAGAATTACTTTCATTATAGTCATAACTAATTGTAAGTCAAATATATTTTTGGCATAAGTTATCAAACATATTTAACATGGAAAACCATGGTACTCCCTCTAATCTCTTGTAGACTCATGGTATCAATTCATCCCAAATAAATATTTCTATAATCATTTTTCATACATAAATCATAGAGTATATTTCAATAACTAACTGCCCTTATTTTAATTCTATGGTGTCCCCAATCTTTTCTATTTGCATCGAATATACACCTTCTGGGATTAGTGGTATTGACATCCAATACAAAAATTATGATAATAGAATGTATTGATGACAAGTAAAATTATAATGGATTTAGGCATAATGAATTTCGGTTTCCAGTCAATCCTCATTAATACCACACATATATAATCTCACTTGAATACTCACCACAATATTCAAATTAATAGTCCCTTTGTTCTTTGATACATGGAATCCATTATTTAATTGAACTTGTTAATTTTATAATTTTTCTAATTAATACTTACATGTAGAATTAATTACTCTCAAAGAATAATTAATCTCCATCTATAGTGAATGTAAAAACATTACCATGGTTTTATCTTTTCTACATAGTACATGTCTCTAGAAAATTTCTATCTCTACATGACTTTGTGAAACTTGTTCATGTGACAACTAGATGTTAATTTATAGCATTGATTAATCCCTATTCAACCATGATACCAATATCTCAAATAGATATATGCACCCTTTTATAGAAATGTATTCTATAATATAATAACCCATTTTCTATCTTATGGATTCAAATAATATCCTTATAAATCATTAGAATAATTACATTAGATGTACATTGCTTTTTATTGATGAATGTTTTTTTATATCTTAAAAACTATTTGCATATAAACACATGTTCTTATTATATGATGAATTTATATCATACTATTAATTATATGATATCCATTTTCATAATAATTATCACATTATTGTGGGATAACACCGTTATTAGTGAATCATGTCTAAAAATATAATAGAAGTATCTACAATGTAAATATTTTTAAACATTGAAGCTCCATTTACTTACATGAGGGATTTGAGGTGTATAATGAAATGTGTGTTTATGTATTACTCCACACTATTTTTTATTGATCAATTTTTTCATGTGATACTCACAATCAAAACTTTTTATTAGAATTTTTTCGTGGATGTGTATTAGGTAATGTGCATTTTGGAACTACTCTGTGATATATTATAATTATTTATTAATTCATGGTCAAGATATTCTATCAGCACACTTGAATAAAGTAAATCATATATTCTAAACATTCATATACCATACATCACTTTAAAATTCCATAAAAATACTTAACGAAATATTCTGAAGTATAATCACCATCATCTTACCATTGGAATAGGTCACACTCTCTAGTGGAACTAATTTCGATTGATTTTTGACTTACCTTTATTTCTAAAAAATTGTTTGTCTAAAACTATATACATAGTTGTTTATATAATACTTATGGTCTTTAAATCTATATATTCTAAAACCACATTAAGCATATCTTTGAAAAATAACTATTTTTTCATAAAAAATTATTATCTTTCCACAATAGGGTATATAAGTCTTACAATTTATATTCATCATGTATTTCCAATTATCAATGAATTACTGAACTATTGGTTGAGTATTAAACACCATAAATAACATTTATTCCAAAACTGGAATAATTTATCCTTATACCGAATGGACTCATGAGATTAATGTTTTGGTTATACTCAATAAAAGTTCTACTAGATCATTAAACATTGAAGTTAGATGTTATGTACTTCTCATCACTGACTTTGGAATCACACTTTATCAACTTCTTGGAGAAATTACCTTACTTCTTATAACATTTATATAATTGGTTAATATATTAAAATACAAATATCTAATAGGAATATTTTATTTAATACCAAAAATTTTTAATAGAAACATTAATTACAATTGATGAATATACATGAAGAATAAATTATTATAATCTACTTTGATTCAATTTATTTAATTTAAAATTTCATAGATTTGTCAATATAAAATAACCACACATATGATAACTAAACTCTTTTTATTGAAAGACATTGTGAATGTACCTCTGGAATTACACATTTCATTACCCTTTTAACCGTGACATTAAAACATGTTGTCGATAAGAACTAAATATTATACTTTCTTTAAGTACTCTTTTACATGGTGAACCATATCCAAAATTCAATTGATCATTTTCTCTATAATTTTTTTTAATATTAAATAAAACTACATCAAATGGGTGATCAATATATAATAATTATATTTATTGAAATATCGTGACCCATTTCTCTTACTTACGTATCTCTAGTCTAATAATTACTCATTCATATCTCGCTTCACATTCTCATCGTAATCTTCTCGAAGATGAGACAACATGTGGAATCATAATAAGAATTATACATGAGTCTCTTGTAAAAATTCTCCACCCCATTCTTATTTAGGTGGCTAAATATGTATTGGGGACACCAGCACCATAAATTTTATATATCAAAGTACTTTACACAAGCGCCATTAATACTCTTGGATACTAATTCCAGTTTGGAAATTTTCTTTTTCTGATAATTTTTACAATTTTAATGTTTAATTACCTGAAATTTTATACCAAAAAATATATCAATAATATTATTAATTTATATTGATTAAAAATTTGACATTTCCAATTAATTTATCTATCAAATGTCTCACACTATTTTATTGAACTATAGCATCCCTCACTACTAGACTCAGAATACTCTGTCACTTATGTATTCTGGTGGAAAGCATACTTGAAACATATCCTTAGAGTATACGAGCTATAGATATGCCAGTAATTGGAGATTTTAGGTATTCACTAGACTTGTCAATTTAATAAACACATACACAATTTATATATTGAGTGAAGTCCCAACTTCTAAAATGTTAATCATTATTTACTCAATTCTTTCCACTTAATATGTTAAAAGCTATAAATGGAAAATTATTTGTTCTCATCATTATTCCAGTCATCCAATATATCTTATAAGAATGACATAGTTATCATGAACCAACCTAGATACCCAGGTAACCCAATAACCAATCCGGAACTGACATAGCCTGAAGGGCTTCCCTGATCCCCATGGGTAGGCGACTAGCAACTTTTGTCATAAAAAATGAATTTGAGAATGATTTTACACAAAAATTGTTGAAGTAAAGACAATAAAATCAGAATGCTACAATAGAAAATCCATATAGAGAAGTGCACCATATGTAAAATAGGTATAAACCCAAAGTACTATATCAAAGTACCTGAAAATATAAAACTTCCCAAGTCCCAAATGACACAACTCACCAAGTGCACAGATCAACAGCTAAAACCACCTCTAGTGGTGCTTTACCCCTACTCAAACCTAGAAGAAGATAATTTAAAAACACTCGAACACAAAGGATGGGTGTGATCTAAAACCCAATAGGTTGTCACTAAGTATTCCAAAATAGATTCCAATTTTTAATTAACCATGTAAAGTGATTTCAATTTTAAATAATTTGGTATTAAATTTCAAAAAAAAAATATTTAAACAAATCAATATTTACATTTAAAATTATGGAAATACTTTAAAACAAATAATACACTTTTTAAATGATGGAATATTTCTAAACGAATTTCCTAATAAAAAATTTTATAATAATAAATTAATATAAATCAATGATACTAGGGAATTCTCATCGTTGTGTCTGTGTCCCTAATAACTCACTAACTACCAATGCCGGCAAGTTCTCTAATACAAATCAAATATGGAAATTTTACTTTAAGAAACCTTAAAATACAATTAAATAACATTCTCCCATTTAAAAAATGCTAGTTATTATTTAAAAACCAAAATGAGTTCTTAATCAAAATATGCATTTTATCAGGATAAACCACAAAGGTTTATATAAAAAATAAATTAAACCATTTTTCAAAAATAAGAATTTGAAATAAATTCACAATTCAATTTCAAAAATAAATTCACAAAAATAAATTTAAAATTATAATCGAAACAATTTCCATCACTTTCACAATTTACATAAAAAAATTTAAATATCTACAATTTTTCATATATTTCACACTCACACCCCAATTTAATGTAATATCAGGCTTTCCCATTTTCATGCCAAAATTTCAATTTCAAAAAACCCATATCCAATGGAACTTGGTTTTTTAATCAATAAATTAAAAAAAACTACAATAGAAATTAAATTTAAATTAAACATTGAATTTAAATAATGAATCTAAGGTTAAAAAAATTGGGCATCATGATTGTAACCACCTACAGTAGATCAATAGATCCTGAAACTCAAAACCCTAATTAGGATTTTCCAACGGAGAATGATTAAAATGTTAACCCAGAATCGAACCTAGGTATATGATTCAAAAAAATAGGTGATTAGATCCTCTAATCAACATGAAGATATACATAACCCTATGGAGGAAAAGAGTGATAGATAGAGAGAGAGGGAGAACGAGAAGAGGAAACCTACTAAGAGAAGATCGAATGATGTTTTGTTAGCTTCAATTCACATCCAAAGGGGTGTCAAGGGACCAAGATCTTCTCTTGGTAGCTCTCAAGGACGGATGAAATGATTTTTTGTCATTAAATTCTATTAAGTACCATAAATGGGGGGTCTGGTGTTTTAAAAATTAATTTTTAGATAAAAAATCCATACGAACAGTTATGTGGGCATGTCAACATGGTTTGACCAAACCGTGCACCCATGTATTGTGACCGTTTTTCTCCAGGTGTACAATTTCTACTTTGTGGGTGCACATTTTTTGAAACCGTGTGCCAATCATGAAAAATAAAACTTCCTCAAGTTGCATAGTTTTCTCTAGCAAGGAGTACGATTTGGGAAAACCATGAGCCCACTATGAACAAGCTTAGAAACTTCTTAATATTTTTAAATTTTCAACTGATAGAACCCCAAATGAAACCATACCAAAGCACAATTAATTGTTGGGTTTAAGATTACCTAAAAACTATAATAGGATGATACAACCTACCCACTATAGAAACCTTCTATCCTATGAAATCCTACTAAGAAGATTCTATGTCGAAAATATGAGTCTACTACTCTCTCATCAATTACACCCTCTACTACATCTCATTATTATCAAAACTGTTATAACATAGCACTCGAACCAAAGGTATCTTCCTCCCATGAATTACCTATGTTTTATAATCAACTATCCGGACTAACCATTCTACCATAAATAAATTAGGCTCTACATTGAGATCACACCATCTTAGAACATGAGATGGATCATATAGATAATTTTGGAGATGGGATTAATGAAATAGGTTATGTATCAATGTCATCTATGGTGTATGTGCTGAATAATAAGACATTTTCCCACCTTCTCAAAAACCATAAAAGGTCCCATAAAATGAGGAGAAATATTCCCTCACCACTCAAGTTGTAAAAGACCCAACCGAGGTGAAACATTCAAGAGAACCTAGTTAACAACTGATAATTCCAATGATCTTTGACAATTGTTAACTTAAGACTTATACTGGCTCTATGGCATTAACATTCTGTGTTGAATTTATTCTATCTTTGATTTTATCTCTTTAACAATGATTTTTTCCAATCAAGGAACTTTCAACAATCACTAACCAACACAACATAAATCTACAAGGACAGCCATAAAAGGCCAAAAAGGATCCATTATGATCATAGATTAGTAACTATTATTATAAGAAAACTGAACCAGTCCCAAGTGTCCATTCCAAGACCAACCAAAGTCGAGAATGAAAGTGCATAGAATATCTTCAAGAATATGTATAGCTCATTCTGTTTGTATATCCTACTACGGATGATATGTCATGCTCAAATGGACTTGAGATTCCAGTGCCTCTTGAAGGCCTCTCCAAAATATTTAAGTTATCCGATGATCCTTATTAGATACAATATCTTATGGAACACCATGATAAATAAAATTTTATTTCATATAGATATTTTCAAACTCTTTAAATTTGGTGGTATCATGAATGGGTGTAAAATGAAATGAATTTTTCAGCTAATCTATCACAACCCATATCACATTCTTCATTCTCTGGGTATATGAAAACCCATCCATAAAATCTATTGATATCTTATCACACTTCCATGTTGTCACTAGTAATGGTTGAAGAAAACCTGAAGTCATTTGGTGCTCGGCCATGACCTGTTGTCATGTATAACAATGAGAGACTAATTGAGAAATTTTCCATCTCATACCTAGACACTAGAATCATCATTTCATCTTATAGAACATCTTCTTGGTTAATGGTTTAATTTCCTACTAGGAACTATTGAAATCCCCCATAACATCATTCTTTACCCTTAAAGACACAAAAAGTGATTTGGATTGCATATAATTCCCACCTTAGAGAAGGAAAACTCGATAACCTTCTCCCCACCATAAATAGAGTCTCTAATATTACAGAACTCATCATCAAATTGAGGTTCCATAAGAATAATTTCAAAAGAGTGGATGTTGTCTAATAAATTTCTATATAAACCTATTCCCTTGATTTTTAACTCTAATGTAAAATTGTTCAATGAAATCCATCAAGTTATACTATCACAAAGATTCTTTAATTCCATAAATTTAAAGTTTCCAACTCAAAAAATCTATGAGGAAATTCTCTTTCCCTAGGGTATAGGTGATGTCAAAATGAAAACAATGAAGGTATTCCTCCCAACACCTCTGGAAGTGATTCAATTATTTTTGAGAGAATATGTAACTGAAGCTCTTGTGATCTGAAAACATGGTAAACCTATCCTCATAATGATAATGTCACAAAATCCTTAATTTCTAGCATCAAATATTTAAGTTCACGGTCTTGGGTCAGATAATCCTTATCATATTGTCTAAGATAATTAAATCCATAAGAAATGACATGATCACCCGATATAAGAACACAATCCAATGTAGAACCTGACGCATCATAGAAGACAACATATCCCTACCCGACCTCTAGAAGAGTCCACATTAGATATTTCATTAAAATAAGTTTCAAATAAAAATATGACTCTGACATATTTCATCCCAAATAAAATTTAATCCCTTTTGAGTTAGATCTATCATCAGAGAGGCCAAATTTGAGAAATCCATAACGAATTGGAGATCCACGACCACAAATAAATTTTATTTTATTTAAAAAAGGGAAACAAGTGCAGTACAACTCATGGTGGCCTAATGAAATGGAGGCCGAGAGAATCACTGATAATATGGGCTACCCCACAAGGGGGAAGGGATCCAAGGGAGAAAAACTCCACAAGAGGGCACTCCGGGGAAGCAATGGGTGTCAAGAAGTCATCCACCCGGTTGCCCTCACGCCATGTATGGAGAACCTCCAAGTCGCCGGAGAGGAGAGCCATGCACTTACGGATCAGATAAGTGATATGCCAGGGGGAGGAGGAGGTGCTGGTGAGGGATCTCCAGACAATACTAGAGTCTGTTTCAATAGAGGACAAGGTAAGGTTTCTAGATCGGCAAAGAGAGTGGCCGCTGAGCAGTGTCGATGCCTCTGCCTTAAGGGAGTTCCCTGGTCCAAAGAAGGCGCTGAAGGAAAAAAAACCGATCCCACTTTGTCTCAGACCACACCAACGTCGTGCATGATTCCAGAGCCAAAGGCTCCATCAACGTTGATTTTCTGGCCTGAAAGGGGGGGCATCCAGCGGACCCATCGTCCCCACTACTCGGGGCTGTTACGGTCCATAGAAGCAGTCATGGAGGAGAAGTGGCAAGGAGAAGGTGCTACATCATGGTGGTGGAGGAGTCCAATCAGCTCTGAGGCGAGGCACTTGGCTCTGACCAACAATGCCAGAGCAGAGCATCGAGTCCCATGGCGTGCCTGGTTACGCGCCAGTCAAATGCACCAGCAGCCCGCCTATAGAAGGGTTTCCCTAGCAACAACCCTGTGGCTGTTATCCATGAATCCACTAAACTAGCTCAAGAAGAATGAATCTAGGGAAGACATGGTTCTAGGGGTAGAAGGAACTCCCCAATCATGCTCCAGATCCGCACGACCCACTCACTTTGGAAGAAGAGGTGCAACATGGATTCCTCGGAGGGAATAAAACATCAAGCGCATTTGGAAGAAAACTGGACCCCCTTCCTTTTAATTGCCAGGTCCAAAGGGAGCGCCTGATTTCTGATTCTCCATAGCAGGAAGTATAATTTAATTGGGGTGGATTTTCACCTTAAATGCCTCCCCCAATGTTCTCTCACAGACTAGGAAGACGTACAATGATGATAGGCTTTAGCCGAGAACTTCCCAATGGGGGAACAAGTGAAGATGCATCTATCTGGGGAGCCATCCAAGAAAATTCTATCAAAGAAGGCCTTTTGAGAGGGAGACAAAACTACCTAGACGAAGGAAGGGTGAGCACTGGCTTCCAAGAAAGAAATGTTTGGTGCAAGGCATCCAGGGATGTCCAGCAGGCCGCCCCCCCAATCACACTGCCAGAAGTTAAGATCCCCCTAACCTAGGACCCACTGAGAGTGACACAAAAGCGCGGGGAGGTGAGTGCGAAGAGATCACCATAGGCCTGAAAGAGATTTTCCATTCTTTTGGAGGACATAGTCGTACTTCCCTCAAATCAGTTGACTCCGCAAAGAGTTTCCCTCAATAACCTCTCATGCGAGCATGCCTTGAAGGAAATACCTGTCCTGACCCACATCCCTGACCCCAATGCCTCCCAACTCCACTAGCCTGGCAAGCTTATTCCACGTGGACCACCGACATCTCCCCTCCCCTTGGCTATCCCAAATAAAGCCATTCATGATCATCTCAATCTGGATAATGGTAGACTTAGGGGCCTTGAGGGTGGAGAGAACATGCATAGGGATCGAAGAAAGGACACAATTGACGAGGATATAAAATTGATGATTTATCAAAAATTATAAACTACCCTTAGATGTTTCATATGATCCTCCTTGGAAATTGAGTAAACTAGGATGTCATCTCAAAATAAAACCAAAAAATTATCAAAATACTTGTGGAAAATCATGTTCATAATATCCATTAAAACTATAGGAGCATTGGTTAGACCGGAGGTCATGATTAGGTACTCATAATGGTAATACCTACTCTTAATTGTTGTTTTATAAATTTTAGATTATTTTATTCTCAAATAATTGAAACCAGACTAAAAATGTACCATCTAGAACCAATTCGCCCCTTTAACTAATCAAAAAGATCACCATTCTGTGAAAACATGTACTTTTTCTTTATCATAACTCGATTGAGTTTTCGATAATAAACCAAAATGAGAAGGGAACTATCAAAATTCTTAGTAAATAGAATTATTACTAAAAAAGGTGACACACATTGGCATATAAATCCTTCCTCTAGAATCTTTTCTAATTGATTCTTCATCTCTTTCATTTCATCCAGTTTCATAAGGTAAGATGGAATAGAAGCAGGTTGAGTACCAGACACTAAATCAATAGAAATATCTACCTCTCTTAGTAATGGATAACTATAAAAGTCAAAAGAAATCATGTTGGGAAACCAAAGACAATTGGATGGAGATAACCACTAAAATATTCTTTCTCCATATCAAAATTCAACGCCAATGTCACATTCTCTAACTCCTGATAAGAAGGTCTGGCACTACTCGACATTGGGTCACATTCTCCTTGAATGATTCGAAAAACCCCACTAGGTGAATTAAAGGAGACCCATAGTAGATAAAAATTAATTAAATCATTATTAGAAATGATCCAATCCATCTGGAAAATGTGGTCAAGAAATTTTATGTCAAGATCTAGAATACTCCAAGAAAACTCAATATCTAATAAAGAAAAAACCCAAGAGGAAAAATTGAGATCCTACTCTCTCTTCATACCAAAGGGTGTAGTAATTTCCATCACACAAGATTAAAGCTTCGTAGATATATATAGAATATTAAAAAAACCAGTTGAAGTAAAAAAAATAGATGCACTGGTTTCAAATAATGTAGTCACTAATGTAGAAGCTATAGTGATGGTACCTCTAATGGTCGTTGGACCCGTATCAGCTTATTCTAGAGACTATTCCACTACATGAAGAAGAATTGTTTCGTATGCCTATGGCTGGAATCCTATTGTACATGAATCATCTAATTTCCCTGTAGTTTAAGAAAGAGGTTATGATCCAATACCACTATGAGTAGTGGAATAGATATGAAAGAACTTTTATAGGTGACCAGAGCATCCACAGGGGCCACATAACTTGGGCGACTAGTGAAAACCATCTTTAAATGTCCTAGCTTGACCCACTAGTAAAAAATAAAGGATCCTCATACAAGAACTATAGGAGGTTTAAAAAACCTTATTTCGAGAACCACCACGAGAATAATCACACTTCTTCTTTCCTTTGAATGAACATTCATTGCCACTATGGGAGAATGAAACTCTGGAAAACCCTGACATTCTAGCCAAGTCTATTTCGACCATCAGTACAATATCGAGCACATTATCATAAGATTGAGGCTTTATCAAGAAATCCTAAGAGATAATATCATATTATAGTCCAAAATATAACCTTTGAGCCTTCATCTTTTCCTTCGATACCATCTCAGGTGAAAACTGTACAATCTCAAAAAAAATGGTCCATATACTCTATTGTGGTCTTGTTAGCCTACTCAATTTTGAAAAACTCAATATGCATAGAAAAAAAATTAAATCTACATATAATTGTTTAGAAAAAAACATTGAATTCCTTCAACTATAAGAACTCAAAATTTTTCTTCACCACCATAATGTCCAACTATCTCCTAATCAGTCCCTCAAGCATGAAGGTGGAACACTTCACCTAGATTTCGTTTGGTGTATCCAAGAACCCAAAAAATGAATCCATCCTACTCAACCATTCCTCGTAATCTTATGTATTATTTGAGTGTTTTAATGGTGTTGTCTTCTATAGAAGTAATTCCTAAGAACAATTTCTGAGATCATCCCATTGAGTTTCCACAACTCAAGCATGAACAAGAAGTGGTCGTGGTGTTTGTCCAAGATCATAGATAATATGCATGATCACCTCAAAAAGATTCAGGTCCACAAAATGATTATGTCACTCAAGTTCAATAGAATCTTTCTCTTGGATCTGATTCTTATATCTTTTCAGAAGAATGATTCTACAAAAAATCAGCAGAAAACATACAAGACAATAGATTAACACTCAAACAAATAAACTAGGGTAAATAAATCCCAATCGATGGAAATACAGTATTTATATTTTAATCTATCGAAATCAAAAGAATGGAATATACTAGAACTAATACTAAAAATATATTTCCCTAACTAACCATGGTGAATTAAGGTTTGTTGTACTAAGAGCTGTCCTGGAACTCAATCACAACAACATCCTAAATCCTCAAAAAAAACCAATACATACTTACTTAAAGACAATAAGCTCAACCTAGAGCTCTAATACCACATAGTAAAAAACTAGACCGGGTACCCTGTTAACCCGATAACTGACCCAACACTAGGAAATCCTAAAGTGCATTATCGATCCCCATAGGGTGGAAAAAAGGAGTTGACATCATACAAAATGAATGTTGGAAAAAAATTTCCACAAACATTATGGAAGTAAAGACAAAAAAAATCAGTATTTAGACAAGGGAAACTCTCTGAGGGGAAGTGAACCAGAATTCAAAAAGGTATAAAACAAAATTAATAATGAAAATTACCATAAAAATGGAAAATTACCCAACTAATAATGGAAATAACTCCTTAATTCCATGTATAAACTGTTAGAACCACATCCAAGTGGTTATTTACCCTTTCTCAAACCAGGACGGAGATAATATACAAACACCCAAAGGCACAGGTTGGGTGTGAGCTAAAATACCAGAAGTGTCTCAAAAAGGATTCCATATTAGATGCCAAAATTTAATTAACCAATAAAAGTGAATTCAATTTTAAATAATCAGGTTTGTAATTTCAAAATCATATTTAAACAAATCATTATGTACATTTCAAATGATGGGAATCCTTTTAAACAATTGTTACACTTTTCAAATGATAGAATATTTCTACAGAAATATCTTAATGAACCTTTTTTATAAAATGGTCTATATAAATTCATCATGCATGTAAAATAGTTCACAAACATTGGCATACATTTATATATCATATATAAATAAGCAAGTAACATTGTCAACTACCAATAGGTACGATAATTCCTTGTTATAAGATTCTCACACATGTGTACAACGATAATGGAAATGTGTACACATGTCCCGTGAAATTTCAAGAGTAGTCTAATCGATATCCTAATTAGGAATAAAAATGTTCCAAATATTTTATGGTAGAGTTGTAATGAGTCAATTTAGTGCTAAGGAATTCCCATCCTAGTGTGTTTATCCCTAATAACATACAAACCAACTAGGATTTCATGGTCTCTAGTACAAATCAATGATGGGAAAATTATTTTAAGACTCCAAAAAATATGTTTATATCCCTTCATCACACTTTAAAAAAATGAAATTTTCCATTTAAAAACTAAAATTGGGCTTTAATAAAAACACGCCTTTTCCAAAATAAAACACAAATGTTTGTATCAAAACCATTATTATCCATTTTTCACAAATATATATTTGAAATGAATTCACAATTCAATTTCAAAATTCAATGCCCATAATGAAATCTAACAATTTATGGAAAAACATCCATTAATTTCACAATTTAAATTCCACAATTTAAATCTCTAATATTTTCCATCAATTTCATAATCACACCCCAATTCAATGGAATTGGTAGTTTTCTTGATTTCATGAAAAACAAATTAAATTTATATAAAACATAATTCAATAGAACTCAGGTTTTTTAATCAATCAATTGAAATAAATTTCATTTATATTGGAAAATGATTTTAAACTAAGAAATAATAGGTTAAAAGAATTGGGCATCATGATAGAACCACCTTCCGTAGATCACTAGATCACGAAAATCCAAACCCTAATAGGGATTTTATAATGTAGAATAACGGCAGTAGTAATTGAAAATAAAGCTTTGGTTTAAGATTCCACATAGAGGGTATTAGATCATCCTACCAACACAGAGATCTACAAAACCCTGGGGGGGAAAGAGAAAGAGAGAGCGCGAGAGAGAGAGAGAATGGGAAGAGGAAAATTATCGAGAGATGATCAAACCTCATTCTCCTAGATTTAATTCACCTCCATATGGGATATGAGAGGCCATGAATGGCTCTTGGGAGACCTCAATGAAGTAGGAAACAATTTTGGTTTATTCTAGTCTGTTTGTTAGATTAAACGAGGGAAAAAGTGTTTTAGAAAATAATTTTCAAATTTAAAATAACAGTACGCATGGGTAGTTAGGTGGGGCCGCATGGTTAGACCAAACCATGTGCCTTATCTATGTGACACTTTTTCTCTAGGTGCACTATTTCATATTTTTGGGTGTGTTTATTTTCAAATCATTCACCAACGATGAAAAATCCCAATGTTTTGGGTTGCACGGTTTTCTCTTGCAAGGCACATGGTTTGTGAAATTCATGCGTCAACTATGTACTGTCCCAAAAAAATCCTAAATTATATAAATTACTCCCAAAACATACCCAAACTAAATCCAACCAAATAATGATTAAAATTTTGGGTAAGGAATTCTATAAAATTTTAATAGGATTTTACATCAGTCGTAGTAGGAAACATCAACAATGAATAATAAGAACCTCGTACACCTTGTTGTGTTAAAAGTTTAACAATGAAAGGCCTTTGTGACTTAATTGTTTTGTCGGGTTTTTAATATTTTATATTAATGTAATCCTTTTATTTTAAATATGTTCATATTATATTTTTAGACCCATAACAAAATATGGTTTAATATAAAAATAATCATCTTTTATTTATTCAACTCTTTGTTAATTATTTTAGGTGTTTTCTATATATATCCAAATTCATGAAATAATAAACAATACATAAATAAAATAAAATTACTTGACTGGTCTAGAGCATCTACAGTTGGTTGATCCATTTAAACTCAATGGAAAAACTGTGACCTAGGGTTAATACCTCAGTCAGACCTTGTCTCGTATCACTATATTACCTTTCTCTAGTTTTTCCACATCTCATTTGGGATGCTGCCTCATGAGGGTATGGTACATGTCTTTCATCATAATCATCAAAATTGAAAATGTACTTATACATATTCAAGGGGGTATTGAGAAGAAAAAAATATATGTGGTAATGAATTTATGGATGCACAGTCCCTTGTACATATTGAAAAAAATAGGTGATTCATAGAACATCAATAAATAACTAATTATTAAAGATATCAAATGCTGTTGTAATAATTATTTAAATAAAAATGACATAGAAAAACATATGTTCAGTCAAATCTCATGACCATTTTGGGAAAATAAATTGTGATAAAAATTAAAATGCAAATAAATTTATGTTGGAGATTATTGGATAAATTAATTGAATTGTTTTAATTATAGTAATAAATTTTTATTTTGTCTGATTATGAATTTTCTTTTCAATTCAAAATTAAATTAATCAATTAATATAATTTTATTCAAAAAATATATTAATTGTTTATAAATCGTATTTTTATATATATAAATTAATATATTAATTTTTACATGTATCAAAAATTACTTGAGCACCAAAACTCCACCCAGGCCAATTGAAGGTCGGATGAACCAACACAGGTCTATTCCAAGCTGAGCAGACCTCGTATAGGGCTGTTCTGGGCAAGGTGGACCTACCCTAAATTCTTCTGGGTTATGTAGAGCCACCTAAACACATTGTGGTGTGGATTTGATCAGATATGACATACAAGAGTCCAAATGTAGTCCGATCAGGATAGATCACGAATGAGAAGGGTAGTTTATAGGAGGGTCTCATGCCAAGGGTCATCGGCATAGACTAGGGGAGGCTAAAAATGGTGGTACAACACATGATCGAGCAGGGAAAGGGGGTGTGAGCTGGCCCAAGGAGGGTCATTAAAGGATATGTTGGATGGAGGTAGGGAATAACTCGATGTAGACCAATGAGTTGGGAAGCTGGCTAGGTGAGGATAAAAGGAAGTAAGTTCGGTCTAAAATCAGGGGGTTCTACTGAAGGAGAAAAGACCATGGAGATAGTATGATGAGGTTGTCTTATGGCGGTGGTGGCATAAATCCCTCTTCGAGAGTAGCGTGGTTGGAGAGGTGGTGGAAGTGGCGAGACTAAATTATGGTGGTTAGGTAGGTGTGCTCGAGCGGAGTCACTAGTGGTAGATGGTGATGACTAAACGATCTGGATATATATGGTGGTTGATGGTATGCAGAGAAATATTTCAACGGCCAAGAGAGAGATGAGATGGAAATTAGGATGCTTCATCTTCAATATTTCCCCCATTTTTTTTAATATTTTATTATTATTATTAAACCAAAGTTTATTTTGGCACATTTGAATTATTTTTATTTTTTTAGTTTTTTAATCAATCTTCCAGGTCATACCCCACTTGATTGTTTGAAATTATTTCATAACAATTATTTATTTAGGGTTTTAACAAACATTTTTTCAAAATGATCTACTAACCACCCTTGACCCAATTTTTTGTTTTTCCTGAGTTTTTTAAATCCTATTCATTATTGGATGTTGGAAAAAATAAATTGTGGAAAAGGGACTCACCATATGTTAACCCTATCATTGATATTATAGCCGAAACATGGTTGAAAAAAATTGATGTTCTCAAAAACCACCACATGAACTGGGTAATTGTTAGCATATATGTGCTTAAAATTATATATACATATAAAACCAACTACTTTTGATCCATATTTTTTTTGATTATTGAGACATGGTCGTTTGATATTGTATTGATGAATAATGACATATGTTGCGTCCAAAATGATTCCCTATTCATTATTTAATGAAAATTAATTTCATTCATTCCCTATAAAAGTAATTTCATCACTCTGATAAAAATTTCTCATACCGAGAAACATTGTAGAAGCTGGTGGGGAAGAGAATTTAAATTTTTGTCACTAGAGTGATGAAACATCATCATATTTAATGATCCAAGACTTAATAGAGGTCTGAGGATCATGCATGAATACATTGAACAAAAAATAATAATCGACTACCTCATTCGATTTGGAAGTGTTTTTGAATAAATTTCATCACCGGTGATCGTTTCTTGATGGATCTAACCTCAAACCGCTCTAGATCATCCAAAAACTCTCTATAAATCTATGCATATTCTAATAATCCAATTGCACGTGCTAGAATGGAGCTCTGAAAATTTTCTTTGACGTCTTAACGATCACCTCGATCATAACTCTTCAAACTGTAAAGGCCTTATTGGATCGATCAATTGGATAGAGACTTTCTTTATATATGATGCTGGATGAGATATAAGCTCTCAATTTTGATTGATTGAATAGTTTATAGACTGGATCTCTTCCCATTCTTATATTGTGGATGTCCAAAATACCCAGAAAGGTTCCCCTACCTTCCTATATTTAACTCCCACAAAATAAGAAATTAATGAAACATTATGAAAAGTTAATACATCATAAAAATAATTTATATTTTATCAAAAACATGATATTTAATAAATATATTACATGACCAAACCATGTTATTAACTAACTCTTAATTACCACAATATTAAACAAACCTTGAATAATAAAATAATAGTTTTTTAATATTTTTTCTACATATTCAAATAATACACTATGAATAATTTTACTAAATAAAATAAACCCAATTATTTTATAATCAAGGAAAAATGAATTTATTTATTCATTGGTGATCTCTAATACATGGACACATATCATCCCCCATTATGGGGGCTAGCATGTCCTATAGACCTATTCATAAGAATATGGAAGTCTCTTGAATATGCTCTTGTGTGTGACCCTATATGACCTTATCTCGATAGTAGTGAATGTTATTCACAAACCAAGGGCAGAGTATAGTAACTAATCATGGACCTAGGGAGATAAGGAAATGATATGCAAATGACAACCATTCCAATGAACGTTAATTGTGTGATATAATCTCATTGTCTCATGATATCTCAAAAAACTATGATGCACCAATCCTGCCATCATCCATTATTTCTTTATTAGTTTTCGATCTCTTTGGATAGACATAACTTCAATTACATTACAACTGGATTTTGAAGGTAATGTCATCCTAATCAACTAGGCCTGAGATATCACTTCCTCAACATTGAAGCATAAAATTATCCTTTGACTATTAAACCAATTCTATAAAATAGAAGACACACCCAACAAAAGATACCTCACCACGACATCAATATCATGGTTTTTTTCTTGAATCAAAGTACACAATTAAATGGTGCACATTAATAATGATCTCAATTCCAGAGACCAATTCAAATGATCATTGATAGAAACAATCGATGACTCCTAAAACATGTGGTGTTCCTATTCACGGGGTTTTCCTCATGATATCACTAACAAATGAACACCAAGTTAAATCTTCCTTATAATAAGTCTCAATCATTATGACCCCACCACCTGATAGTAAAACATCAATTGTTTTTAGTAAGTATGATGTATCTAGACCATATGATATACATTTAATATTAATTTCATAGTATATATAGGTTCTCATTATCACTTGGGAAATTCTATAACCTTTTTTATATGACAAATAATATATATATATATTCCCATTTAAATAGTGGATGCATTAATATCAAAACTGTTATGGTAAGAATATATTAGGAATCACTCACTATATACATGATATAATAATATAAATGTATTGATTAAGTTAGTCTTGGGAAACCACTTATACAACAATTATTAGAGACCCAATAAACAACAATAACACAAAATAAAACTAAAAGACTAAAATAACCAAAATAAATGATAAGATGCTCACACAACCCCCTCATATGATCCACTAGATAGCTACCTCTAAGCTTCCAACTCCATCACATTATATTTTAGCATCCAATCATTCCAAAATATAAGTAATGCATCATCACATTATATACAACATTAAAAATGGCAGTTGCATATGCACTATGATCCCCTTATAGGGGGTTAGTACATAACTCGGTAGGAAATACCCCAAATTCGTCACACACACACACAACCTATAAGAATTGGTTATGTCATATTATTTATAAAAAAAGAGAGAATTATATTACATATATATAATCCAAACAAAACCATATGGATAACTTACACTAAAAATCCACTTTTGTTTTAACCTAATATTTTCTTAAAGTAACTCACATGAAAACCCTCAAACCCCTTCAATGTATACATGAAAGCATACAAGGCATCAACATTTAAATTAGGAATCCCTGATAAATCCAAAATCATGACCCGAAACCCATCCACCAGATCTATTTCAGTGTAATCTAGTGTTCCCACCAAAATGACTCTAGCATCAAAGTCTGTTCTAACAAGGCCCCATCCAAAAATATCATGAAACTTCACCATTGATGTAATCCAAAGTGACTAATATTTTTTTCCTAGAAACTATGTTCAAATTAAAAAGGTCTCATAAGTTTCATTATCAATACACAATAACCTATTTCATCACCCATTTAATACACAAAAAAACCCAATCTTTTGAAAACCAAATAGCAAGAACATGTACTTTCAATATAATTTATTAAATATATACCATTAATAAGAATTTTTATTGAATAAAGATATTAAATTATTCCATGTTATTAGATAAGGTAGATTGATATAGTAACCACCTACCTCCACAAGTTTTTCCAAAATAATCCCAATACAAAAAGCATCATAATGAAGAGAATCACCCAAAATTGCCTCAATGAGAATCTGGTTTGAGAGTTCCCATGAGTAAAGGAAATATTAGGGATTTATTGGGAATTACCAAGGGTTCAAATTAAATTTAAAAACACCTAATGTTATTCCCATGATTCCCAATTCATAGAACAAACCTATTTTCCAAAACCGCGTGGTCGTTTTAGCCTTTTTAAAATCAATATGACCAAAATTGTGGCATAATAGTATCCAACACGACCACAGAATCATCTAACACACATCATCCCATGGATGACACCACAACAAGGTGTGATCTCCCCAATTGTTTTAATAATTCCACATCTTTTACTATGATTTAGAGAGATCATTATCTCTATTTACCCCTTTCTAGTATAAGGCTAACCTTTCTTCGACATAACCATTATTCCCACAAACAAATGTATGATAACCTCCCTGTTTTCCAAAAGAAATTTTTTTAAAATCCATTATTTCAAAATGTAAATCACCATTTTTTAGTGAAATACTTTTAAAATGTATATCTACAATACTCATAATATAACAAATCATTGGACTGCAGTCTCTACCCTATTATAATGAGGCCTAGAGAGTCAAACGTCCATTATCCCATTAAACCCCACTCTAAAAATCCAAAAACCCAATACAAACCTCATCATTACTTAAAATACATAATATCATAGTTTACTAAAAAAACCAAAATTATCACATTCTCCCTACCCTTTGAATTTATGTACATAGAAAACTGGAATTTTACAGTGTGTTGATAAAATCAAGGGACACTGATCTGGCGTTACATTATCCTAATCCCAATACTTCTCACAGACTAATAGTTACTATTTAAAAAATCATACCAAAGGTATGAATCAACCATGTAGAATCTTCCCTTTCTTATCTGAAGGCACGACTCATGATGTGAAACTAATAGATCATCTAGCTTGAGAGTGATGTGATCCCAACCATTTTTGAAAACTATTTTTGAACTACACATCTACTGCTATGATAAAATGAAAATAACATAATTCCCTACATTTAATTTGGGAAATGATTTTATCTAATAAAAAATTACAGATACACGTAATAATATAAATTTATAGAATATATTGAGGAGTTATCTACTCTCACATATTTTGGAAATAGATACCCAATTTAGTGAATAATTGTGATAATAAAAACATTCACCTATGAGGATAATGGAAAACGATAATAAACTGAATTGTAAAATGTGATATTGAAAAATATGATTATTCCATACTTAAAATAGATCCATATAAATCATATATTGATTACTAAGTTAATATTATATATCTATGATGGTTAACTAGTATCTCAATGTTTAATGAAACGTTTTCTAAACCTCCAAATGAAAACTAGGTTCTCTATCAGAGATTGATTCAATCAGTAAACAATATATGTTAAGTAGTTTCTTTAAAATTACCTAAGTATCAAATATATTCACAATCTTCCCCCAAAATTGAAATTAAATTAATCTAATTGATGAGTAAGTCGACTATAACTATAGTACCATTAGGATTGAAAAGCATCATGAGAAATTTAGTATCAAAATTCCATGATAATTCACTCTCACTACATTACATGTATAGTTAGTATTAAAAAAATTCCCATTGGTAATGGTGATTAAACTTAATTACCATTTATATCTTCCCAATATCTTTTTGTGAAATCTAATTAGGTATTAATAGATTCAAATAAACTATCCTTGCACAAGGAGGAACTATAATTGGATAAAAAATTAGAAGTTAGAATTGGAATTCTATTCCCACCCATTGATGGATCACCACTATTAAGGTTTAATATAACTGTATCAATATTATAATTCAACCACTGACCATCTATGGACTTAGTAAACCATTTAAGGAATGGGATTCCCCCAAACAACTACCCTGAAATAATATTGTTTTGTGTTACCCATGTTCATTTCATAAATTCAAACCATGAATAATCAATTATAAAACACCTCACTAACCCTTCTTTAATAAATTATTCATTTTATGAATCCAATACCCAGTTGACCCTAAACTATCATTCTATGAAAAATTATTCATTAGTGAGATATGTAATGAACCAAAAAAATACCAGTAATAAATCATTAATCATAGATGATAAGTCTCCTTTGGTTTCTACTAATGGTATCATTCCCCAATTCTAATAAGAGACCTTCCACATTTATAAGGCCAAAAACCAGACCATTTACTCAACCACGAACTGAGAAACTTTCAAAGAGATCGTACATCATGAAATTATTCCTAGACAACTAAAAATATGTTGATGTTAAAACCAAGTTAATTGCAAAAATGAATATAAAACCCTATTTCCAAATTGTCCCAACTAAGATCTCAGTTATGAAAGTTCTACAGATAAAGGAAAAGATATGGATCTTACCACTTTCATTAATTTTCCTAACCCTTCAAGGATCACATCCCATTCCCCTTCAAAATGATACCCATGTTCATTAGGAGATGTAGAAGTGACTCACCAGGTGTATCAACAAATATGAGCATTTTAAGATAGAAACATATTCCCCTATGATTATATTAATATAACCATATATAACATCATAAAATCCCACAAATCAATACCAGGTAAATTATAGTATAGAATGGTGACCCATCTATATCCCATGGTTTCTCTTTCCTGGAAGGGGCCCCGATACTCATCTCAAGAGATATAATGCTATATGAAACACCCATTTCCCTTCCATGTATCTGGTCCACCACATATTGAAAATAAAAAATTCAATCAACACAACAACCATCATAATCCTGCATACATAAAAATCCTTGAAATAAAACTAAATAAAAAAATCAATAAAGAAAAAACCCATCAACATCTTTACTTGGAATAATAACTTACTATTTCCAATCCCAACAATCCATCATTACCCCCATCACCATGTTGCATAATTTGCAAAGGACTATGATCAAAATTATATAATTCAAAAAATTATTTTAATAAACACTTGTCTTTATAAAAATTTTATTTAAATTAACTCTTTAAATCCGTTATAGAATTTCAACACCAGTAAAACTATTCACAAAATCCATTTTTATAAAACCTCTTTTAAAAATATTATACAATAACATGATTTTATGTAAAATAGAATTTTTAATAGTTTTTAGGGTGAATTACTACTTTCAATCAAAAATTTCTTTATTAAAAAAATAACATAAACACCATTAAACAAATCACATAAATTCTTATAAGTAACACTTCAACATTATTCACCAATTATTTCATAATACTAAAAATGTTATTAAATTTCAATGTAAAATATTTATCAACAAACTAGTTTAATACAAAGTCTAATTAAAATATATTCAAAAAATATAAATCATATTCATTTGTTTTATAATTATGGAGATAAGATCTTTTTATTACACATTCATTAAAACCATATTTAATTTCATGATTCTCTAACTGAAATATTCAAAAAATGATATGTTACTAATAAATCATGCTCAATTAATACAAAAATTAAAAAAAACCATGGTTTACATGTCACATATTTTTGGATTATCCAATGAATAGTAACATAACAATCATAAGAATAATAAATTTTATTAAACATTATATTATTCTATCAGATTTAATATAAAACAATTTTACTTTCAATGATACTAATTTATACTAGAGATGGTTCACTAATTTCATATATAACAAGGAATAAAAATATATATTATTCTTTATTAGGTATTAATATTAACCCAAACATAAATAGTAAAACATATGTAATTCTTCTTACCAAATAATAGTTTCAGTGTATAAAACATTCAAATCACAAAAATTAATTTAACAAATGCAATGTCATGGAAATATTAATATATAAGGTAGAAACAACCACTATATAATGTGTAATTATTCACTACAGTATAGACATTTCTAAAATAATTAATGTAAAACCCTAGGTATTTTTATTATAAATAATTTTCATATATTCATTAATTAGTTTTTCTATAGTTGTTACATTGTAACAATATTACGTAATTTTTAGTCAAAATTAAAAAATGTTATCTCCAATAAATTTGGGTTTTTATTCAATGTGTTGTTTTGTTTTTAATATTTATTTTCAAATTATAGAATTTTAATTTAAAAAAATTCAATTAATTTTTGAATTAATCATAGAAAAATTAAAATATGATGATTGTTTTGTGAAATCTCTAAAAATAATGATTTTTCAAAGAATATTTAAAATACTAATTTTTATTGAGAACAATATTTCTTTTTTAATAATTTATACGGTAATATTATATTTTGTATTAGTTTTAGATTTTAATTAGTTAATGTTTTATTAAAAATACTCTAATTATATTCCTTGGATTGGATTTTATAATTTAATTTTGTATAAAAACTTTTTTATACTTTAAAATTCATTTTCTTCAAAACAGTTTTTCATCGCATACTATAGGTTTAGTTTTAAATTTCATTATTCCATTTATGTGAATTGGATATTAAAATTTTATTTTTGATTTTTAATTATGTGGTAGAAATTTTTTAAATATGTCCCTTTTATTTTAGTTCATTATGAATAGTAACCATTTTAAATATTTGTCACTACAGTAATGGTAAATCGGGTAATTAATGTTAAAAATAATTTTAAAAGGAGATGAAAATGACCAAAACACTACCATTTATTATATTTCATGAGTGTAATTCTTCCATTAATATCAATTTCTAAAATATATGGCCACTTGGTTCCATATGTCTTTGATTTTGACCATTATATTAACTTGTGAAAATATAAAGTAAAAAATGTCATTCTTTTGATTTTAATGTCTATAAAATAATTATATAAGGACAGAAAGAGGATAATTTTCATTCTAAACTACTAATTTAAAGATAAATTATTATTTCTATCATCTTAATTTATTTATACTTTTTTAATGATATAATTACCTTAAATTCTTACACAAGACCATCATAATATTTATTAAATTTATTGAAAAAATGTGCTTAAAAATGTAAAAACTAATATAATTTGAATAATTTATTATGTTAAAAAAATTGTTTTAGATAAAATTTATATATTATAGAGTTTTTAATGCATTATATTTTTATTATATTCTTGTATTCTAGTTTTCAAAGTAATATTAATTTAGTAGTTCCATAATTGACATTAATGATTATTTAAAATAAATAATATCATATTATATGATTTAAATCTCCAAAAAATATATTTTCATATATTTGTTGGAATATGTTTTAAAATATCATCCATGGTTTATTTATGGGACAATTATGTTTTTATAGTAACTTTCGTGACCCTTAGATATTAGAGAACATTAATACCATGGAAATTGTAAAAAATGGTTAACACGAGTTAAAAAAATAGATAATGGTAAAACCCTAATATAAACATGTAATTTTTTTGGATGAGTGTAATTAAACACATGAAAAAAATTATATTCTAATTTTATCAATTTTTTTAATTTTAACATTGAAATTAATTTATATAAATTTGATACTTTTTAAAATTCAGAAGCACCCCTCCCCACACTTATAAAATGGAACCCCTCTCCTATTGTCTTCACTCTTAAAAATAATTTAATTTAATCCAAAATCTACCTAAATAAAATATTTATATCACTAAATACATTATATGGGCCTTATTTTGATCACAAATCCATCCAATTATGTTTTTGGTGAAAACCTTAAGAGGTTGTCTCAAGAAGAGTTATAGTATTTAACCAAGAGTTTTCATTATATTTCTTATTACACAACCTTGAAATATTATTAATACATAAAGAAATAATAAATTTATTATATTACATATAATTAGATTTTATTAATTTAATTTTATAATCTTTGTCAATCTCCCCATCCATCAAATGGGAAGCAAAACAATCTTTCGTGTGTAGGACGAACTACCACCTCACGAATCGATGTAATTCATTTACCACCACTACCTCTAATGGATGGTTATAAATATGGATTTTCTATATTTATATATTAGTTATTAATGAAATATTTATCATTACAAAAAGAAAATATATCATATAGTTTCTTACATTTCCATTCATTAAAAATTATAACGTCATTCTTGCGTACGTGTGGGCTACTACCACCACGAAGTGATGAGGTTCATTTTTCATAAACAAATCACATGGATAATTGATATATATAGGGGTATTTTAAGAAATAATGAGTTATTTATGATATTTTGACCATTCTAGAAATATAAAATAATACTTACCGTCATTCAATCATGATCACTAAAAAATGGAAACGTTACTCATGAGTATACATGACCTAGTTTCTCGCTTATTGTAAAGTAGTTAATTATTTATTAACCTATTTCAAATATTTTTTTAAAACTATAATTTATTTATAAAAATTTTTCATGAATATTGTTCTATTGATTATTTAAAAATTATCTCTTTTGAAATAGTCTACCTACAAAATAGATTTTGGACAGGCGAGTTGAGTATTATCAAAACATCCGATGTGAAGTTAATTGAATAATAAATTGGATGTAACATGGAATTATATGGGATAATAAAAATTATTTTTTAAGTGACTAAAAAATTAACCTAATTTTATAATTTATAAATATAAATAACATATGTGGCGAATTTGACTCGAGGTAAGGGGCACTTTACATTAAAAACCACATTTTAGATGTTTTAAGGATTTTTTCTAAGTACATCAATCACATGTACATGTTATTAAAATTATTTTATGGACTTATTTAAATTTAAATGAAATAATTATAATGGAAATATTATTTAAATATTTAATTTCTTTCAATGGTTCTAAAAAGTATTACTTTCAAATATTTTATATAAATTTTTTTGAAAAAAATTCAAAAGTAATGTTTTATTTTAACCTATATGATGTAAATGGTTTGTTCCTCATCAATAACCATTATTTAATGATTGGGTTCCTTCAAAATATTTCATGTCTTATTTAAAAAATAATTCTCCTTAATTTTATACATGATATTTTCCAAAATTATTTTATGTTGAATGGAGATTTCCATATCTAGAAACGTTTTCATATCATTATAAAGAATATTTTTTCGAAGTATAATATTAAAAAACTAAATATTTTATATAATATTATTATGTTATTGTAATTTTTAGTTATTCATGATGAAATATGGTTCCATTATAAAACAAGGACAAGTGGGAATTTCATTAACCAATGATGGGTGGGTCTGTGAAAACCCTCCAATGCATTTTGTATTAAATTCAACCAAATTAGTTATTCCATTCGGAAGAGTTATATAAAAATTTATTTATCAAGTTACATAATGTTTTATATATACATGTTATAGTCTTATATAGAAAAAATATGATTTCATAAGGTCAGTTAATGATATTATGTTTAAAGTAAATTATATACTAATTATTAAGTGTGGAAAGTATAATTTTTTGGAAGGTTTTCATGTGTTTTAAATGGAATAAAAGAATCCTTTAGGGGTTTTATTTTGCCTTAAATAATTATTTTTAATTTATTATAAAATATATTGTTCTGAAAATTTTAATTATTTATTATAGAACAGTTTATTTAGAGTTTAAATATAATTTTCTATAAGAAATTATTTTATAAGTATTCATGAACTGCTATGTTTCTCTCTTCAATCCTTTTATTTACCTTTCTATAATTTTTTTTCTCATATCACATTTTAAACAATAGGTTTTAAAAATGGGTAAAAAAATAATAATCCATGTTGAAAGCCATGGAGATTGTTATGAAAATAAATCAGATTTTATTTTAAATAATTTATATTATGAAAAAATGGATACTAATTATAAGTTACCACTTTTTAATATATTTGATTGTTATATACGATTTATGACCTAATTATATAAAAATATAAACTATACAGATCCTCAATAAGGAAAGTAATATAATTTAGTTATAGATTATTGATTATGTAATGTCATAATATTAGTTCCTTATAGATATATTTAGTGAAAAGGAATAAAATGTTTTATAGGATAGGAAAAATAAATAAAATACCTTAAAGAGAACTTAGTTTATTGTTATCATGATATAGAATTTTAATATTGCCATTTTTATTCATCTAAAATATGTTTTTTCAGAATTATTTTTCATAAATGAAACATGGTGGTTGTAGTGGAAATGTATCTTAAATAAGAAATCCTCCCAAGTAATTTTATTGGTGTATTTATCATTTTAACTGGTCCTTTTTTATTATGATGGATAAGTTGAATTGGGATTTAAATGGTGGTGGTATTCATAATAGAAATAATATAGATATTCCATAGAGAAACTTGAGGATAGTAGAGCATTTTATGAGACAAAATCCTCTATCATTAAGTGGATCTTCTGAACTACTGGTAGTTGTGGGATGGAATAATTCATTTTAAAAAATATTACAATTCATGGGTTGTCTATATAATAAAAAGGTAACACTTCCTATTTATGGTTTTTAAGGTGAATCTGACTAGTGGTGGTCAATGGTTGAGAATATTAATTAAAGAGAAGAGATTGATGCCTTGTAAAGGGAGGAATTTAAGTATATTTTCTATGATAAATATTTTCCTAAGGTTTTTCAAATTAGTATGGAAAAATAGTTATTAGAATTGAGATAAAAGGAAAATATTTATTATCAATGTAACACCCAAATAATTTACAAATAGATTTAATATAGAATGCATGAAACACTGAGTCTCTACAAAAAACACTTTATTATAACCTTACCAATAAGCATAATTTTGTCACTTCTATAAATATAAATTTTTTAAAAATAAAATACATAGTTTCATTTAGTAATATATTTAGTGTCTGAAACAATCAACTTACTTTTTTAGATGAATTGTAACATACCCTGTTACACTTATTAATAGTAATTAATAGAAAATCATAAAAAATAGAATCTTCAACCATTAATGTTTAAATACAATTTATATATCTTATAAGTGACAAAATTGATCATAGTATAAGTGTTAGTGTTTTTGAAAGTCATAAATATTTTATTTAAAATTTTATGATTAATTAAATAATTTAAAATGGAAATTTATTTTCATAAAATTTTATCATAAATATTTAATTTTTTTTACAATTATAAGAGAATTTTATGAGATCTTGATTAATTATTTAAGTTGTTATTAAACAAGTTATAGTGTTAATGATTTTTTAGAATTAATTATGATTTAATTATAAAATTAAATGAAAAATATTAATAAAATTATTGTCAAAAAATGGATTTTATTTTTTAATTCTACACGTCGAAAAATGGTTGGGGTGAATTTTTGATATTTTTGAAAAATACTTGAATTTTACGTGAATAGTAAGAATACAATTTTGAGTTTTCAGTATGTTTAATGAAATCATAATGAAGCAATAATTAATATAAATTCTATTCAAGTAGTCTACATTAAAATATTTTATGAGGTGTCCAAAATGGATAATACTGTGGGAAAATACCTCGGGAAATCCCATGGTTTTGCAAAAACTACTAATGAGGTGTCTTTGGAAATTAATAAAAAACTACCTCTCTTTTAATATAAATACTCACCCATTCCTTACTTTTCTTTCATTCCAAATTCATCATCCTCGATGCTCTTGTAGTTTTATCACCGAAGGAGTCCATTCGAGGTGTACCCAAGCCTCAAAGGTTCCAACCATCAACATTTATAAGTTAACATACAAGGTAAGGGAATCTACAACCATTATCCTTTTCGAGATTTCCATTTATGTTATTATTTTTAATTTCATTTTGATTATGTTGGGATATGTAATTCCATATAAACCTTACTATCCATATTATGTATTAATTATGAGATAACCCTTTTTCTCTCATCAAAATATTTGATGAATTTTTAAGCAACGTTGTTTGGCTGTCGAATTTTCATAAGGGATTTCTAAACTTTTCTTTCATTTCAAGTTCCTTTCTTTTCTATTTTCTTTCTATAATCCTTTCCACCAAATAGTATGAACACTCAAGTACCATAAATGCACTTTATTTTTGTTATGACTATGGAATATGTTATTTGTATCCCTCTTTTACCCTTCTTTTATTCTAGTAGTTAAAAAATCCATCTGAGATGTGCTAATTTACAACATTCAATGATGGTGGGTTTTAATTTCTATTACCATCTCCAATCCGGGTCATGAAACCATTTAAATAGTTTAAAACAACTATACTATAAGTATTTTATCTCATATATGGTTTTGGAATATCTTTTTACACATGGTTTGGATTTATAATGAAATATGAGTTTCTTATGTTCAAAAACCACCAATTAATGCAAATGATTATCATTAAATAATTTATATAATGATTCATATTCTCTAAAAGAAACCAAAGTAATTCTAAAACCATGAAACCTTATTAATTTTAACTAATAACATTGAACTTAAAGTCTGAACAAACATCCTCATTTTACATGACTCTCCGTTCATGTATATAAGTATACTGATCAAGAAACAAACGAACCTGAACAATGAAATTGAACTACTTAACCCATCAAAAAGGACATGAATGCCCTAAATAGGTCTATAAAAAATAAATTAAATAATTAAAAGGTTATGGATATATTAATTAATGAATTTAATTTTGTTATCCAGGGTACTAAGATCATGTTAAGAACACCATCAGACTTAAGGTAAGGATTTCTTTATCTCGCTTCCATTTCGGCGAGATATTATATATTCACTACTACTAAACATGTATGGTGTATGTATACTACCCATAGTTTTTACATATCATGAATCTATTTTTTTCTATTTTATTAAATTTATCATTTCTTATTATTAATTTTGGGGCATATGATTAAATTTCTTACAAAGTTGTAAGTATTTTCTACCTGAACCTCCATTTTCATTCGGGTTGCTCTTATTCTCTCCTCACCAAAATGAAATTAATATTTACTCTTATTTACTCCTCATAATTTTTTTAGAATGTTATATATGTGTTTACCAATCATAATCCTTCTTTATTTTATGTGGAGATAAATGTTTTAAAATAATCTTTCAAAACCATTATTCTGAATTGCAAGTCCGGTTTAACAAAATTCTTGAATTCATACCTATTTTGAAGTTCAATATATAATATGGTTTAATCCATTTTTGTATTTCTAAAATAAAAAATTTTGACATGAAAAATCTATTTTGGTTTATTTCTGATTTCATAAAAGAAAATAACTTTTCTCTTTAAAATCCTTTATTATTTTTCTTAAACATCATTAAAACGTTTTGTTTCAAATGCTTATTAAAAAAACTTTTTAAATGATATCAACTCAATATGTCTTTATATAATCATAAAATATAATATAAATGATGTTAAATTTTATTTCATTGAACATATATGTTTACAATATTATTTCATTAAAATAAAAATGATTTTTAAAATGAACTAGTCTTTCCAAAGAAAAAAGTATTTTTCTCATATCACCTTAACTTTTAAGATATATATTCCTTGTGAACCAAATAATTATTGTTGTTGTTTATTTAATGAAATTTATTATATCATATCAAGAGTCTCATAAAACTCATGATATTAAAAGGGATTATGATTTAAATTTGTCATGTTTGTATGAGACACTTTGGATTGATTAAGTATTATTAACTCAAGTATTTTTCAATGGTCTCATTTAAAATTCTCTTCATCTATGTCAAAATCCATTGTTGAATCCTTTACTTAATTGAATATTATCTCCTATGATATCATCCAAAATGTTTTATAAAATGGTTTATGATTATTTTGACTATAGATGCTATCTTGGAACAATTCACTATATTACTCAGAATGGTTAGTGTTTATGTTTAATGATTTGGGAGAGTTTTTTACAGTTCATATGCTAGTTTCAATATGAATGTGTATGTTGTTTATGTTTATCCTCATTAATATTAGGAATTCATTAGTATTAGTATGTTTTAGGTGCGTCCCATTATTGACCCTCGGTGCATCAGTAGGTCTCATGAGACAAACTAGGGTCTTGGAAGGTGGCCTTGACAAAATAGATAATTATGGTCTTGGAAAGAGACCTTGATGGTTTGTTTATGATGTTCCACATTAGAATTACCTATTTATGAAACTAGTAATTGAATGTTCATGAGGTTATTAGACTTGTAAAATACCCATGATTATGCTTCATAATGGCATTGTTTTTCCAACTCTTATTTCTATCATAAGTTGTTCAAGTTTATTTTTAATGGAATGTTTTTTAGTTATTCACTGTTCCTAATGTTTATGTTTATGATATCTTCTACTGTATTTATCATCCTTATTGAGAATATGATCTTATCCCTTTCTTATGTTTCTTTTTCTCCGGACATGATGAAGTTAATTTTGAATGAACTGCTGGGATAAACTAAGAGTTGTGGATGTCCCCATTAAAACATATATGTTTTATTTATTTTCAAGTTATACTATTGAACCTATGTTTGTATCTGGTATTCTAAAACTTATCCACTACATTGTCCTTTTGGCTAAAAATTTCTTATATAATCATTTCAATGTAATGAAATAATGCACTAGATCATGATAACTAGGGTTGGGGTGTTATAGTTGGTATCAAAGGAAGTTTAGCAGCATCCTTGAAAACTAGATTTAGGAAATGTAGATTAGAAGAAAAGAACCCTAATATATACATTATGATACACATACATGAAAATCCTATAATTTTGGGAAGTATTAGATTATGTTGATCTTCCTATAATATAAATCTCTATTTAGATACTATTAGTGGACGTGGTTATGGAAGAGATGTACCTAGTATTAAAAACTCCAACAAGGTTTATTTTGGTTGACCCAGGGTAACCTGGTACACAAGAATGGGCCCTATTTCACAACTAGTTTGAAACTCCTAGAGGATATTCTTATAATAAAAAAAATTATTTACCAACCATTGTGAAGGATTTATTCCCCTATGGTAACCAAATATATATTTCTAGGATTTATGATGCATAAATTTATGTTATGTGCAATACCATGTTTAGAGTAACAGAGAGTTCATTATTTTATGAGCTAATATAGAACATGGAATTGATTCAAAATGGTTCCTAGTATAAGGAATGATAACTTCACCAACGAACATGATGCAAAGAGTAAGAATGATCATATCTCTAATGGTCTTAAGACGTCATTCCAAAGGATGATGGTCTCCCAAGTTTCCTCATCATATAAGAAAATACTATCATGTGTTAACAGGATATGTAAAGAATTTTATGAGTCCTATGGATTTGAAGGGAAGCATAATATGAAGAGTATGGAAGAGAAAAAAATGGATAACGGGATGAAGGGAAAGAAGGTTTTTCCCATATGTGATAATTGTGGAATGTATCACCCTGCTAAATGATTGAAGGGAACAAGAGTTTATTATAAGTGTGGAGAAAGGACACAAAATTTCATGATTTCAAGGGTAAGAAAATGGTTTAGAACATACAATGCTTCAACTAATAAAAGACGAGACACTATACAAATCATTTTTCTAAGCCTGAAATAATATGCCCCAAAGGTTGTTACAGGATAATGATCAAGTCATGATACTATAGTTTATAAAGTGGAATGATTAATATGACTCTTAAATAATCATTTAATTTTAATATTTTATTACAAATTTACAAGTAATATGAATTATGGAATATATGAGGATTTTATTTCATTACTATTTCATTAAGTATTTGAGGTTTTATGATGAATTGTAACAAGGATAAGTGACTCAGTAGAAATTAAATATCTTGGGAAAGTAATTTTTTGAGGGATGGAAAAACCATAGTATATTTATAATGATGATGATAATGATGAAGAAATGATTTATTTTGATAAGTACTGACTAAAAAAATTAATTTTTGACTTGTCGATAAGTGGTCTATTTTATCCTTGAGGAAGCCTACACCATTTTTGTATATAATAATTTATCCAACAACATGTGTAAAGATTAATTCATGTTTCCAATATGGTTTTATGGTAATTTGAGTTTTTACCATATTTTAAGAGGATGCATGATGAATATATTCACATGTTTGGAATTTTAAAATTTAGGGCTACTTCATGATGATTAATAAAAAATAAGGTAGCTAATAGATTGAGCAGGATAGATAATGGAGTTCTAATCAAAATGGGTATTTCCAAGGACCCTATTTAAATGGATATAGTAAGGATGGATTTTGGAATGATTCTATAGTATTGGATCATGATCTTTTGAAAGTTAAACCGTTTGTGAAATGGTTTATGTTGATCATTGAATGAGGTTTTAGAGTTTAATGTCACTACATGTTGCAACCTATGCTAAGATATTAAGTATAGATAGTTTAAGGCATAAACAAAGGATACGATTGGGTTTATCAAATAGTAATGTATATTTATACTATTATAGATTTGAATAATTCCTCAACTCAAGGAAAATAATCTTAAATTTTTTTTCCAATTATAATTTTTTTCATGATTTCAATGAAAATTTTCATAACTATAGTATAAGGTTTTTTGGTAATGATATTCATCTGAGCATGTTCTCTATCAGTTTTCATCGGAACATGATTGTTAAATTATTTTTCCATAACCATGTTGTCAAATTAAAATGGGTAGTTTTGTATTAATTGATGCATTTCCATGTCCCTCTTATTAAGAGGATATTCTGATCATATTCCTAATGTGGGTTTCCCACAAGGGAATTGTCAAGTATCAACCATTACATTCGAAGATGAAGTTCAAATTTCTAGGACCAAATTATTGTAAGTATGGGAGAATATAAAACCCAAATAATTTAAAAATATATTTAATATAGAATTCACAAAACACCGAGTCGCTATGAAACAGAATATTGTTATAACCTAACCAATAGACATAGTTTTTCCACTTCTGAAAATTGAATTTTGAAAAACATACATACATAGTTGCATTTTGTAAAATATTTAGTGTCTGATAGAATCAACATTTTTTTAATAATAGTAACATACCCTTATGAATAGTACTATTAGTATTTTGAATAGAAATTAATATTAAATCATCTAAAAAATAGAAACTTCACCCTTAAATATGTAAATGCAATTTAGACATCTTATAAGTGACAAAATGAACATAGCATAAGTATTGGTATTTTTTCAAGTCAAAAATATATTAATTTCAATTTTATAATTAATTTAATAATTTAAAATTGAAATATATTTTCATAAAATTTAATCATAAATTTCTATTTTATTCTCTATTGGTTATTATATTACTTTATGATACCTTGATTATTTTCTCAAGGTGTTATAAAACGATTTATAGTTTTGAACTTGTTTTTTTTAATAAATTATGATTTTATTTAAAATTAAATTAAGAATATTTAGAATATTATTTTCAAAAAATGGATTTCATTTTGGAATTCTATGTGTCGAAAAAAATTTGGGGTGAATTTTTTGGATTTTTCATAATTACTTGACTTTTTCATGAATAGTACAAATACAGTTTTGAGTTTTCGGTATGTTTAATGACAGCATAATGATGTAAAAGTTTATATAAAATTTTTTCTGACTTTTGTACATTAAAATATGATATGAGGTGTCCCATGTGGCCAATACCATTGGAAAATACCACGGGTAATCCCATGGTTTTGCAAACACCATTAATGAGTTGTCCTTTGAAAATAATAAAAAAACCCTTTATTTTATGATAAATAACCTCCTATTACTTCATTTTATTTCATTAAAAATTCATCATCCTTGAATATATGGTAGTTTCATTTTCCTAAGAGTCCTCCCAAGGTGTACCCAAGGCCCTAAGGCCCCAACCATCACATTTTAGGAGTTACTCTACATGGTAAGGGAATCTACCACCCTTCTCCTTTTCAAGCTTTCCTTTTACATTATTATTTTTTTATTTTCAACTGGATTATGTTTGGATATTCCATTCCATATCACCCATAATTTCGATATTATGTAATAATGATTATATACCTTTTTTCATCTAGTAAAAATATATTATGAATTTTTCAGCAATGTTGTTAGGCTGCCGAATTTTTGTAAGAGGTATCTCAAATTTTCTATTATTTCAGGTTACTTTTTTTGTGTTTTTCTTTTTCACCTAATTTAATAAAAATAATATGATAACTCTAATAAAATTCATGAAATTTGATTTTTTTATCATTATGTAATATGTTATTATCATCTCTCCTTTAGCCTTCTTTTATGCTAGAAGTAAAAAACATCGTTCGAGATGTGATAACGTACCACATTCAAGGACGATGGGTTTTAAATTTCTATTATCATCTTTAATTATGGACATGAAACCATTTTAATGGTTCAAATAGACTATAATATATGTATTATGTCTCATATATGGTTTGGTATTCTATTTTTATACAAGGTTTTCATTTATAAATTAAAATAAGTTCATTGTGTTTAAAAACTTCCAATTAACAAAACAATTATCATTAAATAATTTAAATAATGATTCATATTCACTTCAATTAACCGAATGAAATTTAAAACCATGTAAAATATTAAATTTTCAGTAATAAAATATAACTACAATTCTATAAAAAATCCTCATTTTACATTATTCTCCATTCATGTTTATAAGTATACTTATCCTGAAACAAATGGACCCAAACAATAAAATTGAACCTCTTAGCCCATTAAAAAGACCATGAATGATCTTAATAAGGATATAAAAAATCAATTAAATAAATAAGTAGATTTTTATATGTTAATTAATTAATTTAATTTGGTTATCCATGACACTAAGCTGAAGTGAAGAACACAATCAAACATAATGTAAGAGTTTCTTCATCTCACATCCAGTTTTGTGAGATATTATGTATTAACTATTATTACATGTGTATGGTGTATATATACTACATATTTATGTGTCATATCATGAATATTTTTTTTCATGATAATAAATTTATAATTTTATGATTATTAATTTTGGGGCATACGATTCAATTGATTACAATGTTGTAAGTATTTTCTACCCAAACTTCCATTTTTATTCAGGTTTCTCTTATTTTCTACTGACCTAAATGAAATTATTCTTTATTACAATTTAATCCTAAAAAATCTTTTTTAATTTTCTATATATTTTTAATAATAATATTCCTTCTTTAGTTTTTGGGGAGTTAAATTTTTTAAAAGAATAATTCGAAAATATTGTTCTGAAAAGCAAGCCCCGATTCAGGGAAATTCTCAAATTCTTAACTATTTTTAAGTTCACTATATATTATTTTTTAATCCATATTTACCTATATAATATAACATTTTTTAACATAAAAAATCTATTTTGGTTCATTTCTAGTTTTACGAAATCAATCATGTCTTTGTGATTTAAAATCCTTTAATATTTTCCTTAAACCGCACTAAAATGTTTTATTTATAAAGATTATATTAAATAATCTTTTTACATGATTCATCTCAATAAGACTTTATTTAACCCTAAAATATAATTTCAATGACCTTACCTTTTATTTTCTAGGATACTGAGGTTTACAATCGGATTTCATGACAAATACAATTGATTTTCCAAAAGAACTCTTCTTTCCAAAGTAAAAATGATTTTTCTCAACTAACATTAACTTTTATGAGGCATATAAGTTATTAAACACATATTTATTTCTTGTGGTTTATGTAATATCATTTTTAAAATATTATAAAGAGCCATAATATTCTAATTATATTATAAGGGATTATGATTTTAATGTTTCCAGGTGGTATGAGACACAATAGAATGTTTAAGGATTATTTCCTCAAGGATTTTTCAATGGTAGAATTTAAAATTATCTTCATCTATGTCAAAATACATTATTTAATATTGTACTTCATTGAGTTTTATCTCCTATGATATCATCCATGATTATTTATTGAATGGTTTATGATTAGTTTGACTATGGATGTGTTATCTTGAAACTATTCAGCATATTACTCTAAATGATTAGTCATTATGTTAAATGATTGGGGAATTATTTTTACATTTCATATGTTAGTTTCAATATGAATATGTTTTTAGTTTATGTTGATACACATTCATATTAGGAATGAATTAGTCTTATTAAATGTTCGGCGGGGCTTGTTATATCCCCTCAGTTCATCGATAGGTCACAAGAGACAAAATATGGTCCTGGCATGAGGCCTTGACAAAATGGATATTTGTAGTCTTGTTATGGGTCATGTATGGTATAGTTTTTATGTCTTGTATTATGAATTCCCTCTTTAGAAAAATAGTAACAGAAAAATCATGTGGTTATTCAACTAGTATAATTCCCATGATTATGCTTTATTTTGGAATTATTTATTCATCTCTAATTCCTACTATAATGTGTTCAAGATTATTTTGAAAGGAATGTGTTTTAGTTATTCAAAATGTTTAATGTTTAGGTTTATGATAACATCCTCTGTATTTCTTACCCTTACTATGCATCTGATCTCACTAATTTCTTAGATTTTATTTTATTATGACATGAAGTAGTTAATTTTTGAATGAACTACTGGGAAAACATTCGAGTTGTGGACGTTCCCAATAAAAATTATATGTTGTATTTATTTTCATGTCATAATGTCGAACCTATGTATGTATTTGGTTTTCCAAAACTACTAAACTACATAGTCATTAAGGATAAAAATTTCTTGTAAGCATGCCAATGTAATGAAATAATTCCCTAGATCTAGGAAACTGGGGTTGGGGCATTACATCCCATGTATGAATAAACATTTACCCAATTTGAGAGGTATGAACTAAGTTTTATCCATGATCATGAAAGTAAAATTAATCATTTTTACTCAAGATTAAAGTTAGGATATCAAAGGGGATTGGATTCTCATGAATTAAAAAGTTATGAGAAACATGCTCAAAGTTATGATAAGGGACAAATTAAGTTTATTTATGATTATTTATTATATGAAAACATGAATAAAAAAGGTCCAGGTGGAAGGAAATGGGATGAAACCTGTTAAAAAATTTAAGTGATAGAAAATAAATTTTCTAGTTTTTGATAGGTGTGGAAATAAGGACACTAGAGAATCTATTACAAAATATCAGATGTTTTTTTGTTGTTATAATTTTTTTATATGGACCATGACTATAAATAAAAGAATCATAATGAATCCAACAATAGGGAAATAGGCATCCAGTAAAATGTGGGATGTTTTTATTTTAGTGAGTCGGGGTATTATAAAAATGTGTGTCCAAAGTTGGTTACTCAGGGTGTAAATCAACAATATTGAAAATAAAAATGGATATAAAATTCATTTGTTACTACTATGATTGATTTTGATCAATTTAATGATGTTATGAAAGGTTTTTTACTTGTTCATTCGAATATTCCAACACCCTGTTTGACTATGGGTTACCACATTCCTTCATTTCTAAAAAATTTCAACTAAAATGAGAATATCATCTCTTGAAAAGAAGGTATAAATTTTTGAAATAACTATGGGTGTTAATATAATGGAACCCATGACATATATGAATATTTATATTTCTATTAGTGGGGTTTTATTTCTTGAAAATATTATTCAACAACCCATATTAGAGTTGTATGTTATTCTTAGTATGTATTGACATTTAGTGTGTTGAACCTTAATTTCAATTGTTTTCAATAATTCAATATTTTTTGGTGATTGAAGTGGTGGAACCTAAGGAATTTTTATATATCCATCTAATATAATTGGATTTCATTCTTAGAAAACTATACATTTCGTTAATTGTGATAATTTTTTGTGGTGTTCTTAATTCTCCAATACATGTGTTAAGGAGGAAACATTGTTCAAAACATGATTTTGAGGATTATTTAATTGATGGGAATGAAAAAATATAATGATATGTATTTAATGGTTAATATAAGAAGAAAATAATTAGATTTTACTATGAAATCTTTGAGGAAGGATTTAAATTCCATTCATATGATACGTAGATTTTTTCTATGTATACAATTGGGCCTTAAATTAAAAAATAGGAACCCTGAAGGGCCAGCCACAACCATGCTAGTCCAATGGAATTTTGGGACCCAAAGGTTTCCCCATGCCCATGGGATCCCATAAAAGAACCAACCTAAGGGAGGAAAGGGTTAGCACAAGTGTGTGCCCACAGTGGGCCCACGTATACGGTCAGGGAAGGACTAGGTCGAACTGTATGGGAGGAAGCACAACATGGCAAGGGGAACTGAGGTGCACCTTGGTAGTTGCTTAATACATGCTAAATTAAAAGGTTAATATATATACCAAGCCCCATACCGATGTGATTTCTAATGTGGGACACAGACACATATAGCACTGTTCTTACGTCACTAAATTTATAGAAACAAGGCTAGTTATACGATTGTATTTATCACTACAGTTAGATCTCCCACACATATAACATTCTAAAATTCTTCACATATTGGAATGATCCATCATCATATTCTTCCTAGTAATAAAGTTTATCCCCACATGAAATGATACAGTTCGACACCGCGAACTCAGGGAAACTAATTCTCCCTTCTTGACATGTTGAAGGCTCAAGATAGGTAAGAATTAATTTAATTAAACATCCAACAACATCCTTCATGAAAATGATTTTCAGGAAGACAACACATTATCCCATCATAAGAACTAGTGGATATCAGAAGAATGATTAAATGTCCATGGAGCCATCGTGTGATGATATTTTTATCTTGAGATCGAGTGAAGACAACCACTAAAGTCATCTCATGTTGATTTAAAATTGCATGGTGATCTCATTGATTACTTGCAAGATCATTTTGGATTATCCAGAGGATATCTAATATTATTTCAAGATACATCACATAAATGATTATAGATAGTCATTGAATAATCATTCGAAGTGCCTTTATCCATCTCATGATCAATGAAGTGATCATGCAATGCATTCATACAGTTCACAAGAACTACCCACACTAGATGGATATCTTAAAAGCCTCACATTTATGAGATAAACTAATATCATTAGATGTTTGAAGAATAAATCAAAACACATTAAAAATAAGAACTAAACTACCTATATAAATTGAGGCTCGTCCGAGATTTTTTCTTGATGACCTTTGAGATATTAATATATCTCGTTAAAAATAGATAACTTGTGAGATCCCTTCTTGAGAATTAGAAGATTTCGGTAAGACATGGGTCTTGAAAAAGAGCTAAGACATCCACTAACACACCTTTTCACAGTAAGGAACATGCATAAAAAATCTTCCTTACCTGAAGAAAGTGAGACAACTGTGGACACCCCTTGTTAGAGGAAGGAACACATAGAAAAGTTCTATCTAGTATGAAAAAAGCGACAAAGAAATCAGAATACATCCTTTTTCACTTTAAGGGGGTAAGAATAAAATATAGACACAACATTTGTATTGTGAATGAGGACAAGTAGACATCTCTTGTCACGTGAAGGTGGATGAGGAGAACTCACAAATACACCCTATGTATTTTGAAAAATAAATCCACAATCAATTGAGGTCTTCTAAATAAATATAGAGACATCCAATATCCTACAATGGAGTAACCCAAAGTACATCATGATCTTTTGAATAGTTTGAGAAAGACTCATAGACCCAACCAACGTCACGCCAATGTAACTATTGAAGCACCTATTTTCTTATGTGAAGACATTTAATAAAAAATCTTGGGTCCTGCAAAGGTAGTGAAACAATAACATAATACTTGTTTGATCATGCACTTATTATTATATAGTGAATAATAGAGTATGAAAATTTTAGCATGAAATCCTTAAAAACAATACAATCATAATTGAGATAATCAAAAAAATTGGATTCCATGCAACCCAGGCATGATGTTTACTTGATTGAAGTGAAATTATAATTAATGAAGAAGGTTTTTGATTTTGTGCTAGATTTTTATTGCATATAATATTTAAGAAAATTGCGTGAACCTTTTCCACACATATAGAGAGGTTAAGTCTTCATTCAGAAGGAATAAAATACCAAGAATTATTACTCTGACACAACTGGTCATTAAAGGTGATCAGAATTAATAGATCATGGATGAAAATAATATATTCACCGTCTATCAAGGATACATGAATATAACATGATAAATATATATCCTACAATATCATATAAGAATATTAAAGAACATATTATAGTGAATCAGTCATTCATTAGAGGTGGATTCTTCTCATTAGTGTCTGGAGTAGCTGAAGTCTTGTAGTTACACCGAGGAGCAGAAGGAGTCTCTCGATTAGAGTTGGATAATAAGTCTTTCAGTTGGACTTGTATGAAAATAGAGTCTCTCGGTTGGAGCTGGAGAATTGTAATAAGTTTGTTGATAATGAATAATCTGTGTTGCGGAACCAAAATGGAAAGAAGTTGGTCTTGGTGCCAAACCTCGTGAATAATTTTTTTGTCACTCTATATTATAGCCACTACACATGAAGTGAGATTGAGAGATAATACTGAGTTGATTGAGAACCTTTAACAATTTCAAGAGGTTTAATTTTAATGAAAATGGATCCATAAAAAGAATCCAATGATTCACTCCTCCCATATTAGTGGTCAATTTGTCCTGGGGAACTACAAGTGGTATCATAGCATCAGTTTCCCTCTAAAGATCCAAGAATCATTATGATAAATAGAGAATATTAATTTTTTCAATATATGAGGTTTCAAAACATTTTATTATAATAATTATAAAAAATTTGACAATGATAATGTTGTCATATATCCTATAACTCATCCTAGATGCGATAGATACTACAACTGTGGGTTTTCCACCCATTATTATCGATGTTGTCATGACACAAGATGATAAAAGAAATATGGAGTTATAAAAAATCTTAAAATTAAATATTGATGTCTCTAATAGAAAAGGTATACATAAAGTTCATGGATCTCTAGACTACCATGGATATCTAGGATAAACTCAAGAGTAGCTATGTAGGTAATTTCAAAGTAAAGGTATCCAAACATCATATTTGGAGGAGTATGTTTTGGAAAATTAAAATGAATGATGAAGAAAGTAATTATGAATATTTTACCATAGTAAATGACATTGTCAGAAAAAATCATGGATTTTTTGAGAAGCTAATTGATTCTATCATTTTAAAAAAACTAATGTGGAATTTTTTAGATAATATTGATTCAAATGTCACTTCCTTGGAAGAAATAGATTATTTCTCTCTTGGTGAACTACACAAAATTCTCATAGATTATGAGATGAGGGAAATTTAATATTTCAAGAATAAAGATAAAATTTAAATGGACATTGAATCCATTAAAAAGGGAAATTTAGAGATGAATAGGATTAAGAATCCTAAGATTCAGGTAGTGATGAGGATGATGTTGACTTCAATCACATTTTTATTTCATATATCAAAAGGTTCATAGAAGGTAATGAATTTGTAACCACATAAATGCATCAACTATTGTAGCACTGGTCATTTTTTCATGATGTTTCCAAATAAGAATGTTGAAGAATCAGAATAAGAATTATAATCAAATGATGAAAGATCCCATAAACACAAATGGGATTAGAAGAAGAAGAATAAATACTATAATAGAAAGAATATAAATCATATTAAAAATTATAAGAAATATTCATCATCAAGATTTTATTCAAATAATGAATTTGGTTTCTTTTTATAATAAAATAGAATAACTAATTCATCAAGTGGTAGTGATAATGAAGAGGAAAGAATAGAAAACATAGAAGAAGTTAAAAGGGAAAATATTATTTTTCATGGAATAGATCATATATATTATGATAGAAAAGGATAATATTGAGTAATAAAACCAGAAATTAACTACTAAAAATAATAAAGAATAAATAGTTCCCATTGATGGAGAAAATGAGGAGGTGATGAAGAAAAAATTATCTTTTTTTTGTGAGATCAAGATGTAAAAAATAAAAATTATTGAATAAGATAATATGATCTCTGATTTTGATAAGAAGTTGAATTCTAGAGAAAAAGACTTGTTTTAGAATCATTCCATATGTTTCAAAGATAAAAATTAGTTGAATATTTCTAGATATGATTTCAATAAATCCATTTAGATTAAGGGAGAAACTTTTAAATCTGGAGAGAAGAAAGGTAAAAGTGTAAATCATTTTGAAGGATATGATACCATTAATATTTTAGGATTGAAGTAAAAGATGATAATATGTGAGAACAGAAGAATGAGATGAAATATACCACATCTAGGGAATATAAATATTTTTCCATGTATCCCATAACCCCCCCCCCCACATGAAAAGGTGAAAAACACAGATCTAGATTCATTTAGAACCAATTATGGAAAATAATGTTTCAATGAATTTTTTGGGTTTGTGGTAATTATGGTCATAAAGCATAATCTAGTTAGCTAAATAGGTAATTAAATTGAGTTATTAAAGAATTAAGTGGTAGTTTTAATGAGTATCATAGGCGAAAAACTCAAAGAAAAGTAGATGTGAACGTATCTGCACCACAACTATCTAAGAAGGTTTTTTCATATTCAAGAAGAAGTTTGTGTTAGATGTAATTTTGAAGGTCACAAGGATAAGGAATGCATGAAATAGTTGGATTAAGAAGTTACCTATGATGTGAAAGTGGTGAGGTTCTAAAAAAATGAAAATTTATGTAAATGTTTTTGGAGGACTTATAATGTCAATAAAGATGGATGAGTTTTTTTCCACATCCATTGATACTGGATAAACAATTCGAGGAAGTTGAGAAATGTTGTAAATATAAATGATAGAAAGTTATCTCAGAAAAATATGTGGAAGTTGATGAAATTTTACCACATTCAAAAATATTAAAATCCATAAAAATTATTCTGAAACATTTATTCAACAAAAATATGATGTTCATGTGAAAAAATAATATTTCCAAACTAATGAGACTCAAAAAAACTATTCCAAAGAAATTTTCCCATGAGTAGATTAGTACAAAATAATAGTCCAGATTGAGATGAATCTATCAGTATGAATGTTACTTTTGAGAAATAAAGAGGTAACTCCTTATTCCATATTTTTTATTTATTTTGAACTAACAATGTATGGAATTAAAGGAGGTCTTTCAGGATATTATTTTTTACGCCATGAGGAGAATGTTATTTATGGGTTCTAATGACCTCCATGAAATTGAAGAAAACTTTGTATCCCTAGAGGGGGATCTATATCTTTGGCACCTGAACTTTTTGATATGTTTGTTGAACTAGGATCATGATTTATAATTTCATTGATACATCTAATTATATACATAACCTTGAATGTGATTTTAGATTTTTTTAGGCATTATCTCACATGTATGGTGTGTATGGATTGCTTAACCATCTTCAGTTGTACCTCTCTTATTTTCTACACTCAGTTAGAACATGTATACATAGAGTTGATTAACTAAAGGATCTTCGATAAGAGAACCATTTCAAATAATTTCTATCCTAGAAGTTATCTTTATATTTTTCATATAAAGGTGATGTTCAGTTTAGTAGATGAAATATGATTTGAGATGAATTCCCCAATAATCCATTGCATTTGACACTACCAACAATTGGTACAAGAGAAGCACTACCCATTATCAGTGCTAGTAAAAAAACACTGATTATGGGGGTACCTTTATTAGTGCCAACAAAAAGCACTGATAAATGGTACTTTTAACCATGCTAAAAATTCTTGTTAAAAGTACACATTTATCAGTTCTTTTTTACATGTGCTGATAAAGGGGTATATTTAAGAAATAAATTAGTTAAAAAATAGATAAATAGATAAATATATTTTCACTATTTTTAATATATAAATATATATATATATATTGATATAAATAGAATATATATTTTTTAAAAATGTTTTTAAAAAAGGATAAATAGATATTTAAACTTAATATATAAGATATTTAGTAAAATGGGTTTATGAAATAATTTAAAAATTATTTTTAATTAATAATATTTTAATTTTTATCGAATAATATTCATTTAATAACAACTTGAATATAAAAAATTTAGAAAAACAAATTAATGATAAAAAATAAGTTTATAATGCAACTTGAACTTCAAAAGATCATAACTTTTTATTTGGGTGTCTGTTTTGCCTTTACCACATATCAAATCAAATCATGCGAAAATATCTACACCCTACTAGCTTAGGTTAAACCTTATTTCATGTTTTATGAGGCCATATAGCCTATAAGTTCTAAAAAACTATGTTTTTAGTTGGGGTACCCTGATTTTTTAGTATTTCATGGATTTTCAGCCTCGTTTAAGAGCATATTTTTGCCCATTTATAATGAGGAATGAATTTATTCCTAGGGATTACATTCATATTGATATTATGGATTTGAAATATTATCAGTTTTCATAATTTATATTTTTTATACATATATATATATATATAATATTCATAGTAGGTGCACTCACTAGAGAAAACCCATTGGATTTGGAAGAATGAGATGGAATGGATACACCATCGAGACCAGTCTGTGGTTGCATGAGAAGCTTATCTAAATGTCCATGTGATGGTGGAAGGCTACCATCATGATGCAGATGTAGGGGAGGGGATGTTCATTATAGTTATAGTCTGGTTGAATTCCCTAATACCTTTAGGTCATTTAATGACTCTTAAGAATACGGGCCATGTAATCCCTAAGCCTACGAGACTTGTAAGGGTTCCCCCCATGCCTTGAAAGGTGGGATATCAAAAATCAAAAAACAATTAAGGACATATGGCCATTCTAGTAGTTAGAAATATTTTTCTCAATATATAAGAATTATAGAAGTAAAAACTAATTTTCATTTCATTTAAAATAGAAATTTATGAATATATATATATATATATATAATGTGTGTGTGGATTAATGCATCCTTATTAACAAACTGATATATATTAGCAGTATATTATAACATATGTATATACATATTAATATATAATATATGTAAATATTTATAAATATGTATAATTATAGTTACAAACACACATAATATATATATATATATATATATATATATATATATTTATGTGTGTGTGTGTGTGTATGTATATATTTATTTATTTATTTATAAACTCACACAAAAAAATATATTTTATAAATGTATTTAAAACTAATATTATAAATATATATGAATATAACTATATATATGTATCAATATAAATCATTATTAATATATGAATAAATATAACTAAGTATATATATAAATAAATATATATATCATTAAAGGGAGAAAAAAACAAAATTGGTGAGTGGTTGTGTTGTAGGTGCAGAAGAGATCGGTCTCACATTCGAATCCAAGAGGAGGCAGGGGTTCACGAGTGGCTGCAGCTGGATCTAGGACTGTTAAAGGGTTTTACGGGGGAGTAGGGGTCGAGTGGGTTCACGGGCATGGGAAAGGGGTGGGGGATAACTATTAAAGGGGTGGCCAAGCATTGATAGAGGGCCTCCAATTTATAATAAATATATTATTTTTTTGACTTTTACCATCTCTAAAAAATGCTGATAAAGTCCACTTATATCAGCTATTTTTTAGAACTAACAAAAGGTGCCTTTATCATGGATTTTTTTAACGATGATAAAAGGGACACCACTTTTAATAGCGCTTAGATTATTAGTTCTTTTTTAGTGCTGATAAAAGAAATTTTTCAAGCTTTTAAAATCTGTATTTTTGGTTGTTAGATTTTGTTTAAGGGGTGAAAAATTTCATCCTATATTGGATTATTTTACAAGATGATATTGAAAAAAAATACAGTGGGGGATTGTTGAGCCTTAATTGAATTTGTTTTCAATAATTCAATATGTGTTTGTGGATGAATTGGTGATGCTTGGAGAATTTTTATGGATCCATCTAATTGAATTGGATGTCATGATTGAAAAACTCTCTGTGCTGTTAAATGTGATGTTTATTGTGATTTTAAAAAATGTACAAAATCGTTTTTAAGGAAGAAACATTGATTAATTTTTTTTGAAAATGATTTGATTTAAGGCCATGAATGTATATAAATATATGATTGTCATGATGAATTTGAGAATAAGAGAAGAGGGTTTGAGTTTGGAATCTCTGAGGAAGGATTTCAATTCCATTCATATGATACATAGATTTATTTATGTATAAAATTGGGCCTTACATTAAAAATACACCAACCAAAGGTCCTACCTCAAATGACTATGACCAAGGAACTTCTGGGACACAAATGGGTCACCACGCCCATGGGAACCCATACTAGGGCTAGTTGGAGTGGAGAATGGCTGAGCACAGAAGTAAGCCCACAATGGCTTTGGGTATAAGCCCCGTAAAGGACTGGGTTGCACTCCATGGGGGGGATACCAATACCTTGATCTATGGAATTTATGATGTGTGTCACAGACACGTAGGTATTGGTCTTGCATCATTAAAATTGGAAAAATAACACTGGCCATGAGATTGAATTTATCATTTTCATCAGATCTATTGTGCCTCTTACATTCCAAAATTATGGAAATATTCAAATAATCCATCATCTTATTCATCATCTCAATCAAGTTTTTCATCCATAAACTAAAGCATATGGCCACCTCAAGTTCACGAAAATTGATCCTCAATCTTAAAGTCTGTTGGAAATTCAATGAAAAACCAACACGTCAAACAACTCGCGTTTTTGTTCATGTAGTGTGTATTAACTACACATGTGCCCCCCCCCCCATTTTTATCCTCGCATGTATGTTTAAGGTAGCTGATTTTCATTAATGTGTCAATTTAATGTGGCTATTTTGATTCATTAATGTGTCTATTTTATTTGGTTTTTTCATTCCTTTTTAAAAGCCTATAAATTTTTGGAAGTTATAATTCAAAAAAAATAAAAATAAAAATCCTTAAAGCTTTTCTATGTTCTGTTCCAATTTTATTCCTCTTATAATTCTCAGATTGTATAACCAACAAACTGGTATGAGAGCCAGGTTTCCAAGACACTCAATTTTTTATGGATGCAATCCAGTCACAAGTTCCAAAACATTATATGGAAAACTATGAAAGGTGGTTCATCCAAATGATAGTGTTATTAGTGTCACAAGAATTATGGGAGATCATCACCGATGGGTATATTGTACCCTCTATAGAGGAAGAAGTCACCTTCCCCAATAATGATAATATGGATTTAAAAATCAAAGAATGAAATACAAGAAAAAATTATTCCTCCTCTATCACCAGTTCGATGAATCAATGTTCCAAAATATTGCCAAAGAATCATCAGGAAAGAAATCTTGGGATACCCTTGCCACTATCTTCAAAGGGGTTGATTGAGTGAAGTGGGTATGCCTTCAATCATTATGACTGGAGTTTGATGTGGCACACATGAAGGAAGGTGAGGGTATCTCTGATGATTTCTCAAGATTAATTGTTATTGTTAACAATTTTAAATGGAATGGGGAAAAAGTGGAAGACATTACAGTTATTGAAAAATCACTTCTATCTTCCACATCCATGTTTGAGTATGTGCTTGTGGCAATCGAAGAATCAATGTATTCGGAGAAATTATCAATTGAAGAACTGATGGATGCATTGTTAGTGTATGATCAACAAATACAAAAGAATTCCAGATCAATAATAGAGTATGCCTTAGAGTCCTAGCTGACTCGACAAGATCAAAATAATGGCCACATGCAATGAGGCAGTCATCGTGCAATATGAAGAGGGAATTGATATTATTCAAGACATCAAGAAAATCCTACCACCTTTCATGGAAGAGGGAATGGTGGAGGTCGATTCATGTGTTGTCATGGAAACACAAAAAACATTCAATGCAACCACTGTAAGAAATGTTTCCATTATGCCTCTAATTTTTGGAGATAAGTGGATCATGATGAATGATCCTATTATGCTGAAGCATCTCATCATGAAGAATATGGTACCACACTCCTTGCACAAGAAATGGCATGTGATCGCCCCGATGTGGGGTATCTCGACATGGGTGAAAGCAACCACATGAGTGGTAACAAAGAATTGTTCAAAGAAATCACAGAATATGTTTAGGGTGACCTGATATTTGGTGACTCGTCAAAGATACACATGATAATAAAGGTAAAATAAAAATTTATCTGATGTCTGGTGCACCAAATTACATCTCCAACATATATTATGTACCAAACATAAAAACCATTATCACTCATCTAGGCCAACTCTATGAGAAGGTGTATGTTATACAGTTGGATAATTATTCTTTTTATACAAGGGATTCTCACAGAGACCTATTTCTCAAGTCCAAATTGTGAAGAATCACATGTTTCCATTGCATATCAACACAACGGTTGAGGATTATCTCTTGGGACTCATCAATAATGACTCATAGAGATGGCATTTTCACTTTGGACGTATACATTTTATTGGGTATAAACTTCTATACTTGTCAAGCATGGTGCGTGGATTGCTGGTGATTGATATTCCAAATTATGTGTGAGGCATGTACTCTATACAAGCTACAAAGGAATTCCTTCCAAATTGGAGTGTCTAGAAGTGAAAATTAACCACTTCAGTTGGTTCACACTGATATCTTCGGACCACACGAAACACACTCACTTGGAGGTAATAGGTATTTTATTACCCTCATTGATTATTTTAGCAAGAAACTATGGGTGTATTGAATCAAAGAAAAATAATCTGCATTTGCGATCATTAAAATGTTCAAAGCTCATGTTCAAGTTTAAAGTGGTTATATAATCAAAGATCTCATATCTGAAAGTGGTGGAGAATAAACTTCCAAAGCATTTATTGATTTTTTCAGGGAACAAGGCATCAAGAAAAAATATACTTCTTCCTAAAATCCATAAGATAATGTAATTGTATAAAGAAATAACCATACCATCCTCGACATGAAGAGGACCATTCTCAAGGATAAAGTCATACCAAAGAACTTCTAGGTAGAAGGAGTGTCATGTACTGCCTATCTGGTCAATCAGTTTCCAACCAAGAGCATTAGAAAATTGTCACCACAATAGACATTGAGTAGATACAAACCGAGCATAGTGTACGTAAGAATATTGGATGTGTTACCTATGCTCAAGTTCCATAAGCAAGAACAAGAAAGCTAGATGATCATGGTGAAAAGTGCATCTACATCGGCTACAGTGAAGAGTCTAAAGTCTATAATCTGTAGAGTCCATTAACCAATAATTTTGTGGGGAGTAGAGATCTGGTATTTTGTAGGGAATAAGCTTATAAATGGAATAACGAAGAATCAAACAATGTGATTCCAGTCGAAATAGAAGATCCTAAAGAAAGGCATGATCATCCTGAGAAAACACCAACAACACCTTCCTTAGGCACTTCATCAGTACACACTAAGACATTTAATCAATCTTTAAAGGACTCCATCAAGTCAGACTATTCCATGCTCATCCTCACCCATGTCAGCCATAAAAATAAAAATCTTAAGCAATAATAATGAGAATAGTGAAAAGGTAAACCTTTTTTTCCTATGTTCAAATCATGAGCCTCTGAAATTTCGCGAATCCCTAAGGGGAGAATGTTAGAGAATGGCTTTGGAAGAAGAAATTAATTCCATAGAGAAAAATGACAAATGGGAACTAACCACAATTACTAATTTCTAGAAAACCATTAGTGTCAAATGGGTGTATAAGATCACGTGAAATGTTGATGGTGAAATCAATCACTATAAGGCAAGGATCACGGAAAAGGGATAGAAACAGAATTAATGGGTTGACTATGAATAGTTGTCACTCATGTTTCTTGCCATGACACTATGAGGATGATTATATACCTTGTTTCTCATCATAGTTGGATGATCTAACAGCTGTATGTGAATTATGCAATCCTGAATAGAATTCTAGAGGTATATGTCTAAGTTGACCATCCTGAAGCCTTTGTTATGCAAGGGGAGGAATAAAACATGTATTAACTGAATAAACCTCTTTATGGGTTGACGCAGGCTCCTTGTCATTAGAATGAAAGCATTGAATGCTATATTTGAGAGAATGGATTTGCCCAATGTATATATGGGCATCCAGTTTACATCAAGAAGAATGGTTTTGGTGACATACTTATTGCATGCTTTTATATTGATGGTTTTATATTTACAGGGAACAATCGATCGATGTTCGATGAATTTAAGGAGTACATGTTTAATGTGTTTGAGATGACCGATAGAGGTCTCATGTTTTTATTTCAGGTCATATAGTTAATGAAACAACATGGAGGCATATATATATCTCAGAAGAGGTATACCAGAGATTTTCGTGAAAATTTCAAGATGGCCAATTGCAATATTGTAAACACAAATATAGAAACAAGCTTAAAACTGAAAAAATATGGAGAATGAAGAATAATTGACTCAAATTTGTTCAAGAGTCTGATTGGATGCCTCAAGTATCTCACAATCTCAAGGCATGATATTTTCTACAGTGTTGGGATTCTAATGAGGTACATGGAAGCACCATAATAGTTAAATTGGCTTTCAGAAAAACTTATCCTCGGGTACGTTAAAAGAACGATGCATTTTGGTATTTTTATCCATAAAATGAAGAAGAAAAATTGCATGGACACTCAGATAGTAATTAGGGAGGTGACAAAGATGAAAGAAAAAGAACCACTAGGTATGTATTTTTTCTTGGATCGACTACTTCCACATGGAATTCAAGGAAGAAAAGTGTGGTCTCTTTGTCCACATTTGAAATAGAGTACGTGGTAGGATCGTTCTCTATTTGTGAAGGAATATGGTTGAGAAATATGCTGAAATTTATGAATCATCCATAGGATAGATCCACAGTAATATATGTGGATAAAAAGTCAGAAAATAAACTTACCCAAAATCTGTTGTTGTATAGAAGAAGCAAAGATATTGATACCTGATTCCATTTTCTGAGAGATCATGTGAAGCAAAAAAATGATAAAAATAGAATATTGTCATACTATGGAACTGGTGGATGATATTTTCAGAAAGGAATTACTATCAGATGTATTAAAAAAAACATAGAACGATGCTTGTAATAAAGTATGTTTGGGTTTGAAGGGGAATATTGGAAATGAAAGCAAAAACCCACACGTCCTAAATCCCGCATTTATTTTTCCTGCATTTTTTTCACGCAGTGTGTATTAACTACCCCCCCCCCCCCCCCGTGTTTTTCTTCCTGTGTGATAGTTTAATGGGGTTGTATTATTTCATTAATGAGTCTATATAATTTGGCTATTTTATTTCATTAATGTGTCCATTTAATTTGGATATTTCATTCCTTTGTAAATGCCTATAAATTGTTGGTAATTTTTGTCCAAAAAATAAGTGAAATAAAAATCTTCAATTATATTTTGGGTTGTGTTCTAATTTTATTCCTCTCATAACTCTCGGCTTGTGTAGCCAAAAATTTCAATTTATCCAGACATGGAAGAAGAAACCGATGAAAGCATTAAACTTTTTCTTGAATGAGAATAATTTTCATGAATACATCACATGAATCCCATCATAAGAACTAGTGGTTGTTTCAAAAAAGAGAAGTAGTGCATAGATCGATCACACGGCGATATTTTGATATTGCGATCAAGTGAATACATCCATTTAATTACTTGAATAATGACAACTTAAATATCCTACTGGTTTATATGAATTATCATTCAAGATTATTGGGAGAATGTCCACTATCTTTGCAATAGAGATTACCGGAAAGAGTAAGGACAGTCACCATATAATAACAAGAAGAGCATCGATCCATCGCCTGATCAATAATGTGATCATGCATACTATTTACATGGTTCAGATGACCACTACAACACTGTATAAAGAACACAAAATAATTAGTATTTATGAGATAATCTAAGTTATTAAATTTTTTGAATAATTCATTATCACGCAGTAAAAATTAATACTATACTACCTATATAAATCGAGGCTCATCTGAGATATTTTCTTGAAGATATTTATGATAATTATATCTCTTATTAAAAATAGAGAACTTGCACGATACCATCTCATAATGGAGAAGAATCCCACAAGACATAGGTATTATAAAAAGGTTGAGATTCTCGCATACACACCTTGTCACAAGAACTAACACATATAAAAGATCTTTCATATGTGAAGAAAAAAAGACATCCATGAACACCCCTTGTCACATGAATGAACACATATAATATCTCTTATATACGTGAAGAAAGTGAGATAACAACCCAAAAAATTTTTTTCTCATGTTAAGGGGATAAGAAGAAGCCAGATAGATAAACTATTTCTCACAAAATAGAACCTGAAGTCATCTCTGATTACACAATGTTTTTAGGACTAGAAAATGATTTCCCTATCAGTGCAGTGATAAGAAACAAATAAAATTAAGTGAAAATGTGGAAATAAAAGTACGCCAGATGTAACATGGAAAAATCCCCAAATAGAAGGGGTAAAAAAGATGGAAAAATTAGAAGGATCGCTATAGGTAAATGAGGCTACACACTCCATCATTATAGGCAAGCCTCTCTTTTGTTGCTCCTCTCCTTCCATTGGGTTTAATGAGTTGGTAACAAACCACCTACCACCACCTTCCCCTATTTGAAAAAGGATGGGGTGGTGTCATCCTCTAAGAAATATATGTGAACACTTCTCTAACTTAGATATTTTATTGAGAACTAATCACATCTCCACACATCCTTTCTATCTAACTAACCATGTTTCTCATGTCTCTACAAGGCCACTCCAGGATCCGGAACATCTGAACTTTTTATAGTGAACTTTCATCTTCAATAATTATGAAATATTTTTTTAGTATTAGTTTTTCACATATCCACACATCCTTCCTCCACCAAATCACATACAAGGTGATTTTATACCTCAGTTTGTTTCATCTAGGAATGAAAAGATGAATTACTTTCAATGTGCAAGGCACTCCAACTATCACAAAATAATGGAATCTTCTCACGTCTTTTCTTGAGATCCTCTAATAAATTTATCATCCAAATATCCTCATTGCAAGACCATGTACCTACCATATACTCTGACTTTTTTTTATAATCCCACAAGTGACTATAAATTTTGAATTCATCTCACAGCTCCTCCTACAAGGGTAATCACATTAACTATAATGGATTTCCTCTGGATAAAATGTAACGACCCAATGTTTTCCAATGAAAATTTCCTTCTTATAAATATATCATAATATCCTGAAATCACAACATAATGTACTAATATGTGCTATCTAACCTTTAAACATTATTTTTTCACTTTTGGGATTTGAATTTTGAAACTTTTACATACACATTTGCGATTATTAAGTTATTTGGAGTGTAATATGGAAGACATAATTTTTGGTGGATAAAAATATACCCTTTTGAATAGTAAGATTACCCTTATGAATAGTGACATGCCCTAATGAATATTAACCTTACCTTTGATAGTATATAAATATGTTTAAATTGGAATAATGATATACCTATATGTGGAAAAAAGAAAATAAACATTTTAAAATCTGTATTTTTGAAATAAATTATGATTTTAATTAAATATTAAATATATCATATTTATAAAATTATTTTTTACAAATGGAAATCATTTTTGGATTCTACATGTGAAAAAATGTTTAGGGTGGATTTTTGGTTTATTTTCTAAAATACTCGAATTTTTGATGAATGGTAAAATATGATAATTAACTATAAATGCTAAAAATGGATTTATTGAGCCGTTGATGATGATCTAGTAATATTATCCCAATTGGTTCGAACTCACATGGACATATTACTAATTTTTTATGGAATAATTACTATTTGTAGTCTTCATGGAAACTAATAAACAAATGATTAAAAAATTCTGAAAACCCTCCTCTCATCCACTATAAAACCCCCTCACTCCAACTTCTCTCTACTCATCTCAAGCCTTGTGACATGCCAATTTTTATCCCAAATCTCTTCTCAAGATCCTTCTACGCATCCAAAATACCCTATACTCTTCAAAATACCAATGCTTCACCTCTTAAGAGGCTCTCAAAGGAGTTAAACTCAAGAGGTAAATTCCTCTTTCCTATTATTTTATTTTTTTAAGTTCTTTTATTTTATTGTTTCTTTCCCCACCTCCCTTCACCCAAGTTGTATGATAACTCAAATAATATAAATGTATAGAAATTATATTATTCTAATGGGATAATTTATTATCTTCTCTCCTTTCACAATATTTTATTTGAAAGAAATGAAAACAATGTTTCAGATGTCTTAATTTAGCACATTGAAGGACAACAATTTATCAATTTCTAGGATCATATTTAATTCTGGTCATGAAACCATTTTTTTCGTGGTTGAACCAGATTAATATATATTAAATATATCCTATAAAGGTTATGTAATCCTTTTGTAAAAATGGTATTCAGTTATAAAGAAAACTAGGTTTGTTGTAATCAAAACCCACTAATTAACCAAAACGGTTATCACTATGGTTTTTTAATAATTAATCTTCACTCCCAATAAAAAAATGAATTATTATAATAATTTATTCTCCTTTATGTTAAATAATATTATTAAAATTCAATTCTAGATAACCACTTTCATTATATGTTTTTATCCGAACAAGAAACAATCATTAAAAACCGTGTAAGAAAATAGACTCAAACAATGAAATTGAACCTTATAACTAATGAAAAAGTTCTTGGATTAACTTAAAAAATCATAAAAAATAAATTAAATATAGAAGAGTTTATTGGATTATTAATTAATAAACCTATTTTTTATTCATTTCATTAATAACAAGTGGAGAACACTAACCGATTTAAGGTAATGGATCCTCTACATTTCCCTTTTATTCAAGATTGTCATCCTTGTTTTTTCCCATTTATGTCTAATTCCTAGTGATGGGGTATGATTAAAAACCACCTTCATATTGTCTACATGATATATAAAATATTATAAACCCATTTCTCTCTCATTAATCCCTCTTAAGTTCACCCAAAATGATGCTGATAATTTGTAAGGAATTCTACCTGAACCACCTTTCTTCCTTCAAGTTCCTCTATCTTTATTTTTACGCAATTGAAGTTGTCATTTATTTTTATTTAAAACTTTTTCATGATGTTTATATGCTCTAGACACAAGTTTCAAGATTCCCCCTCATTACATTATGGGATATACAAGCTTTTAATTGATTACTTCATCAATAATTCCTAGTAAGCAAACTTGTTTTAAGTGAACATCCCAAATTTTAACCCAATGTCAAGCGCACTATATACAATATTTTAAACCACCATTGTTTTTATAAAATCAGTATTTTTATTATGAAAAAATTCTTGGTTAACTTATATTATTTTATATATTATTGTTCTATTTCTATTTTGAAATCTCATTAGTGTTTTCCTTAAAACCGCACTAAAATGTTTTACTGTTAAGAATTTCATAAATACATTTCATTACATGTTGTCACATCTATTTTAAATCACTTACCATGATATATTCTTATTTTTACTTATTAATTTCCTTGAATTTTTTAATTCCATTATCTTGTGGAAACTATTATAATACTCCAATTAATTATGCTTTATTTCATGAATGTGATACCCAAGTATCTATATGGGTTCCCTCACATTTATATATGATTTATTTTGTGTGATTATTTATGTGTAAATAATATTCATGACCATGTTAATATGGGTACTCCCATATATCACTCCAATGACTTGGGTAATGTAAAGTCTCATGAGTTTTATTTGTGATGCTCTTGGCAGTTAGCCTTGGATTGTGATATAATGGGAAATGATCTTGGAGGTTATCCTTCACTCGTACTAATGTCATGTATAAATTTTCTGCCACATTTATATGATCCCATGTTTATATCACTCCATGTTTATATCTTATGATCTCTTATGTTACATACCTTTTTAATTCTTTATGTCACGTTCCTAACCCAGGTGCTATGGTTTTATTTTTATTCTTATTACGTTACTCGTCTTTTATCTCATACCTTTATTCATGTTAAACCCATGTTATACTATATAGAAGAATGAGAACAATGGATGTTATGGGCTTCTTATAAACAATAAATAAATAAATTTTTTATTTAGATCCATGTTTTACACTTTATGTGTGTATTCTTCCAAGACACTAGACTTCACGATCCATGGCTTGTAATCTGATATATAATTATTCTTAAAATTATGTAATATTATATATAAAAGGATAGGGTATCTATAGTTGGTATCATTGGATGGTCAAGTTATTTTTGGATATTAGGAATAGGGCACCTTAGTGAGAACCATAAGGATGAGACAAAGTATATGAAAACATCCCTAAATTTTGGTAAATATATTGAGAGTGGATTATCATGAAAATACATCCATGTGTGGATACGAATAGGTAGGGGAGGCTCTAGAACATATGTACCTAGGAGTAAAAGCTCTGACAATGAGTTTCCGGTTTGACGGAGGGTATCCTGGTACACGAAAAAGGGCCTTACTGCACTGTTGGTATTGACACTCTCAGGGGATATGCATTGATAAATTCCTGATATTAGTACAAAAACATATTAATGGAATACTAAAATCCGATAAGAATATAAGATATGAAAAAGATCACAGATAACCTAGATTTTAACCTATGGAATCACATGTTAAGATATAGTTCTATTTTAAAAGTTTATCCTCTTAGGATCATAGTTTTCGTTGTTAGGATCAATAGACATGTATTCTAGCCCTCTAATTGAACATTATTTTTCTTAGTTAGTGGAGGAAAATAGAAGAACATGTTTCAACAAAAAATGTGGTAGGTAATGTGATGATTTCTCTAATGATATAGTTGATATGATGGGAATGGGTTCTTAAAACTTCCTGAAAGTACTGGCTCAGTCGGCTCAAGTAATGAATAATAACATGAATTGTGTGGAACACCCTCCGCCTCCAAGGATATAGAATGTGGTCATAGAATCCTTCAAATGGAAAATTCCTCCCATGTTTAGCTGAACATCTGATCACCTCCTTGTAGAACAATGTATTAACTCCATTGAAAAGATATTATCCATCCTCCAGTAATTGGAAGAAGAGAAATTCGTACTAAAAGTTTTTCATTTTGATCGGAAAGCTGGTCAGTGGTGAACACTGGTCAAGAATACAAGGTCCCAAGATGAAATTGATTCTATGGATTTCGAGGAATTCAAGAGAATGTTTTTTAATAAATATTATCTTCTAACCCACTATCTCAAGATGGAAAGATAGTTCCTCAGTCTCAGGAATAAGGAAGATCGTTCCATTAGGGAGTTCGATGAAAACATTACATGGATTGAAAGGTACACCTCTGGATTTGTCAAAAACACTGAAAGAAAGGTGGATCACTTCTTTAGTGGGATAAATCTGAGTCTACAAAAGTTATGGGTGATCCCTGACTTCAATAGTTATGAATTTATTTTCAGTTGTTACCTCAAGGTGGAAAAAGAGATTCGAGAGTCTTAGTCATCTTTTGGGCCTTGTGACAAGAAGAAAAACATGGGGAATATCATAGTTCGTACAAAAAACAAATCACATGATGGAAAGTAGCCCGTATATTCCTCTTGTAAAAGTTGTGGGAAGAAGTATCCATGGATCTATCTAAAGGGAACTAGGAATTGCTTCAAATGTGGAAAGAGGGGATATCAGCCAAAAATTACCGAATGGATATGAAAGATCCAGGAAATTTTGAATAAGAAAAGAAGTTTTAGAATAATTCTTTTCAAATGGTGTAGTGTTACAACTACAAGGACCATGGTAATTATATGAACAATCCCCCTAAGAAAAGGGTTATTAATGGAAATCAACAACAACCTATAAGGAAACAAGTAAGGGATTATTTTAACACTACTCTTGAGGTGGAACCAGACAATGATGTGGTAATGGGTAAAATAGTTATTAATTCAAAAATAGAGAACATACTATTTGATTCTTGTTCATCACATTTTTCATATCTTGCATGTTTAGTAGAACTATTCAAACACAACCTCAAAATTTAGAGGAAAACTAATCTATGAGAACAATGAATGGGGAAATTATTGCATACATGGTTTGTAACTCCTCCCCAGTTAATGTTTTTGGAGAGAACCTCCCAAAAAATGTTTTCATACTTCTTTTAGTAGATTTGGATGCTATCTTTGGCATGTATTGGAAATATTTACACAAAGCCAACATCAAATGTTGGAAAAGGGATATCACTCATCACATCCCGATGCATCCTCTGAATTTTTACATGTGTAAGGGGGATGATGAATCTCTTTTGGAATAATCATCGCAAGTGTGGATATTATTTCCTTGTGATAAAGCATATCTAGATCAAATTATTGAGACAAAGGATAGAACCATGCTTGAAGACATTCCCATCGCGAGGCATTAAAATAATGTATTCCTTGAAGAGTTGCATTGTCTTCATTTTGATTGAGAGTTTGAGTTCCCAATTGATCTTATTCCTTGATCTCTCCCTATATCAAAGAAACCTTATAGAATGTCCACCGTAGAGAAAGAAGATATAAATAAGCAATTATAAGTGAATCTGGAGAAGGGTGTTATATGCCCGAGTGCTTCATCGTGGGGTGCACCAGTACTCTTTCTGAAGAAGATAGATCAATCAATGCACCTCTGCATTGATTATCATGAGCTCAATATAATCATGATAATGAAAAAGTATCCACTTCCACAGATAGAAGAATTGGTCGATCATCTTTGTGGGGCCAGTTATTTCTCTAAGGTGGACCTTCGGTTGGGATATCACCAATTAATGGTGAGGAAGGAAGATATTCCCAAGACTACCTTTCAAATGAGGTATGGATACTATGAGTTAATAGTTATGCCCTTAAGACTCTCTAATGTTCTGGAAATTTTCATGGATTTAATGAATAGACACATTAGATATTATATCAAAAAATTTATGGAAGTCATTATTGACGATATTTTGATATACTCCAAGAGCAAGGAGGAAAATGAGAATAATTTGAATACTATGTTAAAGACTTTTCGAAGGGAGAATTTTTATGCAATGTACAATAAATTTGAGTTCTCAAATGATGAAGTATCATTCTTGGTGAATGTTATCACCAACAATGGGATATATATAGACCCCTCCAAGAAAATGTAAATTAAAGAGTGGCCCAGACCAACATCTATAATAAAGATCTACAATTTTTTGGGTCTATCTAGTCATTATCAATGATTTGTAAAAAAATAATAATGATTATTAAACCTAATGACCAAGATGACATGGAAGGGAGTAATGTTTTTTTGGACTCAAGAATGTGAAGACTATTTTAAGGAGTTGAAAAAGAGGCTAATCACCACACTAGTACTCACACTTCCAAAAAGTGGATAACTATTTTTGGTGTATAGTGATGCATTAAAGAAGGGCTTAGGATGGGTGCTAATGAAAAAAGATAATGTTACAGCCTACGCGTCAAGGTAGTTGAAAATCCATGAGCCAAACAGTCCTACGCATGATCTGGAGTTCGAAACTCTGATCTTTGCGTTGAAAATCTTGCAGTAATATATATCTGGAGAGAAGTGAGATATATATACTGACCACCAGTGTATCAAGTATATATTCAAATAGAAATATATTTATATTATCCAAAAAATATGGATAGAGCTCATTAGATATTATGACTGCTCAATCCACTACCATCCCAGTAAGGAAAATATGGTGGCAGATTATCTATGTATAAAGGATCATGTATCCTTTTCAATGAAGAGAATTGAAAATGATCCAATATTATACAATTTGATGAGTATTGACATGGGAATCATTAAGGGAGGTACATTATCAATCGTTTCTCAAATGATTTCTCAACCATCCCTCAGGGAGAAAATAAAGGATGCTCAAATAAAAGATGTGGAAATTATGAAAAGAGTGAAATCTACCATAAGTGAGAAATCCTCTAAGTTCAAGATTGATGGGGAAGGATTTTTATTATTTGGGTTGTGATTATGTGTACCACCAGATCTAGAGATAATTAATGAGATTGTTAATGACATTCATAGCTCGACCATCTCTATTCACCCAGGGATCACAAAGATGTATCGAGATCTATGAGAAAACATTTTGTGGGACAATATGAAATGGGATTTTGTTGAATATAAATCAATGTTCCTAGTATGTCAGAAAGTGAAGGATGAGAGGAAAATGACTAAGGGGGTGATGCAATCAATACACATACCATCATGGATGTGGGAGAAAATTACCAGGTACTTTTCCACAAGACTTTCTAGGACATCTGGAGGAAACAACGCTATATGGGTCACTGTGGACCATGTTACAAAGACAATTCACTTTATCGCAATTCAAGAGGAATTCTCATTAGATCAATATGCATGGATATACATCAAAGTAGTGGTAATAATCTATGGAGAAAAAATATCTATTGTATCCAATCGTGATCCATGATTCACCTCAATGTTCTATAAAAGTCTCCAACATGCTATAAAAACTGAACTACACATCAGTACGACCTATCATCCTAAAATGGATGACCATTATGATTGAACTATTCATACACTCGAAGTTATGTTGAGAGAATTTACTATGGACTTCAAAGGTAGATTGGACCAATATCTTACCCAGGTTAAATTCTCATACAACAACAGTTTCCTATCAAGCATCTGAATGTCACCATATGAAACCCTTTATTGGAAAATGTGCAGAACACCTACACGTTGGGATGATGTCAGTGAGAATAAGATTTTAGGACCTAAAATTATAGAAGAAATAGTGGAGATGGTGAAAACAATTCAACATTATATCAAGGCATCACAAAGTTGAGAAAATTGTTATGCATAAAACTGTTGACGAGACCTTGAGTTCAAAGTTAGAAACATGGTGTTTCTGCTTAAATATCCATAGAATAAGGTCATGAGGTTTTTAAAGAAATGGATGTTATGTCCTAGGTACATTAGACACATTGAGATTCTTGACCGTATCGGGTTTGGGGCCTATCTACTAGCACTTCCACCTACCATATCCAAAGTACATGATGTATTTCATGTATCCCTATTAAAAAAGTACATACTAGACCCTTCACATGTACTCTCTTCATAGGTGGTATATTTAGAGGATGATATTTCTTACAAGGAGCATCCAGTAAAGCTCTTGGATCGTAGAGATAATGTTCAATGTAACAAGACTACTCACCTGGTCAAGGTACTATGGTGGAACCATAAGAATTAATATGAATCATGGGAACTCGAGGAGGAAGTGGAGGAAATTTACCAGCATCTATTTATGGATTATTATATAAAAAGAAATTTTGATGGATAAATTTCTTAATGGGGGAAGAATGTAATGACCCAATGTTTTTCAATAGAAATTTCATTCTTATAAATATGTCACAATCAAATGAAATCACAACATAATAAACTACTAAGTTTTATGTGACCTTTAAATATATGTTTGTCACTTCTGTGATTTGAATTTTGAAAGTCTAACAAACAATGATGTGATCGGTATGTTATTTGGAGACCAATAAGAAAAACTTAATTTTTTGTGAATAGTAACATACCCTTATAAATAGTATTGTTACACTTATGAATAGTGTAATACCCTAATGAATAGTAACCTTACCTCTAATAGTATATAAATATGATTCAACTGGAAGTATGATATACCTATATGCGGGAATAATAAAATAAACATTTTAAAATCTATATTTTCCAATTAAATTATGATATTAATTAAATATTAAATTTATCATACATATAATTTTTTTAAAAATAGCCTTCATTTTTGGATTTTACATGTCAAAAAATGGTGTGACTGATTTTTTTGGTGTTTTTCTACAATACTTGAATTTTTTTATGAATAGTAAAATATTGAAATTTACTACAAATGCTAAATAAATGAATTTATTGATTCATTTTTGATGATATGCTGATGTAATCCATATTGGTTTGAACTCACATGCACATATTACTGTTTTTGGTCATGGAATCATCGCTATTTCAGGTCTTTAGAGAAATTAATACACTAATGATTAAAAAATTATGGAACCCTACTCGCCTCCACTACAAACCCCCCTCACTCCCTCTTCTCTCCACACATCTCAAGCCTTGTTCCTTGCTAATATTCATCCCAAATCTATTAACAATCTATTTACCCACATCCAACATCTTCTAGTCTCTTCAAAATACCAAATCATCTCCTCTTAGGAGGCTCTCAAATGAGTTAAACTCAAAAGGTAAATTCATCTTTCCAAATATTTTATTTCCATTATGTTATTTTATTTTCTTGTTTCTTTCCCCAACTCCCTTCAACAAAATGTTATGATAACTCTAGTAACATACATGTACTATAATGATATTATGCTAATGGGATAATTTATTATCTTCTCTCTTTTCCCCATCATCTATTTTAAAGAAAAGGAAACACCGTTTGAGATGTGTTAATTTAACACATTCGAGGACAACACCTTATAAATTTCTATTATCATCTGTAATTCTTGTCATGAAACTCTTTGTGTTATGGTTGAACCATATTATTATATATTTAATATATCCTAGTGATTGTTTTTTAATCCTTTTGCTAAAAGGGTATTTTGTTATATAGAAAAACATGTCATTGTAATCAAAACCCACCGATTAACAAAAATGGTTGTCACTAAGGTTTAATATAATAATTCATCTTCAATTATAATAAAAAAATTATTATAACCACATAATATCCCATATTTTCCCTAATAACATCAAATTAAATTATGGATAACCAATTTCATTATACGTTTTTATTTGAACATTAACCGATCATTAAAAACCAAGCAAGCAAATAGACCCGAAAAATTAAATTGAATCTTATAAACAATCAAAAAGGTCTTGAATGAACTAAAAAAGGATATACAAAATCAATTAAATATAGAAGAGGTTCTGGAAATTTTAAGTAATAATCCTATTTTTATTCAGGTCAATAATAATTAGTGGATTACCCCAACATATTTATGGTAAGGGATCCTCTCTATTTCACTTTTATTCAAGATTGAATTATTTGTTTTTCCCTTTTATGGTTAATTCCTAGTGATGGGGTATGATTACGCACATACTCCATATTGTACTCATGATTTCTAAAAGATGATAAATCCCTATATCTCCCATTATTCCCTCTTAAGTACACCTAATATCATGCTGACTATCCATTCTCTCTGATTTACTACCAGGACTCATCGTAGAGGATAACATGAAATTAATAGGATGTGGGGTAGATATTGGATTACAGTCTTCCATGATGAATCATTTAAATTCTCTCTATAAGTAATTATTCTATGATAGATAAATCATCCTATTATTTTTGTGTCGGTAAATCTACATCCCAAGAATATTTTTTTCTAGTCCCAAGTCCATTATATCAAACTTTTATCCAGTCGTTCCTTCGTCCCCTCAATCTAATCTGTTTTGGGACCTATGAACAATATGTCATCCACATACATCATAATAATGATCAAATCATTACTATATAAACCCTTTAAATATGCACAAATATATTATTGAAATCTATTTTATCCATGACTCATGAAATAGTTTCAAAATCTCTTGTACCAACACCTCATCACCTGTTTGAGACTTTACATATTTTTTTAACCTTCAAACCTGGTTCTATTTTCCTTAATCTTAAAAATAATTCTATTTGGAGTATATAGATATATTCATTAAGATCACCATGCAATGAAATAATATTTTCATATTGTTTCTCTAGATGTAAACTAAATGTAGCACACATCTCTATAACTATCCGAACAGTCATTAGTCGAACAAAAGAAGAAAATAATTTATTGAAATCAATACCTTCCTTCTGATCATATCCTTTGAACAAAAATTGTGCACAATATATTTCTACCAATTCAATTCTATCCCACGTTATCTTATAGAACAAGTTATTTCAAATACCCTTTCTTCTATAAGGTAATGGAACCAGTTCCCAAGTCATATTCCGATGCAGTGCTTCTTGTTACTGATGCATCACCTCCGTCCATGAGGATACATATGAAATACGAATCACCTCCATAAAATAATATGTATCTCCATCATACATTAATAATAAATTTACAATATTTCTCTCACTCACATAGTTGATGTGCCCTACTAGTGCACCTTATTCCTGATTTATTATTCATTGTCCAGAATCAACCAGTACTTGATCTTCGTGTTCTAGTAATGCCTCATAGGAAACTAGTTCTTCCTTGGATTTTATTTCTACTTCGACTATTTTTGTTTCTATATTCTCCATATATGTTTTTCAATAAATTTTCATTTTTACATTATATTCTTTAAAAATGTTATCTCTACTGATGATAAGTTTTTGGGCAGTGGTGCCCCACAAATTATAACCCTTCACACAATCATCATACCCAAAGAAGACACATTTCTTGGATCATAAATTCAACTTCGATCGTTTTTTGTCATTAAAAATTTCAAATATTGATTTTCCAAAATTATGTAATTGAGAATAGTTGGTAGTTTTACGAGTACGTATCTCCATCAGTATCTTCTGATCAATCACCATTGAACAAGATCTATTGATCACATAATAGGAGGTATTCACTTCTTTTACCCAATTCTTTTAGAAATTTCTAAAGTCTTCAACATCACCCTAGTTCTATCCAACATGGTTCTGTTCATCTACTCTTCTAATCCATTCTGCTAATGTGTGTATGCCACCATGAACTGTCTCTGTATTTCTACATGTTGAAAAATGTATCAAACTCCTCACTTGTATATTCTCCACCATTGTCAGTCCTCGGAAACTTGATCTTTAATCCATTTTCAAGATCCATCTTCAATTTTAATGTTTTGAAGACTTAACAAACATCCACCTTCCACATGATTGGATACACTCAACACCTTTGGGAAAAAATTTCAATGAATGATACAATGTACCTTGCTCATCCTAGGGATATAATAGGTGTTTTCTAAAATTCATAATGGATCAACTCTAAGATCTCATGACTTATTTCTATTGACATCCTGATCCTTAACCTATATTTATTGATCATAACACATTTCTCAAAAAATGTTTATAATACCTTTCTATTCCCATGTAGAAACTTCCAATCAACAAGAATATTTATCCCTCATTCTGACATACAGAAAACATTCCAATTCCATAACATTGTCAATGCTTCTATCAAGGTAGTTGATGAAACAACTACCTCTATCTCCTAGTACTTTTCACCCATATTCATGTAAAAGTTCTTTGAGATCTTTTACACCTTCATTACCACAAGTACTCCCTTCACGAGTCTTATCACTACATTCTCGGGGTGAGTCTTGAATCCGATATCATCAAATAATACCGAAGACAATATGTTCTTCATCGGGCCCTTCACATGGAGTACTCCTTGGTTGGTTTGAAAAATATTATCATGCACATTCAGGATTTCATGTTCCATGATTCCACTAAGTCGATTATCTATGAATATTTGAGATGCTCCCTGCATCTAGAAGTCATCCCCACTTTACTGGAAAGAATGTTTCCCTTACTATAAGTAGTCACCACATTCTCCTAAGAGATCTTTTCACTACTATTCTTGTTCTAAAAAACATTTCTCATGTTCTGTTTTTCTCCATAATTTAAATATGTGCTATTGTTCCTCTTACTCCTTGATTTGGACCTACCATGATTTTGGCTCCCACTAGATGCATAATCCATCATCCTTCCTCTCTCCATTGACAGTTCCTCTTCTTTATGTGATGTTTCCAGTCTATCCCCCTTGTTCTTGCGCAAACATTCTTATTTATGAACCACAACAGCAACATCATTGAAAGAAAACATATATGTTAGGATATTTTTGGTGGGTTTGATGATGTGTTGGTCATAACAATATGGAAAACTCTGAAGAAATTTTTTTGAATGTTTAGAACACAGAATTTTATAGCCCAATAATGTGATCTAGGTGAATAGGGTATTGATGTTGTTGATGTGGTCAGTCATTGATGGTGAATATACCATTAAAATTGTGTAAGAATTTACCATAAAGAAAATTTTATTGTGTGATGACTTGGCCTCTTATAGTTTCATCAGAGTATTACATATCTCCATTTCCATATTTTTCTCCTCAATGCTAAATAGAAACGAATCATCAAAATACAAATGGGGTTTGAAAATATCATTATCATCCATATCATTCCATTTCACCTCTATCACACCCACTGAAGTTTCTCCAATTTCTAGTAGGAAAATACCATTTTGCATCACTTATTGCATCTTCATTTTACATAACAAAAAATTATTCACGTTGAATGTATAGATGATGAATTTTACTACTATATAGACACTCTGTCAGTCTCAAACCTCATCCATTTCACAATGGTGTATTTAATAATCTCAATAAATGTTTTCTTCTGTGAAATATCAAGTAGAGTCACAATCATAGAGCATACTCAAATTTAAGAGATAATACCTGAAAACATGAAGAGAATCGGGCCATAGCCTACCTTTAATACCACTTGTTGGGACTAAAAAATGATAGACCCACTGGTGTTGTGATAATCACAATATAAAATGCAGTGAAAAATGTGAGAATAAAAAGTCACCAAATATAAAGTAGAAAACACACCAAATGGAAGGGGTAAAAATCAACGGTCAAAATTTAAGGATCACTATGGGTAAGTGTGGATACAATATCCCATACTATTACATAGAGAAAACACTTATAAAACCACTCCTGAAAAATGGGGAAAACCACCTCACTAAATAATACACATAAAAAAAACTACAAAAGACGATTTATTGATTTGATGAGACAATCAAACTAAGGGATCCCACAACATTTTATAAACAAGAATCCCATTTTTTATTCCTCTTAATCTTGTGGATATGATGGGTTGGCCACTAACCACCTACCTCCACCTTCCCCTCTCTGATGATGGAGGGGGGTGGTGCTATCCTGGAAAAAAATCTATTATGAAACGGTGGTGGTGGAGAAATCACAGACACACCCGTATATTGCAACAACAAAAACTTGCAATCCATACATGTGTTGTGATGAAATAAATGGAAAAATATTTTCTAACAGAGGATAAACCCATGATACATCAAGATCTGTTGATGTGTTTGAGACAGGCTCATGGACACAACCTATGTCACATGAATGTAATTCATGAAGAAAACATTTTCTTATGAGAAGACATTTGGTAATATACTCTTGGGTCATGTAAAGGCAGCAAAAAATTAAAATAATATTGGTTATAATATTATCTTTTCAAGATCATGTTAAGATGATAAGAAGAAAATGGTTCCATAAATTACATTCAAACCGTGAATATATAATTGAGATACAAAAACCAATTCGTATTCCATGAAATCCATGGATGAGGTTTATCTGGTTGAAGTGAAATGATAATTAATGAAGAATGAGTTCAGGTTTTTTAATGTTCTATCTTTCATAGAATGATGAAGATCATTTTGGTAACCTCTTTCACACATTAAGTGAGTCAATGAATTTAATGAAAAGGAATTAGATCCCATGAATTGTTTTACTGAGGAAATTTTTCATTATAGGTGATCATAATTAATGGATCAGGGCTGACAAAAAACATCATTGGTTGTCAGGGATACATGAAGAGTACACAAGAAAGTCAGATCTTATATTCTCATGGAGGATGATTAAATATTATCCTACAATGCAACAAGAATTCATCATAGGTGAAGTCTTCTGGTTAGTTTTGGAAGGAGTAGAGTTCTTCTTGTTGGAGATAGGAGTATAAGGAGTCTCTTTGTTAGATCCATAGCATTGTAATCACTTTTTTTATTGTGAAGAATAAATTTTGGGTAACCAATATGGAAAGGAGTGGTAGTATTTATCGAACCTTGTAAATATTATGTGTTTATCTCTCTATTACTACCACTACACATGAAGTGAAATTGAGAGATCATATTGAGTGGATTGAAAACCTTAACAAGTTTTAGAGGTTGAATTCTAAAGGAAAGGAATCCATAAAAAGAAACCATTGATTCACCCATCCCCACATAGTGGTCAATCTAGCCTAGGGAACTACATTGTTAATCATTCTATGATAGATTTAAAAAATTTGAAATTTATATACAATGATTTCATACCATTGATGACATATCAAGAAACATTGATATATATTAGAGATAGCAGTGGTAGTTAGCTGGATCATGTTGTTAACGAGAAATAAACTATTTAACTTATTGATATCTCAGTAGTGAATGAATATTTAGACATATTTCCAAATGATTTTCGTGTATTTTTTCCTAATTGAGTGTTTAAGTTTACTTTTTAATTAGTTACTATTGAAAACCCTTTTTAAGAACCCCCTTATCGAATGTCTCAAGTAGAACATGTGGATTTGAAAAGACAGATACAAGAATTTCTTGATAATAATTTAATTCGTCCTATAAATTCACTATGGGGTGATCCTCCATTATTTATTAAAAATAAATATGGTTCTACAAGGATTTTCATTGAAGAAAAAACATTAAATAACATTACTATTAACACCAAATACTGATTAAATCATATCAATTATTTTTTACCATCTCTAGGGAGAGTATTACATTTATATGATTGATCTTAGATCAAAGTATTAACTATTGAATGTGATGGAGGAAGATATTATGAAGACTATGTTTCAGACTATATATAGGCATTATGAGTTTTTGGTTTTTCCCTTTGTGTTATAAAATGCACACACTGTATTCATGGATCTTATGTATATAGTTTCCATGATTATTTAAATGATTTTTTGGATTTTTTTATTAAAGATATATTGATATATTCTAACATTCATGAGAAACATAATATAAACATAATGATTGTTTTTAAAACCTATAAAGAACTGTAATTATTTTTTAAGTTTATTAAGCATGAATTTTGGTTGAAAAAAATTCCTTCAAGAATATTGCTTCTAAATATGGCGTACTAGTTGATCCTACTAAAAATAAAGATGTTAATAGATGAAAAATACCTTCAAATTTCATAGATATCCATAGTTCATTTTCAATTATTAGGATACTACAAGAAATTTTTTGAAAATTGGATATGGTTATCTCCCACTTCCTAAGTTAACAAGAAATTCAGTTAAATTTACATGGATAGAAGAGTGTGATGATTATATCTAGATAATAAAAAAATATTGGTGAATCCTCCAGTTTTGGAACTTCCCTCTAGAAATAGTGACTTTGTCATCTATAGTGGTGCTTCATTAAAATGACTTGGTTGTGTTTATATGCATAATAATTAGAAAGTTTTATATGCCTTAATACCACAAATACCGCATGAGTTAAATTATGCACCACATGATCTATAATATTCAAGTGGGGTTTTTTGTATAAATATTTAGAGGCATAATTTATATAGAGTAATGTGTGATATGTATACTGATAAAAAATGTTTGAAGTATATATTCAATCATAAAGAGTTTAACATGATACCAAGGATAGAGTTAGAATTGATAATGTATTAGAATGCACAATTAATTACCATTATGAAAAATCAAGAAATGTAGTCGATGAATTGAGTTAGAAATATAATTCTACATTAACCATGTTATATTTGGAACATGAGCATCTAGTTACTGATTTGATTAATTCGGGCCTTGAAATTATACATGCTGGAAATTCCTCCATTTTTGGGTGTCGGCAAAATCATCTATATTATAAAGAATTATGAAAGCTTATAAATAGGATCATGATCTATAGAAAAAGTTTTAATATATTAAGACGGGTATGTTTCCAAATTTCATTGTTTATGGAGAAGGTGTTATCATATTTAGAAAAAGATTATTAATTCCTTTTGATTCCCATTATAATAAAAAGTTGTAGAGTGAGATCATAGTTCCCCATTTTTCATGCATTTTAGAAGCACTATGATGTTAAGATTCCTTCATGATTATTACTAGTGGGATGGAATTGAAAGAGGAATTTCTGACTTCACTTTGAAATTTTTTTCACTCAATAGGTTAAATTAGAAAAAAAATATTAAATGGGATGCTTTATCCATTTCCAGTGTTAGTGTTGAAATAGGAAAATATATCTCTGGATTTCATGGTTGGATTTAAAAAAATACTTGAGGTAAAAATTAAATTTTGGTTATTGTTGATCAGCTAACTATATTTGTAAATTTCCTTCCCATTCAAGATATTGTTCCTTTAGATAGTCTTTCCCAAACGTAAACCAAGGATATAATTTTTTATATGGAGTTCCTCCATCCATTATATCTGACCAGGATCATATGTTCACTTCTTATTTTTGGAATGGACTTGAGAAGTCGTCAGGTGGGGAATAAAATTTTGATACAACTTTTCATCCTCAATTAGATGGGTAGTTCCATTGAAAAAAATCTTACCTTGGAATAAATAATCCATTCTTGTTAAATGGGTTAATATAGATATTCGGATCAATATATTTCATTATTTTAGTTTTTTTATAATAAATAGTTTCATTCCATTATACAAATTACATATTATGAGGCTCTATATGGAAATCATTGTTGGAATTCGACATATTATGATGAATTAAGGGAAGGGAAGTTAATGTGACCAAAGTTGGTGGTGGATATTGCTGAGAAGTTAATGATTATTATGAAACATATGATGATGAATCATAACAAAAAAAAATTTATACGCATAACAGAAGTAAATATATATATTTAGAGGTAGGTGATCATGTTTTTCATATAATATCTTTGTAGAAAAGTGGTATGCATTTTTGTAAAAATGGTAATCTAAGTCCATAGTTAAAAGGACCATATGAAAACCTAGTTAAATTTGGATCATTTTCATATTGGTTGGCCTTAACTCTATGTTTATCTCTGGTACATCAAATATTTCATGTTACGATGGTCGGAAAATATATGTTGGATTCATCTCATGTTTTGAGCCTAGAACTAGTTTAGTTGGAAGATAACAATTCTTATAAGAAACAACCAGTTTATATTCTTGACCATATAGTTACAATGGTTTTAAATAAGTCAATTATTCAAGTTATGGTTTGTGTAAATACAATATTTTTTTATGAAACAACATGGAAATATGAAAATTATATGGGGGAATGATATCCCTATTATATAATAAGAGAATAAAATTAGAATGATGTAATTTTCAGATTTATAGAAATGTAATAACCAATTTATTTTTAAGATAATTTATTTTCATATATTTGTTAATTAGACTTTTTAGAGTTATTTAATTTTAAAAATATTGGGTAACTTTTAATCAAAAATGAAAAGGATTTATTTGTTACCAGTTTGGCATTTTATGCATAATATGGTCTTATTTGAAATATTTATTTAAAAATTATAGAAATTGGATTTGAAAAAATCATATTTTTTTAGTTTTAAATCTCAAAAATATCTTATGAATTTTTTTGATAATTTTCTAAAAAAAATTATTTATTTATTAGATAGTGAAAATTACCGATATTCGTTGAAAAATGTATTTTCTTATTATTTATTTTGTAAGTCATATTCAATTTTAGATTAGTTTTAAAATTTAATAACTTCATTTTTATTAAAAAATTCCAATTATAGTCGTTTAGAATAATTTTAGAATTGAATTTGTTATATGAAAATTTTATTCTTAAAAATAAATTTTTCTAAAAAAACAACTTTTTGTCGAGTTTTATGGGTTTTATTTCAAATTAAAATCCTCAAATTATATTGACTAAATCATAAGAAAAGGATTTAATATTTGAATAATTATTTCAAAATTTATAAAATAATTTCTTTTTTATTTTTTTTCATTAAGAATAACATTCATAGTAAATATTTATCATCATGATATGGCTAAATCTGGTTATTAAGCTCAAAAATAATACAGACACATGCTTTATTCCTATTTTATGAGTTCATTTTTATGAGTTTATTTTTTGAAATTTACATCCAAATACATGCTTTAATAATAGCATCCAAACACATGCTTTATTCTTATTTTTTGAGTTTGTTTTTTGAAATTTACATAAAATTATCAAATAGATTACCACTTGGTTCAATATTTCTTTTTTTACCATTATAATAATTTATGAAATAGTACAGTTAAATTGACACTCTCTTGACTTTAGTATACCTCAAACATTTATATATGGATCAATAAAGGATAATTTTGGTAATAGATATTTATTTTAAAGAAAATATATTATTTTATTATTTTAATTTATTTATAATTTTTAGTAATTATATAATTACTTAAAATGCTTATGTAACAGTAATACATTATTTATTCAATTATTAGAAAAATAAATAAATGATTTTAAAATTGTTGATGTCAATATAATTTCACTTAATTATTGTGTT